>JBBPBT010000487.1:1366459-1389969 GCA_037974875.1 Cicer bijugum
ATTTTAATTTTTCTTATTATAATGATGATTTGAATGTTAAAAAATTAAGTATTGTATAAAATTAAATTATTTTTTAATAGAATTTATTTTTGGTACATATCAATATAACAATAATTCAAATTCACAAACAATTAGTTAAATACAAGTACCATTATATGTTGAAAAATAAATTAACAATCACAGTACAACGAGTCAAACAATTATCCTATATAATAAATTATCATACAATTTTATAAAATATTTTAAAAATTAAATTAGATGATTGTGATAAACATGATTTTCCCTCATTTTAATTTTCCTAATCATATTCAATTATTACAAATCAAAAAAATAATATTATAAGATAATTATATTTATAATACATAAAATATTACTTACAAAACTTATAAAATTAATTAATATCCGCGCAGCGTACGGGCCATAATCTAGTTTTGACTTATATCGGAGAAATATGATGGTACATTCAGAGGGTTTTTGGAACATGTTCTACAAGCCTTCACATGATGTGCATGAATCGCTTGTCCAAGCTATGCAATACATCACATCGAATTCAGGTGTTATTTGCTGTTAGACAATAATGACAACATTGTGCGTCGGTGCACTATGAGAGTGAACAAACATTAAAAAAAAAATAAAATAAAAAAAAGTCACTTTTTTTTTCATAAACATTTGTTTACTTCAACAAAATTAAGACTTTCATTCCTAATAACTTGTAAAATTCAATTAAAATGCTATAAAAAATATTGTAATGAACATATAAAATAAATGTTTTATCTATAAAATAAACACTACCATTAGTTGAACGACAAGACAAAAATAATTACACATTTATTGTTTTAAAATGATATAATAGTAACATTTTTTATAAACAAATATAATAGATTATCTGGTTAATTATTTGTGTAAATAATTATACTAATTTTTACTAATGTTTAAATGTAGTATATTATCATTATATAATATTTGTATTTTGATTGAGTCAATCTATAATATTTAAACTATAAAATATATATATATATATATATATGTATATATATATATATATATATATAATTATAAAAATATTTACTCGTGAAATATGTTTGAAATTCAAATGTGTATGATAATTTTAAAAAAAGAATTATGAATAATAATTAAATAATATCTATAAAAAGTTAAACGCAATATTTTTACAAAAAGTATTAATTTTATACGCTTAATTGCAGTTTTGGTCCTCCTATTTTAGCTGAATCGCGAAAGTAGTTTGCCCCAGTTTTGGTCCCTCAAACAAAATTTTAGTCCAAAACTTAATACAATTTTATGTTTTTTGCATTTATTTAAGTTACACAATGCCTCAATATCTCATTTGCAACAATTGTGCTTGAAATATATGATCATGAATGGTGTAGTACGACTTTAAAAAAAATGAAATTTCATCAAATTTTAGACTAAAATTCTGTTTGAGGGACCAAAACTTGGGAGAAACAAAATGAGGGGACTACTCTCGCAATTCAGCTAAAATACAAGGATCAAAACTGCAACTAAACTAATTTTATATTACAAAATTAAATAAAATATAAAATATTTAAACTCTTAAAATATTATTTAAAATTTGTAAACGTAGTAGCAATTGGATGAACTTTTTTTTAAAATTAGTAAATTATAATTAAATTATCTCTATAAATATAATCACAATTCAAGTGGTATTTGATGTTAGTCTGCAATTACAATATTGTGGATTGATAGTGGGTTTAGCTTTGACATATATTAGACAATGTAATGGAATATTCAAAGGACTTTGAGGCCACGTTTCTCTAAATACTCACCCGATTAACTACTAAGCAATTTTGCATTTTCTAGATTATTGCTCGGATTATATGGCAAAACGTAATCATAAGTAACATGATGCACGTGAATCAGTTGAACATGTTAAGCAACATGATACCCTAAATTCATGTGACATTTGATGTTAGTCTATAAGGACAATATTGTGTGCTATTGTATTCAATTTTGACACATATTATAGAGTATTGTGGTTAATTCAGTGGGCTTTGATGACACATTTCACCATAGTATCCACTCGATTTACCACTAAATAACTTAGTATTTTATGAATTGATGCTTGGAGTCTATGAGAAAAAATGTAATCACAAGTATTAGCATGATGTACACAAATTGGTTGTGCAAGTTATGCAACACGGTACTCTAAATCTATGTGGCAACATTGTGTGCTAGCCACGTATTCGATTGTGATATATATTGAAGAGTATGGTATTATATTTAGAGGGATTTGAGATCTATTATATCAAATAGTCACTCAATTAACTATGCAACAACTTGGTTTTTTTCTTAGTCATTGTTTGGAGTACTACATGACAAAAATAAAATCTCAAGCTCCGGTATGATACATCATACACATGATTCATTTAGTTGAGTGAGTTATGCAGTATAGTACTCTAAATTCAGGTGGCGTATGGTGTTAGTCTGTAATGACAACATTATGTCTTGACACACTAAAAGAATGATCGTTGTCATTTTATAAGACATAAGTTGAAGGAAATTAAACCTTTTAGATAGTAGTTGCGCAGAGTATATTACAAAAACATAATAAATTTTTACATGATGTACATGAATCACTCAGCATAATGTTCAAAGGGGTATATAGTTGTTTTGTAGCTTATAACTTGTAGATTAGATTATAATTCTCAACAACCACTTTGTTATATCTCTTTTTTAAGAGTTTGGTTATAGTGCATTTTTTCACATCATTCAATCAAATTCACATAGATATTTATTAATATATTTTAATAATAATAAAACAATTTTGTAATATAAGATAACTAAATAGTATTATAGTAAAATCTGATTAAATTATTATATAATAAATATATATTATTATCTTTTTATTTAATTTTTTAAAAGTAAAATACCATTACATATATAAAAATATCACACCGTCAGTGTCAAGAAACTAATATATTAAATAAATAATATCAAAATTATTTGCATTATTTTCTCAAAAAATAATTATTTTATATTAAAAAATTAAATATAGTTGAAATTATTTAACCTCCTAAAAACTTTTATAAGTGTTTAAAATATAGTACAAATTTTGTAAATATAGTAGAAATCATAATTATTAGAGAATTTTTATACAAAATGAGTAAATAGATTTATATAAAAGTAATATGCAATATTTATTCGACATAAAAAAGGAAATAATATTTTTTGAGTTTGTTCATGAACGTGGATGAAGTTATTAATAAGGTATAATCTTACATTCATGTAACTTTCGTGACATATTCCATCAAAGTACAATGCTAGTATTCAATGACAATATTAAATGAAAAAGTAATTACAGACTTTGACATGATGCACATGAATTAGTTGAGAAAGTTATGCAACATGTTACTCTAAATTCATGTGGCATTTGCTGCTAATTTACAAGAACAATATTGTGTGATATAAATGAGTTTATCTTTGACATATATTGAATAGTATGATAGTATTTTTAGAGGATTTTGATGACACATTTAAACAAATATTCACTCATTTAACTATTGAACAACTTATTATTTCCTTAGTTGTTTCTTTGAGTATACGGGAAAAATGTAATTATAATTAAGCTTTGGCGTAATGCACATGATTGAGTATGTTTGGTGTTATTGCGTCACTATCAATTCACTATCATAGAAATGAATCAATTGGTGAGTTCATAATCTAATCATTAACATTTACAAAAACCAAATAAAGTTGTCTCAGATTTATTTTTTTCTTAAGTTTGAATGTATGCAATTTCTTGCACTTCAAATTACTAAGGTTTGATCTTTCATCATATTTAATATAATATAAACAAAATAAAAGTGTATAACATGCAATTCTTTTAACTTGTGTCCAATTTTCTCCTATTGACAACAGATGCATCTTCGTGTCAATGATGAGGTGAATTTTTATAATAACTTGTTAGGAGGTTGTTTATGATTCATTAATGTATAGGAACTAAAGCTTGTCCACTGGAGATGTTTTATTGCAGAAACCTAGGAAGCAAGTCTCAATTTATAGTTTCTTCCCATGTTAATATCGTTATTGTTTGTGGTAAACATTTTCTTCTAAGGCAAGTGAAAGACTGTGTGAAGAACTGATTACACAACTTGTAGAATCATAAGGCCTCTTTTAAGGCAAATTGAAGCCATGTAGGTAATAAACATATGTTTGAGAATTGCTTTTCCTTCTATTTTATGTTCTCCTGCCTGGGATATGTTCTAGACTAGCATTCACCTGATAACAGGAAACAAATGCGAGAAGAGCTGAAGTTGAAAGATCTCTCAATTCTCAACTTTAGGTCTATTGAATACTTTTTCATTTTCATTTTAAATTTTTTTTCCTAGTATATTATTGTGTCTCTATATATTTTTCAATGGACTTTACTGGAAGCCGAGGCTAAAGCTGCCACTGCCGAGGAAAAAGAGTTTATCTCAAACCTTGTCTCAAATTAATGTTGTTGATGCCCAGGTTCTAGAATTTCTTGAATGAAGTCATCTCTTATTAGAACCATGGGGAATATTGTTTTCCAAATTCCTAAATCAAGCACTTTGTTTTTTTTTCTTCATTGCGCAGTAGGACCATCTGTGTTCATTTTATGCCATCATCAGATCAAACTCTCACAACAAAGCATAATTCTGCTTTTGAGAATGGTGTGATGCTTTGCTTCTTTTTACACCATTGCACAGTAGGGATATAGAAATTTCATTCATATATTTTTGTACCATTGTTTACTCTGTAGTGATATGAAAATTTATTGAATCTTTTATAGTAAAATAACTATTTATTGTATATTTTAACAGAATTAGTAAAATTAAACTATATTTTATTGTATGTTTCAATGACATTAGCTAATAAAAGTAAATTTGAAATTTAAATAAAATTTACAATGATTAGTAATTTAGAATTACAATTAATGGGGAGATAAAATTACTTTAATTTAATAAATAATAATGTGTTTTAGTGACAGACAATACTGTAGGAAAAGATTAAATTTTTATTTTTATTTGTCTAGGTTTTAGTGACAGTCATTATTGTAGGTAGAAATAAAAAACATGTTGTGACAATCCTCAGAGCATGTAGTGACAGTCCTCAAAGTGTAGCATGACACCCCCTTAAAGTTGAAACTAAATTTGAGTGTCACTCAAAGTATTATTGAGCTTTACCTAAAGTTTGTAATTTTTGGTGACAAATTTTGCGTGTCACGATACGTCATGAGTCTTGAAGTTCAAGTTGGGAGAAATTCCGCTCAGACATGTACTACTAAACATAAGAGTTGTAAATTGTATTTTACTTTTACTCGGGTTCGCATCCTTTGTTTCTTTTAGACTTGTGCAGGTATCATTGTTGGGGTAGTAATTAATACAATGTTTGTGGACACTTTTTCTGGATAAATCCATGGGTGGTAGCTTGTAGGGTGACTCTTAGTAATCGATTTAAGAGACTCTTTAGGAGACTCTTTAGTGCCACGACGGATAAAAATAAATTAGTGACTAATATGATCTTAAGCAGAAGTGAATGGGTAGCTTGTAAATGGGAGTATCGTGGTGAGCTTTTGAGTGGGATAAAGAGCTAGTGGTGGAATGTGCTTTGATATATATTGAATATATAATTCATTCAATAGTTGTAGTTTTTGCATTTGCTATTCTTCTTGAAAATAGTAGATGTATTTAATAATTATTGGAGAGAAATGAGTTAGGTTTGTGGTACAAGTGTGTGTATATATATATATATATAATGTTGGTAAGTTATTGAAGAAAAAAAATTCTCTTAAAATAAAAATAATTTTGGAATTATAAAAGAATGATGTATTAATTTAATTAATTTAATTTTTGGAAATAGTAGATGTTTATAATAATTATTGGAGAGAAATGAGTTAAGTTTGTGGTACAAGTATATATATAAAACCTATAGAGACATAAAAGAGATTTGAGAAAAATTTAAAAGAGTAAATTTATTTTATGCCGTCAATAACTATTTTTTATTAACTAGAATTATGTTTATTATTAAAGAAATTATTAAGCAACCTCGTAGTTGTCAAAGTTTAAACACTTTACTTACCTCAATAACCCTTCAATGGCTCAATAAATCTACTTTTTGAATTTTCATACCTATTTATCTTGTTGAATATATTCATATGTTTCACGACTATTAAATTCTTAGAAATTGTAGCAATGCTGAAAATCAAAGCTTTTAATTATTGTTTCGTTTGTGCATTGTTTCTTTTATCTGTTGTGGCAACTGAGACATCCAAAGAAGGTAAACAATATACAAATAGTTATCATGTATGTACACATAATTACTTTTTAACTAAATAATTAATTTAATAAATATTGTAATTTAATTTATTTGCAGGTTATGCAAAAGACTCAAAGAAAAATGTTTTGGTAGATAAGCTTGATGGTGGCCGAAAACCCGTAGATATAGAACCTTTTGATTAAAGTAAGGCCGTTCGTTCGGGAAATATAATAAGGGAAGAAAGGTCAAGGGCAGAGGAAGCAAAGCAGAAGGCAAATTGTAAGACCCATAATTTTAAAGTGTACTTTATGTATTTTGGTGTATTTTTGGTATTGAACTCGAAGGCTTTTTAGCCAAAGTTATTAATATTTTGGAGTTTATAAGACCAAAAAGATATTTTGATGCCCGATTAGAATTACTCGTCGATAAGTAAATTAAATTAACTGCGGTGAATCTTTTACGATGAATTTAATGCGTTATGGGTGAAATAGTAATTTAATAAATATCTAAAGATTTTGAGATATTTGTTAATTATAATTAATATATATATATATTATATAAAGAAAAGGAAAGGAAAGAAATAGAAAGAAAAGAAATAGAAAGGAAAGAAAAAGGAAGAAAGGAAAAGAGAGAGAAAGAAAACATAACATTTTCTCTTCTCCTTCCTCTGCCTCGTGTGATCCCTTCTTCTCCCTTCCTCCATTTTTCGTTTTCTTGCTTCCCTTAAGCTGAAGAATAGAAACCCAAGGCTGGGTGGATGATAGGACAAATATTTCTCAACTTCACTCTTCCTCTTTGATTCGAAAACGAAGAAAAACGATGTTAGGGATTTTGAAACCGTCAAACACAAATCTCCCCGTTTCATCTAGATCTAAGCCTCCTTTCAAGAAGTGATAGAAGGGAAGGTTGCTCACCTCCGTGCTACGGTGCTAGTGGACCAACTTTGGAAGCAACATTGCGAACGGAGATTTTACCGGACTTACTCACGGTACTGTAATCGCACGTGAAAGCTAACGTGAAGGTAAGGGCTCCTTCCAAACTTTTAGTTTGCATTTAGGGCCTTATCTGTGGTTGTGTAGAAAAGAATTTTGTTAGGGTTGGAGTATTGATTTGGGAAAAATGTATCTAAGGCTTTACGGGTAAAATCTTAGAGTTAGGTTTTGGTTATATTGATGAATGTTTCGTGGAAAATAAATTTAAACTCATTTATGTATGATTTTGAGTAAATGAAACTTGTGTGTTTGAGTGGTGGATTGTGTTGATTTGTGTTCGTTGTTCTTGACGTGTTCTTAATTGATACTGATGAAATTTGATATGTGTATGGTTGGATTTTGTGGAAAAATGAATTGATGTGTTTTGATGTGGGTTGATAATATGTTTGAGTTGTTTTGCGTGGAATTTGAAAACCATTAAGTTAAATGAGTATTAAGAATGGGGAATCTCTTAATGTCTTGTTTACTTAATGTGTGTTTGGGAAAATCGTTTAAGTTAACTAGGCGTTAAGAATGGGGAATCTCTTAATGTCTTGGTTACTTAATGTTGTTTTGAAAATCGTTTAAGTTAACTGGGCGTTAAGAATGGGGAATCTCTTAATGTCGTGGTTACTTAATGTTTGTTTTTGAAAATCGTTTCAGTTAAATGAGTATTAAGAATGGGGAATCTCTTAATGTCTTGTTTACTGAATGTTTTGTTGTGGAAATCGTTTAAGTCAAAAGTATATTAAGAATGGGGAATCTCTTAATATGTTTGTTTGCTTAATGTTTTGGTGTGAAAATCGGTTAAGTAAATGAGTATTAAAAATGGGGAATCTTTTAATATCTGCATTTACTTAACGATCGTTGTGGATGGAGTCAGTGTATGCCCATGCATTTCATTTTGGTAAATTGTGTTGACCCGTGATAGGTGGCACCTCGGTAAACAGTACTGACCCATGATAAGTGGTACGTTTATGATTTACGTTTGGTAAGTTGTGCTGACCCGTGATAGGTGGCACCTCGGTAAATAGTACTTTGGCCTGTGATAGGCGGTACATTTACGACTTATGCTTTTTCTTTTAGTAAATCGTGCTGACCCGTGATAGGTGGCACATCAGTAAACAGTACTGACCCGTGATAGGTGGTACGTTTACGATTTACGTTTTTTAGTAAATCGTGCTGACCCGTGATAGGTGGCACCTCGGTAATTGGTACTTTGGCCTGGGATAGGCGGTACAATTATGATTTACGGCCTTCGAGGAGGGTTTTGGTTTGGAATTCCGAGTCCATGCATTTTGGCATATACACATTGCATTAGGGTGCTTGGCACACGAGTCGTGTTTGTTTCAAATTTATGACTGTGATGATATTACTAAGTGCTATGTTTTTAAACAGATTGTGTGTAGTGTGTTTGTTTCAAGTTTATGACTGAGTGTTTTGAACTTGAGATGTAATTGTAATTGTGTTGAATTTGCTAAGTGCTACGTATTGATTATTGTGTGTAAGTGTGATGGATTGTAAAACTATTTCGAAACCCAATTTGTCGTGGTAATTGTGTTGAAATTGCTAAGTACTATGTATTGATTATCGTGTGTGAGTGTGATGGATTGTAAAACTATTTCGAAACCCAATTTGTCGTGGTGTTTTGTGTGGGAATTGCGAAGTGTTAAGATTTGGAGTTGTGTTTGAATGTGATTGAGTTAGTTTATGTATTTTTGGAAGAATATACAGGGGAATCGATTTACCCAATCGATTTGGTATTGTGTTTTTTCAAAACCACTTAAGAAATTGATTTGCCTAATCAATTGGCTTCAATACAGGGGCTCTGTCTTTCACGAAATCGATTTGCCCAATCGATTGGCTTCAATACAGGGGCTCAGTCTTTCACGAAATCAATTTGCCCAATCGATTGGCCATTTCAGGGGCTCAGTCTTTCACGAAATCGATTTCCCCAATCGATTGATGTAAGTTCAGAGTTCAATTTTCACTAAAAACTTTCAGGAAATCGATTTGCCCAATCGATTAGCTCAGTGGAAAATCTTATTTTGAGTTAGATAAATGATTGCTCAATTGATTTATCAATGTTTTGGTCAGTTATATATTACTTGATGGATTGAGAACTTTATTTGATTTCATTTACATTTGGCAAGCATGATATGAACTTTTAGCATATGGAAAATCCTTTTAAGGTGCATGCTTAGTTGAGAGGATATTTAATGCATTTAAAAACTTAAATGTTATGTGTTAACTGTTAATTTCGGTTGGTGACCCTTTACAACTATTGTGGAAATCTGGGCTTTGCTCTATGATGAGAGCCAGGATGATCCTACCAGTTCGTACCCTACAGATGGGAACAAATGGGGGATCACTTAGGGTGTTTAGTCTGATTGGAGCTACGTTAGGTGGATCTCACGGGGCGCGTGGAGATCACTTAGGGTGTTTAGTTGTTTTGTAGAATGATCAGACTAGGTTGACACAGAGGGAACAAATGTCTTTCTTTTGGGTTGTTTTTATTTTTAAATTGGAAGACTGTACCACTTTTGTTATGTAAATATTTTGAATTCATATTTGGAGAACTTTTTCAGCTGCTTGTAAATTATAATGACTTAATTATTTATCCAAAGGTGTTATCTTATTTATTTCTCTGTTTTATTTTAATTCTTTTGAAAAAAAAAATACACCATCGCTTAGAAAAATGGGGTGTTACACAAACGAAGCAAAGGAGAAGGCAAACGAAGCACAACAAAAGGCAAACGAAGCAGTGCAGAAGGCAATGGAAGCAACGCATAAGGCAATGGAAGCAGAGCGGAAGTAATGCGCAGAAAAGCGGAAGGAAAAACTGGATTGGTTGAAAAAAAATATAAAATAAAGCATACACTATAATCATTTCTGAAAAATACGTTTTAAAAATAACAATGCCACCGATGAAAATTATTGGATTGAGTCATGGACTAGGTCGCTCTCTTTAAGACGTTTCAAGGCACTGCCCAAATTATGCAAGACAGACTATCAACCACGAAATCCCCAAGATAAAACAGCTCAGATACTCTGTATCAGAGTTCTACTGCACTGTAGAAAACCGTTCTAGAATTACACCCTCTGTATGGCAGTTGAATGATTGACAGTCGTAATATAGCACTAAGGCTACTCGTAATATAGCACTAAGGCTACTCGTAAGAAAATAGAAGAAGAAGAAGAAGAAGAAGAAGAAGAAGAAGAAAAAGAAGAAAAAGGGGGAGAAGTGAGAAAAGCCTCAGATACGAAGAGCTTTTGGTGTGTTTTTCCAACTGAGGTGAACTCTCTATTTACAGAGGAGTTCAGCAACTGGATCTGAGAAAAATGTGGGATCCATAATGCACGAGGTCCGTCAGCTGGTCACTAGAAGAATGCCTCAGAAATAGGAAACATGATTTGACTATAACTTCTTGACCGGGTAACAAATAACACGTGGGAAAGACTCATCTTTAGGGTTTTGACCGGGCAAAATAGAAGCACAGTCAAATTAGGGTTTTGACTGCGCTAATAACAGAAGAATAGTCTATTTAGGGTTTTGACTGGATCAAAATATTGATGTTGACTCGGTGGAGGGGGCAGTTTAGTAATTAACACACCAACTTGTGACAAAACGCTAGCATATAATTAATTAAAATAAATAATTAATTTTCATATGTTTAAAAATTAATACACCACATAGCCAAGCCAAGCCAAGCCGGGCCGGGCCAGGCTGAACCGAACCGGGTCGGGTCAGGCCGAGCCGGCTGGACGGATAGCGGTGGCGCGCGTGTGTGGTGGTCCATTTGCTTGCGTTCTCCCTCCTTCACAAAAGTGTTGTGCCCCTTGGGGCCCAACCCAATTATGATACCTCCACCTTATAAATGCTATTAATGAGTGTATTCCCTCCTATGTGGGACTTCTCATTTTTTCAATTCACAACATTAAATGCCATCATAAATTCCATTTATCTTCCATCATTTCCAACAAGTCAAGGGCAGAGGAAGCAAAGGAAGCAAAGCAGAAGGCAAACGAAGCACATCAAAAGGCAAACGAAGCAGTGCCTAAGGCAATAGAAGCAACACATAAGGCAATGGAAGAAGAGTGGAAGGAACGCGCAACAAAGCAGAAGGAACGCGCAGCAAATCGGAAGGAAAAACTGGATCGGTTGAAAAAAATAAAATAAAATAAAGCATACACTATAATCATTGCATGATTGGGTGAATGAATAATAATAATAAGATTGATTTTCAAGGTTAAATTGGGGGTCAATGTGAGGAAAATAAATTCTAGTCTTATGAACTTTGAAGGTTAATTTTTAAAAGAGTCTTCTTTTGGAGATCAACGTGAACGATTCTTGGTTGAAGAGACGATAAAGATACTTTAACATCCCAAATTCTATAATAAATTATTTTATAGATGAAATATAATTTTAAATAATTAAGCTGGTGTTAAATGTAACACCCCAAAATTTATAATAAACTATTTTATTAATTAAATAGAATTTTAAATAATTAATTTGATGTTAAAATTATTTTAGAATATATGTTGATAAATTTTGTGAATAATTTTCGGGATATGGATGTTTTCTATGATTGTGTTGGTTTGATAGATATTATATTTAATGAGCAATATACATAATAAATATTTTACTTTATTATTTTACATATCTTTCTAAAAATAAAAGTATTTTAGTGCAATATTTTAAAGAACAAGATTTTATATGATTTTAAGTGTATATGTGAGTTGGTAATTAATATGATATTTTCTTACATGTTTGAGTACATATTTAGATTTTAATCATTTTTAAGTATCTTTTTTTTTTAATTATTTCTAAATATATCTTATTTTAATTATTTATAGAATCTTGAGATCGTAGTAATATTGTGTTTGATTTTCTTTGTTTTTATATACTTATTTTTGAATTGTGATTTTATATATATATTTATTATGATTTAGTAATTTACATAAAATATTATTGTTATCTCTATTTATTTTATAATTTTGACTATTTTCTAATATGATGGTATTGTTATAATATGAATATTTTGAGAAATAAGTATAATTGTAGGGATTATTTTGAATGTGAAAGTTTCTATTATTAGTAATATGTTTTTTTTTATATATTATTTTAATTACTCTAATTTAGAAAATATTACTAATGTTTGAAAAACTAAATGGGGTTTGGAGGAATATTAAAAAGGAGATTAAATAATTATTAGTTTAATTTTAACAAAATAAAAATAATAATAGTAAAATATAAATAAAGAGACCAATGGGGTTGACTCTATGAACCCTAATTGTTAAAAATATAAAACAAACAAAAGAAGGGAGTTGGAAGGGCAGCCGTAGAACCAAAGAGTAAACACAACAACAACCTATTGTTTGACACTGGAGAGCCATAACTGTCCCATAAAAGTTTCTCTGTTTTCGTCCAAATTTCAGTATGTTGTTTTACTCATTTATCTATTCAATTAAACACAATTTTTCAGATTTTTAACAACCCGAATTTCTCCCTAAAATACCCGATTTCTCCGTTTACAGAAATCATTATTTTGCACCGTTCTTCTTCACCGTAAGTCCGATTTTAGTGAAACCAACGCCAAAACGATCGTGTTAAAAGTGGCTATTTTATCCACTGATTGGTTTTCTGATTTATGGTAATTTTCTTTGACCGAATTTCGAAATCAGTTTTTAGACTATTTTCTCATAATTTATTTTTGACGTTTACCCATAAATTGTCGAGTTAGATCGATTGAAGGACAAAAAGTCAAAGAACAAATATTGTTTGCTCGTGGAATTGTACTCGTGTCTGAAAGCGTCGAAATAAGGTAAGGGGTGAGAGAGCGTTTGAATTCATGAGTATAATATATTGTGAGATGAACGGGAAAACCGTATTTCCCAACGATTCATCCGGGGCTTGCTACGTACGGCAGTAGCCCTTTGAGAGATAAATTGATTAATTTGAAATATGAGAATTGTGAGATTAAAATGTGAAATAGAAATTTTTATAAGGTGTTGATTGATTTAATTTTCGATACTTGTGTGGTAGTTGATATTTGTTATTATTGTGAAGTTGGATGTTGAATGAAATTATGTGTACATGTTGGCTTACGTGATGATAATGAAATATGGATGATTATTATTTGTTATTATTGTGATGTGATTGTTTGTTATTATTTGTTATTATTGTGTACATGTTTGTTATTATTTGTTATTATTGTGATGTGATTATGAAATATGGATGCATGGTTTGATATATGCTTATGTGATGATAATGATGATTTTTGATTTTTGATTGATGATAGTGGTGTTATAAAATTGTGATGAACTTATATATTGATCATGATTATTTATGATTAATGATATTATAAAATTGTGATGAAAATATTGAAGCACCCCATACTTGATGAGATAGTGATGATTCTTAAATACGATGCTCTTAAGGGAGTAGTCTAAGCTAACGGGGGGAGAAAATAAATATTGTGAATGTGTGAAGTGGAGATTATTTTGTCATCATATAGGTAGGGCCTGACAAGCCTAGTGATTCTGGGGAAGTACAACTGAATGAGCCTGATCGTGGCGGTCTGCTGTCGAGCCTTAAGGCAAGATTGTTAGACCTTGGAGGTATTCCGGTGGGGAATTCCTAGGTGACTTGGAGGTAGCACTCCAAATGTCGGGAGCTACCATGCAACACACGTTTACCTCGACTGTCACGTATATGTGTCTCGGGTTTTGAGCTGAGGGGATCTATGAGGACAGGGCCAATTTGAATTGTCCGTCCACCGGGATGGTGGCATAGTATCATGGCCTCCTAACCATGTACTTCAGAGTTAGAATGGTACCACATTGTGAAGTAGAGTCTAAGCTCATGCATAGCATTGCATTTCCTTGTGATTGTTTTATTGTGATTGATGTGTTTCAAAGGTAATACTAATTAGATGATTTGATGCATATTATAATGAGATGATTATTTTACTTGAGTGACTTTGATGTTATATTATGATACTATTTAATTAAATATTTTGATATATCGTAAAGTGATTATGATACGGTTCTATTATGATTGTTTGCGTGTTCTTCTTACTCATATTATACTATTAACATGATTTCAAAACTCACCTCCTTCGTTGTTTGTGTTTGACTGGCTGGGCCCTGCGTTTGCGAAATCGCAGTTATTACAGGTTAATGAGTCTTGAAGTTCAAGTTTGGGAGGAACCCCGCTCTGATAGGTGATACCGGGAATAAGGGTTTTAATTTGTATTTTACTTATTTAATTTGAATCAAATTTTTGTATGTAAACCTTAGAAGTACTAATAAGTTTTTAGAATTAAATCAAGTAATTATACTTAAATCAAGTTTATTGAGATTAAATTGTTTTATTTGAGTAATAAAATTTGAATTGGTGCATGTGTACTTTGAGAAACGTGATATCCTAAATTAGTTACAAAAGATTTTATTTTCTTGAAAATATAATTCTATTTATCCGCTGCAAATTTTATAGGAATATGATTAAAATTATTATATATATTATTGTGGGATTTAGGGTGTCACAACATTCGCATAAACCTTAAAGCGTTCAAAACGGGGCAACCACTATTTAAAATCTCTAAGACATTTAAAATTGTTTGTCAATTATCTTGTTAAATACACACGTTGTATTTCAACAATATTAATGGCAAACCTTGAAAAGTACATGTCCTCATCATATTAAATTTCATTGTCTTGAGTTTAATGCTTCTTGAATTTGTACCTTAACTTGTGACAAATTTATATATTGTTGGGATTCTGGTAATCTATTCTACAAAGAAAAAATTCTTCTTGATAAATTTCGTAATGAAAATATCAATGTCAACTGGAGTCTTGAGATGCGCATTCATATAATCATCCTTAATAGTTGCACAAAATGCATCCGACATTAGATCATTATTATCTATTGCAACTCAAAATATGATCAAGAAAATAATTTTTCAGATTTAAAAACTTCTCTTGAGAATTGTAAGACTTTAAATTATCAACCTTATTATTTTATCATTCATTGTAAAATTTCTCGCAGTGATACTTGAGGTCTCCACTCTGCTATATTAGAATTTATAATTTAATTTTACATTAATGAAAATATAAATGATGACTCTCTATTTTTATATTATATTTTTGTAGCGTAAGTCATTGATCTCAAATAGTGAATATGGTTCAGTGATGGTTGAATTGGTCGAAAATACTAAAGTTCAAACCCCAGTAGTAACTAAATTTACCTCTTATTTAAACTGTAGATTATTTGGGCCAATTTTTACACATAACCAAATATTGAAAACAAAAAATTTTAATTAATTCATCCTTTTCAATTTTTTTTAGGAATTTACATTTCTTAACATAATCTTATTCAATTGTTTAACATTGGCAACATAGATGGAACCAAAATAATTATTTTTAGATTCCTACCTTTTTAGATAAAGTAATTTGAGATTCTCTTAATGCATTTTCTTTATTGGAAAACTTAATATCAATTACTATGTTGTGTCATTTTCCACAATAGAATATGACTTTATTTCTATATTTGTTTTGTTATCACACAAAAATTGTATGACATAACTCAAAAAGTCTTTCTCTCGTGATGTGTAATTTTGTTAAGTAGTTAAAATATGCTTAAATGTTAACTATTGTGTGCTTATAAATTGAGGTTTTCTATTCAATGATCGTCAAATCAAACTAGACAAATTCTTTCAGAATATCAACAATTGTATAGAGAAGAGTTATGGCAAAGAGAGAGATGAAAAAGATTGTTTCGATTTTTGTAATGATAATGTTAGTTGTTGCACAAGCTGATGATCTTGTTGCACCTTCATCACCACCAAAACACCGCTCAATTGGTTTTCTCCTTTGTACAGCCAAGTGTGCCCTAAAATGTAAACGCTTCCTCGGAAGATTACCATTGTATGCAGGTTGTGTCGGTGCTTGTGAGTTATTAAATTGCCATAAGATATCTTCTAAAGTTGCTTATGATTGTACAACCACGTGTGTTAATTCCAAGTCGATAAACCTCAATAGTGGTATTTATACTTTTACTTTTTCCTATTTAATTTTATAATTGTATATATCAATCCGACCTTATAAAATATAATTCAATTAATTATCAATGGTTGTTACAATAATTTGCAGATGCTCGTGGAGTTAATGTCATCGTGAATTCATGTTTGGAAGCTTGCTAGAATAAATAATACGATACATGCATGTGACCATCAAAATTTCTGGAAAATGTGAACAACTTAAACGTATAGTGGTTCCAATAATGACTGTGTATAATTTGGTTACACATATGACAAATGTAGTATATGTATGGTTTTTTATGGGTATCATATTTTTCATAAATTATTGAGAAAAATAAATATAAGAGAGATATGGTGATATGTGATTGAATGTATTTGTAAACTATATTCACTTTAATAATTTGAAAACAATCATTTTTTTTTAATATGTCCATTTTCTTTTCTTTTTCCTTAGTTGAGCGTAATAAGGAATTAGCATGCATATGTAAATTATTTTATAATTTGTGTTAATTTAGTTAGTTACTGTACAACTAAAAACAAAAATAACATGACTATAATCAAACAACACATTAAAAATTTAACTGCAAAAAAATTAGGTCAAAGTCATATGAAATATGTATGAGAGCAGTTACAAACAAACCAAACAAAATAAAAAAGGAATGTTTTATATATATTTTACACAATATAAACTAAAGATTAAATGTAGCGCACACCAAAGCAAGAGATATTTCCCCTTCATATAACATAATATTTGACAAAGATAATTTGTTAATGCCCCAACCAAAGCGGCTAATCGAACGGTCCAATGAAACTTTGTTCAATTTTGAAAATGAGACAGACTCTTTTTTTCCCAACCTATTATGATAAAAAAATCACCTTTCAAAATTGATATAAACACTTCCTTACCTATTTATCTAGGTCTATATTTTCTATGATCTCTAACTAATATTACACATTGCATGGTATACTAAAATAATTTAGTAAGATATATGAAACGTTGTCATAATTTGACACCACTAGAACAACGAATTATAAAGTACTATTCTTAGTTGCAACATTTGTAACACCCCAAATTTTATAATAAACTATTTTATTAATTAAATAGAATTTTAAATAATTAATTTGATGTTAAAATTATTTTAAAATATATGTTGATAAATTTTGTGAATAATTTTCGTGATATGGATGTTTTCTATGACGTGCTGGTATGATAGATATTATATTTAATGAGCAATATAAATAATAAATATTTTCTTTATTATTTTACATATCTTTCTAAAAATAAAAGTATTTTAGTGCAATATTTTAAAGAACAAGATTTTATATGATTTTAAGTGTATATGTGAGTTGGTAATTAATATGAGATTTTAATCATTTTTAAGTGTCTCTTTTTTTAATTATTCCTAAATATATCTTATTTTAATTATTTATAGAATCTTGAGATCGTAGTAATATTGTGTTTGATTTTCTTTGTTTTTATATACTTATTTTTGAATTGTGATTATATATATATATTTATTATGATTTAGTAATTTACATAAAATATTATTGTTATCTCTATTTATTTTATAATTTTGACTATTTTCTAATATGATGGTATTGTTATAATATGAATATTTTGAGAAATAAGTATAATTGTAGGGATTATTTTGAATGTGAAAGTTTCTATTATTAGTAATATGTTTTTTTATATATTATTTTAATTACTCTAATTTAGAAAATATTACTAATGTTTGAAAAACTAAATGGGGTTTGGAGGAATATTAAAAAGGAGATTAAATAATTATTAGTTTAATTTTAACAAAATAAAAATAATAATAGTAAAATATAAATAAAGAGACCAATGGGGTTGACTCTATGAACCCTAATTGTTAAAAATATAAAACAAACAAAAGAAGGGAGTTGGAAGGGCAGCCGTAGAACCAAAGAGTAAACACAACAACAACCTATCGTTTGACACTGGAGAGCCATAACTGTCCCATAAAAGTTTCTCTGTTTTCGTCCAAATTTCAGTATGTTGTTTTACTCATTTATCTATTCAATTAAACACAATTTTTCAGATTTTTAACAACCCGAATTTCTCCCTAAAATACCCGATTTCTCCGTTTACAAAAATCCTTATTTTGCACCGTTCTTCTTCACCGTAAGTCCGATTTTAGTGAAACCAACGCCAAAACGATCGTGTTAAAAGTGGCTATTTTATCCACTGATTGGTTTTCTGATTTATGGTAATTTTCTTTGACCGAATTTCGAAATCAGTTTTTAGACTATTTTCTCATAATTTATTTTTGACGTTTACCTATAAATTGTCGAGTTAGATCGATTGAAGGACAAAAAGTCAAAGAACAAATATTGTTTGCTCGTGGAATTGTACTCGTGTCTGAAAGCGTCGAAATAAGGTAAGGGGTGAGAGAGCGTTTGAATTCATGAGTATAATATATTGTGAGATGAACGGGAAAACCGTATTTCCCAACGATTCATCCGGGGCTTGCTACGTACGGCAGTAGCCCTTTGAGAGATAAATTGATTAATTTGAAATATGAGAATTGTGAGATTAAAATGTGAAATAGAAATTTTTATAAGGTGTTGATTGATTTAATTTTCGATACTTGTGTGGTAGTTGATATTTGTTATTATTGTGAAGTTGGATGTTGAATGAAATTATGTGTACATGTTGGCTTACGTGATGATAATGAAATATGGATGATTATTATTTGTTATTATTGTGATGTGATTGTTTGTTATTATTTGTTATTATTGTGTACATGTTTGTTATTATTTGTTATTATTGTGATGTGATTATGAAATATGGATGCATGGTTTGATATATGCTTATGTGATGATAATGATGATTTTTGATTAATGATAGTGGTGTTATAAAATTGTGATGAACTTATATATTGATCATGATTATTTATGATTAATGATATTATAAAATTGTGATGAAAATATTGATGCACCCCATACTTGATGAGATAGTGATGATTCTTAAATACGATGCTCTTAAGGGAGTAGTCTAAGCTAACGGGGGGAGAAAATAAATATTGTGAATGTGTGAAGTGGAGATTATTTTGTCATCATATAGGTAGGGCCTGACAAGCCTAGTGATTCTGGGGAAGTACAACTGAATGAGCCTGATCGTGGCGGTCTGCTGTCGAGCCTTAAGGCAAGATTGTTAGACCTTGGAGGTATTCCGGTGGGGAATTCCTAGGTGACTTGGAGGTAGCACTCCAAATGTCGGGAGCTACCATGCAACACACGTTTACCTCGACTGTCACGTATATGTGTCTCGGGTTTTGAGTTGAGGGGATCTATGAGGACAGGGCCAATTTGAATTGTCCGTCCATCGGGATGGTGGCATAGTATCATGGCCTCCTAACCAAGTACTTCAGAGTTAGAATGGTACCACATTGCGAAGTAGAGTCTAAGCTCATGCATAGCATTGCATTTTCTTGTGATAGTTTTGTTGTGATTGATGTGTTTCAAAGGTAATAATAATTAGATGATTTGATGCATATTATAATGAGATGATTATTTTACTTGAGTGATTGATGTTATAGTATGATACTATTTAATTAAATATTTTGATATATCATAAAGTGATTATGATACGGTTCTATTATGATTGTTTGCGTGTTCTTCTTACTCATATTATACTATTAACATGATTTCAAAACTCACCTCCTTCGTTGTTTGTGTTTGACTGGCTGGGCCCTGCGTTTGCGAAATCGCAGTTATTACAGGTTAATGAGTCTTGAAGTTCAAGTTTGGGAGGAACCCCGCTCTGATAGGTGATACCGGGAATAAGGGTTTTAACTTGTATTTTACTTATTTAATTTGATTTGAATTTTGTATGAAAACCTTAGAAATACTAGTAAGTTTTTAGAATTAAATCAAGTAATTATACTTAAATCAAGCTTATCGAGATTGCACTATTTTAATTGACAAAATAAGTATAAAGTGTTTTTATTTTTATTTTTGAGAAACGTGATATCCTAAATTAGATATTAAATTTTTATTCTCTTTAACAAATTTCTTTATCCGCTGCAAGTTTTCTTTAAATAATTTAGTATATATTATTACAAATGTTATTTTGGGATTTAGGGTGTCACATTAAAATTATTTTAGAATATATGTTAATTAAATTTAGGATTAATTTTCTTTATATGATGTTTTAATCTTGTACATGTTAGACTAAATGAGTGATATAAATATTATATTTTTATATTTTATATATTTTTCTAAAAATAATAGTATTTTAGTGTACATATTTTAAAATATAAGAGTTTAGGCAATTTTATGTGCATATGTGTGTTTGTAGTTAATTTGATATTTCCTTGTATGCTGACTAATGTTAAGTGTGCACACTATTATTTTTGATTATTTAAAAATTTATCTTATTTTAATTAATTATTTTACAAATAATTATCTTGAGATATTAGTAATATTGATATTGACTTTCTTTATTTCTATATAGTTGTTGCAGTATGATGATTTTATAAATATTCATTTTGATTTAGTAATTAATATAAATCGTTGATGTTATATTTATTTATTTTATCATTTTGATTAATTTATAAAGATGATGTATTTTTATGTTATTATTTAGAAAATATATTATAGTAATAATTATAGTAACTATTTTGAGTATGAGAGTTTTGACTAAAATTAGATTTATCTATGTTAAGGAAGAATAATATTATGTTAGAATGAGTGTTTTGGAGAAAAAATTTCTAGCATGGATAAGTAAAATAAATTATTTATTATAGATTTTTAGAATTACTAGAAAATAAATTTTGGACCAGACGATTGTTTACAACCTTATTTTTTTACTTCTGCATATTAATTTGAGCTATAACTGGTTGGATTTTTATTTTCTATACCTGAGGCCTTAGACTTTGTGAACTCGCTGATTATTCAGATTCGCTCGTTGTACCTTGTCGATCTACAGTTGCGTTGCAGTTGAAAATTTCCATTGATTTATATGTTTGAGAAAATGTCTAAATAAGGTAAGGGTTGAAAGAACGTTTGAATTCATGAGTATAGTATATTGTGAGATGAACGGAAAACTGTATTTCTCTACCATTAATCTGGGACTCGCTACGTATGGCAGTAGCCTTTTGAGGGATACATGAATTAATGTGAAAATATGGAAATTGTGAGCATAAAATATGGAATAGAAATATTTATAAGGTGTTGATTTATTTAATTTCGTTAAATGTGTGTTATTGGATATTGTTGTGATATTGAGTGTCTAATGAATTTTATGTGTGTGTTTGATTAGACGGGTTTATGTGAAGTGATAATAAAAGGTTAATTTGTTTTGATAAATTTATGTGATTATGATGATGTATAATTAATAATAGTGATGTTATAAATTTGTGATGAGTTTATATGATGATATTTGATTAACGATAATGATAATAAAAGGTCCAACATCTGATTCTGCAACACCAGCTCTATGTCCTGCTCTACATGTCTGCAGTAGTCTTCGTGATATATTATCTACAGATGCTCAAACTATTCTACAGAACTATCTGCAGGTAACTTTATGTAGTCATTATACTAATGACTGATGCCTTTGTTCAATATAACTTCATGCCTTCAAGGATATTACTATATTCGAGTGTGCTTGAAAAAGATTTAGGGATATCTATGAATGGCTTATGAGATTTATAAAAAAAATTAAAATTTCACTTCATATCATAAAGTTTTTCTGGATCAATCTTGTAACAATAACTACATCTCTGTTTTGGAGTCTAAATGAAATGGTTATTGTGGACAGACTGCAGCAAGAAAAAGGTGTAGAAAACACACGATGGAGACTGATGAATTTGTTTCAAGCACCTCTGAAATTTACCTAATGGACACCATTACCATCTCAACAGCATACCTGAAGATGAAAAACCTTTGTAATTCTATAAGGAATTAAATTCAGGCAGACATAAAGATCAACAGCCATCATACAGTCCACGACCAGCATATTTTCCCCAGGTATTTGGCTTCATGTTAAATTTCAAGATTTTTCAAGATTCTCTTGGTTTCAGAACTTAGTATTTTCCTGTTTTGAACAGATTTTTTCATTATCATTTTCATTTCCCAAAGTTTTTCTACTCATATCTTCAGTAGCAGCATTGCACATATTCTAAGTTTTTGCTTCATATATTTTAACTTGGATTGCATTATGAGATCAATTATTCAATTTTTAGTTCAACTGACCTGGCAAACATCACAACAACCATTTATAGCATAGAGTTGTGTAAACGACTGAAAAGTAGCTTTTTTTCTTCTAATTTTTGCAATATGAAACAACATTCTCCTTGTGAATAGCTTGGCTTATTTATATGCTTATGGCTTTTATTCAATTAGCAGTTGCGACTTCTTAAAGATGTGTCCCAATGTCTGACGCCGACACAACACCAACATATTAATCACATTCAATCAATTTATTTTCTCAAAATATTACCGATGCCAACGTGTTAGTATCGTGTCAGGTGTTTGTAGGATATGTGTATACACCATGGAGGTCTTATCATTGACACGACATCCCTATTAACAAGAAAAGAATCAAAATGAACAATGAATTGCAACATACAACTCTCACCAATATCAGAACAACCCTTAATCTCAAGTTCTCAACCAAAATCAATTATTTGCTTACCATTTGATCCTTTCAATAGATCCTCATGGTTTGAACAGAAGCAGAGAGAAATGGCACTTCCAACCAAAGCAACAACCATCTTCTACATGTGCAATGTTGAATGAAGTTAGAGATGATTTTATGGTAGCTTTGAGATCTATCAGAATGTGAGAGTTGGAATACTTTCTTTGTTTAATAGTAGGAAAACAAGTTGCAATAATATAATTTATTACATTAATCACAAACATGCTGATCATACATGTCTATTCTTGTATATTATATCATGTTTTAAGTGGACTTCGTACAATTATTCACCTACTACCAGAACCCAATTATGTGTATTAAAATTTTATTTGTACATGCAAATGTTGCCCAATAAAATAAATGCATTAAAAACTATATGTATGTTAAAAATTCAATTACTCATTAATGTCAATTCATTTATAATTTTTTTCCGTCAATCTATTTTTGTACTAATATTTTATAAAATAAAAATATATTTTCTATTTGATAGAAAATACATTATTAAAAATAATAATAAAATACGAATATATAAAAAATTATTAAAAAAGTTACTTCCAATTATTAAAATATATAAAT
>JBBPBT010000487.1:1390482-1405484 GCA_037974875.1 Cicer bijugum
ATTCGATGAAAAAAAACCCACTTAATCACTCATATATATCAACATAAATATTCTTTATCTCATCCTTCTTCTCCAAAAAAACAACTTGTCATGCTCACAATTAAGATATTTTACTAATAAAACAAATAAATTTAGACTACGCTACAATATAATTCAATATTAATATTTTTGTTAAAATAAAAAATATTAAATAGTCAATCATATTTTTAAATTTTTACATCTTATTTTTGGGTTTGTATTTTACATTTTATTTCATCAAATAAATGCAAGTGCCATTATATGTTGAAAAATAAATTAACAATCACAGTACAATGAGTCAAATAATTATCCTATATAATAAATTATCATACGAATTTTATAAAATATTTTAAAAATTAAATTAGATGATTCTGATAAACATAATTTTCTCTCATTTTTATTTTTATAATCATATTCAATTATTATAAATCAATAAAGTAATATTATAAAATAACTATATTTATAATACATAAAATATTACTTACAAAGTTTATAATATTAATTAATATCCGTGCGCTGCGCGGGCCATAATCTAGTTTAGTTAAAGTTAAAGCCCATTTACCAATTGAATTATGCAAAATAGGTTTGGACAACATGAACTTCATTATGTCATAATGAAAAGTTACAATGACCTCGAAAGGTTTTATATAGTATTTCAGTTGAGTACACAAATAATATAAAGTCAAACACAAATTCTCAACAACAATGTATCTAGTTTCAACATCAACTAGAGTCCTACTGAAAATTTTGAATATTTTAACGTGAGATAATTTAAATATGAATTTTTTAACGTGACATAATTTAAATTAAATTTTTTAAATGTTAAAAACTCAAGATAAAAGTAACGGAAATATGGACCTTAAAACAAATTTTAATAACACTTTTTGTGGAGAAACTTCAATAATGTTGTAATCATACATGCAAAAATATCATTCAAAAATATATGTTAAGTTTCAAGAGGGACTTAAATGCTTCAAGGATAATTTTGTAGGATTAAAATTCCAAATTTTTTATTGAGGTTAAAAATGAAATTTTAAAATTATATAGAGATTAAAAAATTTATTTAACTCATTATTCTTTTAATTAATTGATATGAGAAAATAAACTTTGTAACCAATTGTCCAACGACAAACACGTATCCCATGTATGACTAAGATAGTAAATTATAATTATATATTATAATTTTTTGTTACATTAATAAAGAATGTCATATTAACTCGTGTATATTTTTCCTTTTTATTCTCACATCAAAAAGAGAGTATATTATAAAAGTCTTTAAAATTTGACTGTAATGAATAATTCAAATGGAGTTCATTCATACACCAAACAGTTCGAACCTATAGGCAATAAATATACTGAATGAATATTAAAAAAGAAAATTTTCAAAATTGTCAGAAATATATTTGAAAAGAAACAACATGCTGGAGTTTGAGAATAAAATGAATTGATAAAACAAATAATTGAGAAACTTGTAGTGGAAGTTTCAAGCTACTTTCACTGCTTAACAGGAGATGAACCCTTCAGGTATTGCTCTCCTCCTTTCTCCCCCTCTCAATCATACTCTCAATGCCTAATCTCCTTTAATCCTACTCTATTTTTCCTCCTTCTTCCATAATTTCTTTCATACCTCCAAAATCTATTTGATAATATTATTTTATAATAAATTTATATATTATAAAATTATTTAACAATTATTTATAATTTATAAATTATTTTACACTTTGATAATAATTTATAATTTATATTATTATCAAATTATTTTATAAGTTATTTTATAATAAATTTATAAATTATTTTATAATATTATTTTATAATATTATTAGTCATTTACCAATGTGAATAATTTATATTATTAATCATTAAATTCAATAGAAAACGACTAACCACTCATAAATATCTACATAAATGCTCTTTATCTAATATCTATTCTATTATATATATTTAAAACAGACCCCTGAATGCCACCTCACCCCGAATGCCACCTCACCCTCGAATGCCACCTAAACAAATATTTTCCACATCAGCCAAAAAGCTGATGTGGACCTCTCCTCCTTTCTCCCCTCTCAATCATACTCTCAATACTTAATCTCCTTTAATCCTACTATATTTTTCCTCTTTCTTCCACAATTTCTTTCATACCTCCAAAATCTATTTGTTAATATTATTTTATAATAAATTTATATATTATCAAATTATTTTACAATTATTTATAATTTATAAATTATTTTACAATTTGATAACAATTTATAATTTATATTATTATCAAATTATTTTATAAGTTATTTTATAATAAATTTATAAATTATTTTATAATATTATTTTGTAATATTATTAGTCATTTACCAATGTAAATAATTTATATTATTAATCATTAAATTCAATAAAAAAAACCTGATGGGGGATAAGACCTCTGATTTGCGGAAGATTTATGCAGAATAATGTCTATTCTAACAATATGCGCAACAGTTTAATAAATTTGAAATTTACCTAAACACAAGAATGAATAAGGTCCCTAATAAACAGTTCTAATGAATGTCAAACTGTATGGATCAAGATATATATGGAGTAATGCATCAGAAAACGATTAATAGCCAAGATGTTGATTTTCATGCATTTATGTTAAGACAATTAATCATACAACGTCACTTAACATAGATTCTTTATCATGCATTCAATCAATATCATAAACGTAATAATTGCAGAAATTTAAACGAGATAAGGGAAAGAAGAGTGTACGCATATTTTTATACTGGTTCAGGCGTCCGTTGACGACCTACATCCAGTCCCAAGATCCAACTAGATCTTAGCCTGTCCAATAGAACTTCTTAGAATCAGTTTACAGAAATTTACACAGTGCCTCGCACCAATCTTAAACTATTCTCCCTGTTCTATCTTTCCCTCCCTGAATTCCCAAGTTTAAGTCCCATAAACTTGACCAAGAATTCCGTCAAGCGTCTTCTTGTTGACAACCCTCAACCTCGAAGAACACCACCAGTAAAAACTGGATTTTCTCAAAGTAATTTGGTTATAGAAAAAGATGTTTACAGAAATGAAACAAATCAATTATACAAAGTTCTTGATCTTCAATCATCTCAAAGCAGTCTTTCTCAATTCAGTATTTTTCAATCCTCATTGATCACAAACATTGATTGTTCATGGCTGAAAAAGATGTTCAAAGTAATGTCAGTTGAGAAAGAGTTAGTGGTAAATGATTGTTATCATTAGTTGTGAAAGTTCTGTATGTATTATGTTCTTATCGTTATGAGAAAAAGTGTGTGAAAGCAGTTTATATAGTTTCTGTAAAAACAACGTATGAATCGATTTGGCAAATCAATTCATTAAAGTTATAAAGCACACTAATCGATATACCCAATCGATTTCGCGAATCTTGTTTTTCTTGAATCTTGAAACTGCTTACACTAATCCATTTAACGAATCGATTATTTTAACTGAGTTCTTCAGACTTGGATGAATGTACCTAATTGAATTGATGTTCATAATCGACTTGGCGTGTGTTGTTCCAATAACGAGATCAAAATGATCGATGTACTTGATCGATTCAACCAATTCAGTCATCTCGGTTTCTAAAACTTTTTGCACCAATTACTTTAGTCAATCGATTACACTGGTTCCAGGGACACAGTGATTTTCAAAAATCGACTTGCCTAACCGATTGTAAACTTAAGTCTGAAGCTTATTTCAGCAGTTTGCTCGTTCAATCGCTTTACCACGTCGATTGATGCCAAACTTAATTCAACTGAAATAAAATAGTAGATTGTGCTAATCGACTGTGTATGTTTCAGACCAAGGTTATTTTGAAACTTATTTTAGTAAATCGATTTGCCTAACCGATTTAGTAATCATTGGTTTGGCTCTGGGACATTCACACTCGATTGTGTCAATCGATGTAGACAACCAAACAATAAAGAAGTGATTGGATTAATCGATTTTCCAAATCGATTAGCTTGCAAGGCATGCTACTGACTTGCGCATTTTAATTTCAGTAAGTGTACCAATCGATTTGTCTAATCGATGTAAGAAATCAGGCCAGTTCTGGTGATTTAAACAATCGATCTGCTTAATCGATTTGTGGCAAACAGGCTCTCTGACTTGCACATTTTATTTTCTAATAAGTGTACCAATCGATTTGCCTGATCGATTGATAGCCTGTTTGATTTTTCATAGAATGTGCAAATCGATTTTGCCCATCGATTGATTAATCCCAGACTGGATAAAATCATTCAACCCTGTAACAGAATCGATTTTACTAATCGATTTGCTTATGAATCTGCAAGCTTTTGTTGATTTCTTGAGTTCCAAGCAATTGTCTCAAGTTTGTAGGATTGAGTTGATGTTCCTGAAATTTTTCTCAGTTCACAATGTCAGATTTATTTCAAGATGTACGTTTGTCAATAATATCAAAAATTAACATATTTCTAACAATCTCCCCCTTTTTGATTTAAGTGACAAACATGCAATTTTAACTTGAGAAACATTTCAAATGATAGTGTAGTAAAGCTCCCCCTAAATATGAGTACCATTCATTTCATATAGTTAAATGAGGGTTAGGGTTGGAGTTAACATAGACATACCACTGGCATCCGAACTGGTAGAAAAAATATCAGGTATAAAACTATCAAGGCATATGAAATATAAAATAAACATATAAAACTATCAAGGCATATGAAATATAAAATAAACATATAAAACTATCAAGGCATATGAAATATAAAATAAACATTGCTAACATAGGTTTGCAAGTTAGAAATTTCTCTCCCCCTTTGTCAATTAAGTCAAAAAGAGGCAAATGAGAGAAGTTTGCTCCCCCTGTGTTGGTAGCAAACCTGAAAACTAAAATGCTGCTATACATCGAAACTTGAAAACTTATTAGTAATAAGAGCAGAAAATTCAGTATGAGCATTAACTTAAAAAAACTTGTATCATTTCAATAAACAGAAACTGATTATGGCATGCACTAGAAATATGCAAAATGAAATGCAACAATCACTAAGATCAAGAAACTCATCTATTCAATTCATTCAAAATAGATTAATACAATCAATGGAAATATTACATAGAATATAGCAAAACAACAAAACAAAATAACTAAGAAAACTGAAATCCTAAACACCTAAAGTTTGCTGGCCCTCATTATTATCTAGGGATGAGGCTGAGACCGCTGTATTACCCTCAGCTGGTGTCTCCTCATCATGAGTTTCAGCAACCTCTAACTGCGTCAGAGTCGGTTCTTCAGCCGCTTGTCTTTCGATTTCAGTAACATCGCTGAAGGACAACTTAATGCCCAGATGTTCTTGAATTGCTGCTATATCTTGTGCCATCTGAATCTGATCTGATTGTATTTCTGGATCGCAACATCTATTCTTTCATTCAATGCCTCCATCTTGGCATTGTGAGCCATTTGAGCTGCCATAAATTCAAGCAGCTTGGAGAGTACCTCGGGCCCTTCTGAAACTGACTCAGTAGCTGGTGGTTCAGCACTTTGCTGGGTTGGTTCAGCATTGGCTTGAGGTCGTCCCCAAACGCCATTCACCTTGCGTAGCTGCATTTGGTTCACGATGGATTCACCAAATGTCAGAATGGTCTTGGACAATTCTTCACCCTTCACAGCTACCTTGAAGTGAGTGAGAATTTTTGTGATTAGCTGTGGATACGGAAGCACCAGCTTTCCTTGCGGTGCTTCCTGCATGTGTCGCAGCACGATCCATGCCCAGCTCATCTTGAGCTCTTTGCAAAGACCCCACAGTAATACAATGTCCAGTCGTTGGACAACTGCATGATTTCCAGAACGCGGGACAAGCATTCTGGTGAGCGCGTACAACAGCATCCGATGCTGAACCTTCATCTGGCCGATTGGAAGTGAAACGGAGTCCACAAATCCTTCAACCATCAGGTCATGCACAGCTGTTTGTCTCTCCAGAGACTCTTCCCATCCTTCATCTGCAGTGTCTGCTTCGGTGCTGTCGTCAACTGAGTTTCCATGGTAGGGAAGTCCCGACAAGTTCGAGAACTCCTCAAAGGTCATGGAGATCTTCTTCCCTTTCACCGTTGCTTTGAATCCTGTATCCGTCATCTTGAATGTAGTATAAAATGCTCGAATCAAGTTAGGATAAGTGTCAAGCGAGCAGGACAAGAAGTCTTCCAAGCCAAGGAACCTGAGATGGTTTTGAAACGAAAAACCATCACTATTGAAATAGTTGAAATCCAATACACGAGCTTCGTGTATTTTCCTTTTGATGAATGCTGGAGGAAGCTTGAATTCCTCAGCTGGCTTATTTTGTTGCGTTGGAGTTTTCTGTTGTGGAGTAGATTTCTTTTGAGGTGTGGTCATCTTTTGCGGAGTTGAAGAAGCACTCTTTTTCTTCTTCTTCTTCTTCTTCTTCTTCTTCTTCTTCTTCTTCTTCTTCTTTTTCTTCTTCTTCTTCTTCTTCTTCTTCTTCTTCTTCTTCTGTGATACATCCTTCATTGCATCAGCCATCAACTTCTCAGTTGGGTGCTCTTTCCTTTTCTTCGTTTTTCCTTGATCTATTGCAACACTTTTTCCTTTGTCTTGTGCTGCAATCTTATGAGTAGGAATGGGTACTCTTTTAGAAAGAGTGGGTGGAGGAGATGGAGTACTTGAAGAAGATGAGGTAGAAGGAGTAGATGGAGAGGTTCTCTTCACTCTTGCCATTTTGGATTGATTTTAGAAGAAATCTGAAGTTGTATGAGTAAGAATATAGCTAGAATGGATCAAAACAGAGGGAAAAGTTGAGTTTTGCAGAGGTTAGGATGAATGAGTAATGAGAAATTGATGTTAGGGTTCGATTGCAACTGTTCCTTTTATACTGCTGGGTACGCAAATCGATTGGTCCAATCGATTTAGTTACCGTTGCTGGGGAAGATCAAAGAACGGGTGTGTAACGGCTAGTAAAAATCTGTAACGGTAATAAAGTCAGTCGATTACCCAAATCGATGTCCATAATTACTTAATCGATTTCCCAGATCAATTTTGTATTAGTTCAGAAACTTCAAATAATAGACCAGATAGGAATCCATCTCAGCATCGATTTTCCAAATCGATTCTTTAAGTGAAAATCTCAATACAGTTCAGCTAATCGATTACCCAAATCGAATTCGAATTTGCTCAGAGATCTTTCATATCAGTTCAGATGTTAACTCATCTCAGCTTCGATTACTCAAATCGATCTTTTAAATGAAAATTGCAAACCAATTTTGACAATCGATTTCCTGAATCGATTTCAATCTTGTTCAGAAACCTTTCATATCAGTCCTGAACCAAAGTTGTATCAGCATCGATTTTCCAAATCGATTCTTTTGAATGAAGATTTCAAACAAGTTTAAAACAATCGATTATCCAAATCGAATTCGAGGCAGAGACAAGAGGAGTTCTTCAATTTTAAGGTCTGGGTCTAAACTAATTGATTTTCCATATCGATTCTTTAACCATTATAACAAGAGGTCAGTCGAATTCCATAATCGATTGAACTGGGAAAGTAAGAACATCTGAAGCTTCCTAGAAATGTCAAATCGATTTTCCAAATCGATTTCATGTGAAAAACTTAAGAAAATAGACATATTATGGGTCAAGTCGACTAGGGCAATCGATTTTATAAAGACACTTTCCTGTGTATCCACAGGATAGTCGATTTACCCAGTCGATTAGACACATAACTCAGATCTGACTAGGATCTAACATGCCCAGTTTCATCCTAATGTAATGGAAGCTATCCTTTGGCATAGCTTTGGTGAAGATGTCTGCTAACTGTTCAGTTGTGTTGATGTACTCTAACTTGATGTTCCCACACTAAAACTGATCTCGGATGAAATGATGCCGAATTTCGATATGTTTGGTCCAGGAATGCATAACTGGGTTCCTAGTGATATTGATCGCACTTGTGTTGTCGCACAACATGGGAACAGTTCCTAAGTCCACACCAAAATCTAACAAATGCTGTTTCATCCACATGATCTGGGCACAGCAACTTCCAGCTGCAATGTACTCAGCTTCAGCTGTTGACAAAGCAATACTGGTTTGTTTCTTGCTGAACCAGGATACAAGTGAATTACCTAGCAAATGACAAGTACCTGAGGTACTTTTCCTATCCAGTTTGCATCCAGCAAAATCTGAATATGAATAACCAATCAAAGAACAAGTTGATCCCTTAGGATACCACAATCCAAGGCTCCTAGTCCCAACTAAATACTTGAAAAATCCTCTTAACTGCACTAAGATGAGACTCTTTAGGATTGGATTGATATCTCGCACACATGCAAATGCTGAACATAATGTCAGACCTGCTTGCTGTGAGATAGAGCAATGATCCTATCATGCCTCTATACCTAGTAACATCGACTGGTTTTCCTAATTCATCTCTATCTAGAATATTTCCTTAGCTCATTGGAGTATCTATGGACTTGAGATTATTAAAACCAAACTTCTTTAACAAATCAGTGCAATATTTTTTTTGGCTAATAAAGATACCTTGCTTAGATTGGTTAATTTGAAATCCCAAAAAGTATGATAGTTCACCCATCATAGACATTTCAAATTGACCTTTCATTAAATTTTCAAAATTTTTGCATAATTTGTCATTTGTTGATCCAAGTATTACGTCATTCACATAAATTTGGACCAGCAATATATCTTCTCCATTAGTTTGGATGAAAAGAGTTTTATCCACATTTCCTCTCAAAAAGTTTTGTTGAATGAGGAAATTGCTTAACTTTTCATACCAAGCTCTTGGAGCTTGTTTCAAACCATAAAGGGCCTTAGTTAGCTTAAACACATGGTTAGGAAAATCTGGATTCTCAAATCCAGGTGTTTGGCTAAAATACACCTCTTCATGGATGTCACCATTTAAAAAAGCACTTTTAACATCCATTTGGAATAGCCTAAAGTCCATGATACTAGCATAAGCAAGGAGTATCCTAATAGCCTCTAACCTAGCTACAGGGGCGTAGGTTTCGTCGAAGTCTATACCCTTCTCTTGGTTGTAACCCTTGGCCACTAACCTAGCTTTGTTTCTAGTTATGACACCATTCTCATCTAGCTTGTTCCTAAACACCCACATAGTTCCTATGATGTGCTGGTTTTCTGGTTTAGGTACTAGCTGCCACACTTTGTTCCTCTCAAATTGGTTCAACTCCTTTTGCATAGCAAGTATCCACTCACTATCTTGCAAGGCTTCCTTAATGTTTTTAGGCTCAATTTGAGATACAAAGGCTGTAAGGTTACAAAAGTGTCTAAGGTTCCTTCTAGTTGCCACTCCTTTTGATATATCACCTATGATGTTATCTATGGGATGGTTTCTATTGAACTTCCACTCCTTAGGTAACTCATCTAATCTAATAGGTTCAACACAATCACTGTTTGTTGGAGGTGTAGGTTCCTTTGGGTCTAAAGGTTCAGATTCTATAACTTCATCCAAAGAAGCATCAACAATAGAAGGATTTTTGTTCAAGTTTTCTTTAAAAAGTTCATCAAATTTCACATGAACTGATTCTTCTATTGTCTTTGTTCTCTTGTTATAGATTCTATAGGCTTTGCTAGTTTGGGAATAACCTAGAAAGATACCCTCATCTGCCTTGGGATCAAACTTGCCTAGGTGTTCTTTGCCATTGTTCAAAACAAAGCACTTACAACCAAACACTCTAAAATAGGAAATATTAGGCTTTCTACCCTTGTACAACTCATAAGGAGTTTTCCTAAGTATTGGCCTAATCAAAACCTTATTGACAACATGTGTGGCAGTGTTAATTGCATCAGCCCAAAAATACTTGGGAGTATTTGAATCTTTCAACATGGTTTTAGCTAACTCCTCTAAAGACCTATTCTTCCTCTCCACTACACCATTTTGCTGTGGTGTCCTAGGGGCTGAGTACATATGATGAATGCCATTCTCTTCACAGTAAGAATCAAAAGAATCATTTTGGAATTCACCTCCATGATCACTTTTGATAGACATAATTTTCTGACTTGTTTCATTTTGAACTAAGTTTGCAAACTTTTTGAAAACAGAAAATGCTTCACTTTTATGAGTCAGAAAATAAGTCCATGTGAATCTAGAATAGTCATCAATTAACACTAATCCATACAGGTTACCTCCAAAACTTCTTACTTGGGATGGTCCAAACAAATCCATGTGGATAAGTTGCAAAACCCTATTGGTTTTGACCATATCTATTGGGGGAAAAGAAGACTTGACAAGCTTACTTTTCTCACAAGAATCACACAGCCTTTCCTTAGAAAACTTTCTATTGGGAAGACCTATGACTAGCTGCTTGCTAACAAGTCTATTCAAATTATCAATGTGAATGTGTGCAATGCGTTTATGCCATAACCATGTTTCATTAGCATTTGATAATAAGCAACAAACAGAATTAGCAGGCATAGCAGTCATATCTAGCATATAAATGTTATTAACTTTGTCACCTACCAATTTCATACTCTTATCATGCTTGTTTTCAAATATGCAAGAAAGTGGTGAAAAGCTTACTTGAAAACCATTGTCACATAGCTGACTTATACTTAGAAGGTTATGTTTCAGCCCTTCCACATATAAGACGTTTTTAATTATTGCAGTTGATTCGCTGCCAATGTTACCTTCACCGCATATCTTGCCTTTGTTATTATCGCCGTACTTTTACAAATCCAACTTCCTTTAGATTCAGGGACATAAACATTGACTTGTCCCCTGTCATATGCTTTGAGCATCCACTATCAAGATACCATTGGTGTTTAGTGGATCTCAAGCATACCTGTAATAAAATTAGAAATTCAATTTAGGTCCCCAATTTAAATTGGGTCCTGGGGGTTAGTTTCAACATCTTTTGTCTTGATTTTCCAAATCTGTTTGCATCCTCTCTTTGCTAGTCTTTTTAATTTGCAATTGTAAACAAAATAACCTTTTCTACAACAAAAATGACAAGTAACAGTAGAGGATGCATACTGTTTTGGTTTGACAAAGACATTATGCAAGTGGCTAGGTTTTACAAAATTCTGGTTATGCTTAACATTACCATATCCTATGCCATATTTAGTCTTTTTCTGATTAGCATGCATATTCTGTTTAAAACCAAGTCCAGATTTTATGTTGACATTTCTCTGATTGCTAAGAATATCATTCAGTTTATCCTTGCTACTAGAGAGTTTCAATAAATCAGATTTCAATAATGCAACAGAATTTTCAAGCTCAATGCATTTGGCAGATTTATCATGTGAGTCCTTTTTCAATTGTTCACACAAGTCCTCAATCTTCCTATAATCAGTTTTCATTTGATCATGCAACATACATTGTTGTTCAAGCATTTTCTTAGTACTAACTAACTGCTTAACAAATTTAACATATTCATCATGCAGTTCATTAAATGTATCTTGCAGTTCATCAAAAGAAGGATTATATTGAGAACTTACCTCACTTTCTGATTCAGAATCCGTATTAGCCATGAAACACAGATTTGCTTCTTCAGTTTCTAAAGATGTGGAGGATTCTTCATTGTCATTCCATGCAATATATGCTTTTTTGTTTTTCTGAGCTGGTTCCTTGCCTTTGGTCTTAGAATTTCTGTTTTTGTTCTGCAGCTTGTAACAATCAGCCTTGATATGACCAGTTTTTCCACACTCATAGCATGTGATTGTCTTACTGTGATTGTTCTTTGAGCTGTATTGTTTTCTGAATTTGCTGTCTTTCTTTTTCATAAATTTCTTAAACTTCTTGAAAGGTAATCCAAGTTCAGGTTCCTCAACATCTTCACTGCTTGATTCATCTGAACTGCTCTCATGTTCAGATTTAGACTGTTGTGTTTGGGCTTTCAACGACAATCCTTTTCGTTTTCTGTCACCTTGCTCAGCTTCATTGAGTCTATGCAGTTCCATTTCATGCTCCCTCAGTTTTCCAAACAATGTAGCTATTGTCATGCTTCCTAGATCTTTCGATTCTGCAATGGCAGTGATTTTTGGTTGCCATTCCCTAGTCAAACACCTCATTACCTTGCTGATTTGCTGATCATTATCAATCTCCTTGCCTAAGGCGTTTAGGTTGTTGACTTTGTGTGTAAACCGAGTCTGCATGTCATTCACTGATTCTTCTTTCTTCATGCTAAACAATTCGTACTCATGCATGAGGGTATTTATCTGAGCTCTCTTTACATTTGTGGTTCCTTCATGCGTCTGCTAAAGTGTGTCCCACATCTATTTTTGCTGTTTTGCAATTTGAAACTCCGAAGAATTCATCATGACTCAAGGCTGCAGTGATAATGTTTTTGGCTTTGGCATTGTACCCACCTTTCTTTTTGTCATCTTCAGTCCAGTCACTTTTAGGCTTCAGGATTGCTGATTCACCTGTACCTGCTATGGTTGGCACAAACGGTCCATTTTCTACAGCATCTAGAATGTCAATACCACTAGCTTCAAGAAAAATTAGCATGCGTTGTTTCCAATACATGTATGCGGCTCCGTTAAAAGCAGGAGGCCTAGCTAATGATGCACCTTCTCCTAAGAAATCAGAAGTCATGATTCTTTTTTGAGAAAAACAACTCTTTTAAAAAAAAAAAGGCAGGCTCTTAATGCCAATTGATGGGGGATAAGACATCTGATTTGCGGAAGATTTATGCAGAATAATGTCTATTCTAACAATATGCGCAACAGTTTAATAAATTTGAAATTTACTAAACACAAGAATGAATAAGGTCCCTAATAAATAGTTCTAATGAATGTCAAACTGTATGGATCAAGATATATATGGAGTAATGCATCGGAAAATGATTAATAGCCAAGATGTTGATTTTCATGCATTTATGTTAAGACAATTAATCATACAACGTCACTTAACATAGATTCTTTATCATGCATTCCATCAATATCATAAACGTAATAATTGCAGAAATTTAAACGAGATAAGGGAAAGAAGAGTGTACGCAGATTTTTATACTGGTTCAGTCGTCCCTTGACGACCTACATCCAGTCCCAAGATCCAACTAGATCTTAGCCTGTCCAATAGAACTTCTTAGAATCAGTTTACAGATTTTTACACAGCGCCTCGCACCAATCTTAAACTATTCTCCCTGTTCTATCTTTCCCTCCCTGAATTCCCAAGTTTAAGTCCCACAAACTTGACCAAGAATTCAGTCAAGCGTCTTCTTGTTGACAGCCCTCAACCTCGAAGAACACCACCAGTAAAAACTGGATTTTCTCAAAGTAATTTGGTTACAAAAAAAGATGTTTACAGAAATGAAACAGATCAATTATACAAAGTTCTTGATCTTCAATCTTCTCAAAGCAGTCTTTCTCAATTCAGTCTTTTTCAATCCTCATTGATCACAAACGTTGATTGTTCATGGCTGAAAAAGATGTTCAAAGTAATGTCAGTTGAGAAAGAGTTAGTGGTAAATGATTGTTATCATTAGTTGTGAAAGTTCTGTATGTATTATGTTCTTATTGTTATGAGAAGAAGTGTGTGAAAGCAGTTTATATAGTTTCTGGAAAAACAACGTATGAATCGATTTGGCAAATCAATTCATTAAAGTTATAAAGCACACTAATCGATATACCCAATCGATTTCGCGAATCTTTTTTTTCTTGAATCTTGAAACTACTTACACTAATCGATTTAACGAATCGATTATTTTAACTGAGTTCTTCAGACTTGGATGAATGTACTTAATTGAATCGATGTTCATAATCGACTTGGCGTGTTTTGTTCCAACAACGAGATCAAAACAATCGATGTACTTGATCGATTCAACCAATTCAGTCATCTCTGTTTCTAAAACTTTATGCACCAATCACTTTAGTCAATCGATTACACTGGTTCCAAGGACACAATGATTTTCAAAAATCGACTTGCCTAACCGATTGTAAACTTAAGTCTAAAGCTTATTTCAGCAGTTTGCTCGTTCAATCGCTTTACCACGTTGATTGATGCCAAACTTAATTCAACTAAAATAAAATAGTAGATTGTGTTAATCGACAGTGTATGTTCCAGACCAAGGTTATTTTGAAACTTATTTTAGTAGATCGATTTGCCTAACCGATTTAGTAATCATTGGTTTGGCTCTGGGACATTCACACTCGATTGTGTCAATCGATGTAGACAACCAAACAATAAAGAAGTGATTGGATTAATCGATTTTCCAAATCGATTAGCTTGCAAGGCATGCTACTGACTTGCGCATTTTAATTTCAGTAAGTCTACCAATCGATTTGTCTAATCAATGTAAGAAATCAGGTCAGTTCTAGTGATTTAAACAATCGATCTGCCTAATCAATTTGTGGCAAACAGGCTCTCTAACTTGCACATTTTATTTTCTAATAAGTGTACCAATCGATTTGCCTGATTGATTGATAGCCTGTTTGATTTTTCATAGAATGTGCAAATCGATTTTGCCCATCGATTGATTAATCCCAGACTGGATAAAATCATTCAACCCTATAACAGAATCGATTTTACTAATCGATTTGCTTATGAATCTGCAAGCTTTTGTTGATTTCTTGAGTTCCAAGCAATTGTCTCAAGTTTGTAGGATTGAGTTGATGTTCTTGAAATTTTTCTGAGTTCACAATGTTAGATTTATTTCAAGATGTACGTTTGTCAATAATATCAAAAACTAACATATTTCTAACAAAACCGACTAATCACTCATAAATATCGACCTAAATGCTCTTTATCTAATAATATTATTTTATAATAAATTTATAAATTATAAAATTATTTTACAATTATTTATAATATATTTATAATTTATAAATTATTTTACAATTTGATAATAATATATAATTTATATTGTTATCAAATTATTTTATAAGTTATTTTATAATAAATTTATAAATTATTTTACAATATTATTAGTCATTTACCAATAGTAATAATTTATATTATTAATCATTAAATTCAATAAAAAATCAACTAATCACTTCTAAATATCGAAATAAATGCTCTTTATTTAATCCTCTTTTTATGGACAAT
>JBBPBT010000487.1:1405993-1431596 GCA_037974875.1 Cicer bijugum
AAAATAAAAATATGTATTCTATTTGACAGAAAATACACAAATTTATTAAAAATAATCATAAAATACGAATATAAGAAAAATTATTAAAAAAGTTACTTCCAATTATTAAAAACTATTATCTATTAGATATTTTTTTTTTACAAACTCTTGATAAAATATATTCAATAATTTTTTTTTACAACAACTTCTCATGCTCACAATTAAAATATCATACTAATAAAACAAATAAATTTAGACTACGCTACAATATAATTCAATATTAATATTTTTTTTAAATAAAAAATATTAAATAGTCAATCATATTTTAAAATTTTTACATCTCTTTTTTGGGTTTGTATTTTACATTTTATTTCATCAAATAAATACAAGTACCATTATATGTTGAAAAATAAATTAACAATCACACTACAACGAGTCAAACAATTATCCTATATAATAAATTATCATACGAATTTTATAAAATATTTTTAAAATTAAATTAGATGATTGTGATAAACATAATTTTGTATCATTTTAATTTTCCTAATCATATTCAATTATTACAAATCAATAAAATAATATTATAAAATAATTATATTTATAATACATAAAATATTACTTACAAAACTTATAAAATTAATTAATGTCCGCGCAGCGCGCGGGCCATAATCTAGTTTTGACTTATATTGGAGAATTATGATGGTACATTCAAAGGGTTTTTGGAACATGTTCTACAAGCCTTCACATGATGTGCATGAATCGCTTGTGCAAGCTATGCAATACATCACATCGAATTCAGGTGTTATTTGTTGTTAGACAATAATGACAACATTGTGTGTCGGCGCACTATGAGAGTGAACAAACGTTAAAAAAAAACAAAATAAAAAAAAGTTAGTTTTTTTTTTCTCATAAACATTTGTTTACTTCAACAAAATTTAGAATTTCATTCCTAATAACATTTAAAATACAATTAAAATGCTATAAAAAATATTGTAATGAACATATAAAATAAATGTTTTATCTATAAAATAAACACTACCATTAGTTGAACGACAAGACAAAAATAATTACACATTTATTGTTTTAAAATGATATAATAGTAACATTTTTTATAAACAAATATAATAGATGATCTGGTTAATTATTTGTGTAAATAATCATACTAATTTTTACTAATGTTTAAATGTAGTATATTATCATTATATAATATTTGTATTTTCATTGAATCAATTTATAATATTTAAACTATAAATGAATAATAATTAAATAATATCTATAAAAAGTTAAACGCAATATTTTTACAAAAAGTATTAATTTTATAAGCTTAATTGCAGTTTTGGTCCTCCTATTTTAGCTGGATCGCGAAAGTAGTTTCCCCCATTTTGTTTTTCCCCAGTTTTGGTCCCTCAAACAGAATTTTGGTCCAAAACTTAATACAATTTTATGTTTTTTGCATTTACTTAAGTCACATAATGCCTCAATATCTCATTTGCAACAATTGTGCTTGAAATATATGATCATGAATGGTGTAGTACGACTTTAAAAAAAATGAAATTTCATCAAGTTTTAGACTAAAATTCTGTTTGAGGGACCAAAACTTGGGAGAAACAAAATGAGGGGACTACTCTCGCAATTCAGCTAAAATACAAGGATCAAAACTGCAATTAAACTAATTTTATATTACAAAATTAAATAAAATATAAAATATTTAAACTCTTAAAATATTATCTAAAATTTGTAAACGTAGTAGCAATTGGATGAACTTTTGTTTAAAATTAGTAAATTATAATTAAATTATCTCTATAAATATAATCACAATTCAAGTGGTATTTGATGTTAGTCTGCAATTACAATATTGTGGATTGATAGTGGGTTTAGCTTTGACATATATTAGAAAATATAATGGAATATTCAAAGGACTTTGACGCCAGGTTTCTCTAAGTTGAAGGAAATTAAACGTTTTAGATAGTAGTTGCGTGGAGTATATGACAAAAACATAATAAATTTTTACAGGTGGCGTTTGGTGTTAGTCTATAATGACAACATTATGTCTTGACACACTAAAAGAATGATCGTTGTCATTTTATAAGACATAAGTTGAAGGAAATTAAACCTTTTAGATAGTAGTTACGTGGAGTATATGACAAAAACATAATAAATTTTTACATGATGTACATGAATCACTCAGCATAATGTTCAAAGGGGTATATAGTTGTTTTGTAGCTTATAACTTGTAGATTAGATTGTAATTGTCAACAACCACTTTGTTATATCTCTATTTTAAGAGTTTGGTTATAGTGCATTTTTTCACATCATTCAATCAAATTCACGTAGATATTTATTAATATATTTTAATAATAGTAAAACAATTTTGTAAATAAGATAACTAAATAGTATTGTAGTAAAATCTGATTAAATTATTATATAATAAATATATATTATTATCTTTTTATTTAATTTTTTAAAAGTAAAATACCATTACATATATAAAAATATCACACTGTCAGTGTCAAGAAACTAATATATTAAATAATTAATATCAAAATTATTTGCATTATTTTCTCAAAAAATAATTATTTTATATTAAAAAATTAAATATAGTTGAAATTATTTAACCTCCTAAAAAATTTTATAAGTGTTTAAAATATAGTACAAATTTTGTAAATATAGTAGAAATCATAATTATTAGAGAATTTTTATACAAAATGAGTAAATAGATTTATATAAAAGTAATATGCAATATTTATTCGACATAAAAAAGGAAAGTAATATTTTTTGAGTTTGTTCATGAACGTGGATGAAGTTATTAATAAGGTATAATCTTACATTCATGTAACTTTCGTGACATATTCCATCAAAGTACAATGCTAGTATTCAATGACAATATTAAATGAAAAAGTAATTACAGACTTTGACATGATGCACATGAATTAGTTGAGAAAGTTATGCAACATGTTACTCTAAATTCATGTGGCATTTGCTGCTAATTTACAAGAACAATATCGTGTGCTTTAAATGAGTTTATCTTTGACATATATTGAATAGTATGATAGTACTTTTAGAGGATTTTGATGACACATTTAAACAAATCTTCACTCATTTAACTATTGAACAACTTATTATTTCCTTAGTTGTTTCTTTGAGTATACGGGAAAAATGAAATTATAATTAAGCTTTGGCGTAATGCACATGATTGAGTATGTTATTTACCACGGTGCACATAAGTTGATAGAGTATGTTTGGTGTTATTGTGTCACTATCAATTCACTATCATAGAAATAAATCAATTGGTGAGTTCATAATCTAATCATTAACATTTACAAAAACCAAATAAAGATGTCTCAGATTTATTTTTTTCCTAAGTTTGAATGTATGCAATTTCTTGCACTTCAAATTACTAAGGTTTGATCTTCCATCACATTTAATATAATATAAACAAAATAAAAGTTTATAACATGCAATTCTTTTAACTTGTGTCCAATTTTCTCCTATTGACAACAGATGCATCTTCGTGTCAATGATGAGGTGAATTTTTATAATAACTTGTTAGGAGGTTGTTTATGGTTCATTAATGTATAGGAACTAAAGCTTGTCCACCAGAGATGTTTTATTGCAGAAACCTAGGAAGCAAGTCTCAATTTATAGTTTCTTCACATGTTAATATCGTTATTGTTTGAGGTAAACATTTTCTCCTAAGGCAAGTGAAAGACGGTGTGAAGAACTGATTATACAAGTTGTAGAATCCACAAGGCCTCTTTTAAGGCAAATTGAAGCCATGTAGGTAATAAACAAATGTCTGAGAATTGCTTTTCCTTCTATTTTATGTTCTCCTGCCTGGGATCTGTTCTAGACTAGAATTCACCAGATAACAGGAAACAAATGCGAGAAGAGCTGAAGTAGAAAGATCTCTCAATTCTCAACTTTAGGTCTCTAGAATACTTTTTCATTTTAAATTTTTTGCTAGTATATTATTGTGTCTCTATATATTTTTCAATGGACTTTACCGGAAGCCGAGGCTAAAGCTGCCACTTCCGAGGAAAGAGAGTTTATCTCAATCCTTGTCTCGAATTAATGTTGTTGATGCCCAGGTTCTACAATTTTTTGAATGAAGTCATCTCTTATTAGAACCATGGGGAATATTGTTTTTCAAATTCCTAAATCAAGCACTTTGTTTTTTTTCTTCAGGATATAGAAAAAGAAAAGACTGCTCGATCAAATTTGAAGAGGACCATTTGTGTTCATTTTATGCCATCATCAGATCAAATCTCACAACAAAGCATAATTCTGCTTTTGAGAATGGTGTGATGCTTTGCTTCTTTTTACACCATTGCGCTGTAGGGATATAGAAATTTCATTAATATATTTTTGTACCATTGTTTACTCTGTAGTGATATGAAAATTTATTGAATCTTTTATAGCAAAATAACTATTTATTGTATGTTTTAATAGAATTATTAAAATTAAACTATATTTTATTGTATGTTTCAATGACATTAGCTAATAAAAATAAATTAGAAATTTAAATATAATTTACAGGTATTAGTAATTTAGAATTACAATTATTTGGGAGATAAAATTACTTTAATTTAATAAATAATAATGTGTTTTAGTGACAGACAATACTGTAGGAATAGATTAAATTTTTATTTTTATTTTTCTAGGTTTTAGTGACATTCATTATTGTAGGTAGAAATAAAAAACATGTAGTCACAATCCTCAAAGCATGTAGTAACAGTCCTCAAAGTGTAGCAGGACGCCCCCTTAAAGTTGAAACTAAATTGGAGTGTCACTCAAAGTATTATTGAGCTTTACCTAAAGTTTGTAACTTTTAGTGACAAATTTTGTGTGTCACGATACGTCATGAGTCTTGAAGTTCAAGTTGGGAGAAATTCCGCTCTGACATGTACTACTGAACATAAGAGTTGTAAATTGTATTTTACTTTTACTCGGGTTTGCATCCTTTGTTTCTTTTAGACTTGTGTAGGTATCATTGATGGGGTAGTAATTAATACAGTGTTTGTGGATAACATGGTTAAGGAGGTGGTAAATGGTTTCGACACTTTTTCTGGATAAATCCATGAGTGGTAGCATGTAGGGTGACTCTTAGTAATCTATTTAGGAGACTCTTTAGTGCCACGACGGATAAAAATAAATTAGTGACTAATATGATCTCAAGCAGAAGTGAATGGGTAGCTTGTAAATGGGAGTATCGTGGTGAGCTTTTGAGTGGGATAAAGAGCTAGTGGCGGAATGTGCTTTGATATATATTGAATATCTAATTCATTCAATAGTTGTAGTTTTTGCATTTGTTATTCTTCTTGAAAATAGTAGATGTATTTAATAATTATTGGAGAGAAATGAGTTAGCTTTGTGGTACAAGTGTATATATATATATATATATATATATAATGTTGGTAAGTTATTGAAGAAAAAAAATTCTCTTAAAATAAAAATAATTTTGGAATTATAAAAAAATGATGTATTAATTTAATTAATTTAATTTTTGGAAATAGTAGATGTTTATAATAATTATTGGAGAGAAATGAGTTAAGTTTGTGGTACAAGTATATATAAAACCTATAGAGACATAAAAGAGATTTGAGAAAAATTTAAAAGAGTAAATTTATTTTATGCCGTCAATAACTATTTTTTATTAACTAGAATTATGTTTATTATTAAAGAAATTATCAAGCAACCTCGTAGTTGTCAAAGTTTAAACACTTTACTTACCTCAATAACTCTTCAATGGCTCAATAAATCAACTTTTTTAATTTTTATACCTATTTATCTTGCCGAATATATTCATATGTTTCACGACAATTAAATTCTTAGAAATTGTAGCAATGCTGAAAATTAAAGCTTTTAATTTGTGTTTCGTTTGTGCAATGTTTCTTTTATCTGTTGTGGCAACTGAGACATCCAAAGAAGGTAAATAATATACAAATAGTTATCATGTATGTACACATAATTACTTTCTAACTAAATAATTAATTTAATAAATATTGTAATTTAATTTATTTGCAGGTTATGCAAAAGACTCAAAGAAAAATGTTTTGGTAGATAAGCTTGATGGTGGCCGAAAACCCATAGATATAGAACCTTTTGATTCAAAGAAGCCCGTTGGTTCGGAAAATAAAATAAGGGAAGAAAGGTCAAGGGCAGAGGAAGCTGAGGAAGCAAACCAAAAGGCAAAGGAAGCAAGGCAGAAGGCAAACGAAGCAAAGCAGGAGGAAAAAGAAGCACGTCAAAAGACAAAAGAAGCATATAGAAAGGTTTTCGAAGAAAAAGACAAGGCAGACAACTTAATGATTAAGGAAATGGAAGCAACGCATAAGTCAATCGAAGCAGATCAGAAGGCACGCGCAGCAGAGCAGGCTGCACACGCAGCAAATCAGAAGACAAAACTGGATCAGTCGAAAAAAAAAAAAAAATAAAGCATACACTTTCATCATTGCATGATTGGGTGAATGAATAATAATAATAAGATTGATTTTCAAGGTTAAATTGGGGATCAATGTGAGGGAAATAAATTCTAGTCTTATGAACTTTGAATGTTAATTTTTAAAAGAGTCTTCTTTTGGAGATCAACGTGAACGATTCTTGATTGAAGAGACGATAAAGATACTTTAACATCCCAAATTTTATAATAAATTATTTTATTGATGAAATATAATTTTAAATAATTAAGCTGGTGTTAAAATTATTTTAGAATATATGTTAATTAAATTTAGGATTAATTTTCTTTATATGATGTTTTAATCTTGTGCATGTTAGACTAAATGAGTGATATAAATATTATATTTTATATATTTTTCTAAAAATAATAGTATTTTAGTGTACATATTTTAAAATATAAGAGTTTAGGCGATTTTACGGGCATATGTGTGTTTGTAGTTAATTTGATATTTCCTTGTATGCTGACTAATGTTAAGTGTGCACACTATTATTTTTTATTATTTAAAAATTTATCTTATTTTAATTAATTATTTTACAAATAGTTATCTTGAGATATTAGTAATATTGATATTGACTTTCTTTATTTCTATATAGTTGTTCCGGTATGATGATTTCATAAATATTCATTTTGATTTAGTAATTAATATAAATCGTTGATGTTATATTTATTTATTTATTTTATCATTTTGATTAATTTACTAAATATGATGTATTTTTATGTTATTATTTTGAAAATATATTATAGTAATAATTATAGTTACTATTTTGAGTATGAGAGTTTTGACTAAAATTAGATTTATCTATGTTAAGAAAAAATAATGTCATGTTAGAATGAGTGTTTTGGAGAAAAAATTTCTAGCATGGATAAGTAAAATAAATTATTTATTATAGATTTTTAGAATTACTAGAAAATAAATTTTGGACCAAACGACTGTTTACACCCTTATTTTTTTTTTACTTCTGCATATTAAATTGAGCTATTACTGGTTGGATATTTATTTTGTATACCTGAGGCCTTAGACTTTGTTAACTCGCTGATTATTCAGATTCGCTCGTTGTACCTTGTCGATCTACAGTTGCGTTGCAGTTGAAAATTTCCATTGATTTATGTGTTTGTGAAAATGTCTAAATAAGGTAAGGGTTGAAATAGCTTTTGAATTCACGAGTATAATATATTGTGAGATGAACGGAAAACTATATTTCTCTACCATTAATCCGGGACTCGCTACGTACGACAATAGCCTTTTGAGGGATACATGAATTAATGTGCAAATATGGAAACTGTGAGAATAAAATGTGGAATAGAAATATTTATAAGGTGTTGATTTATTTAATTTCGTTAAATGTGTGTTATTTGATATTGTTGTGATATTAAGTGTCTAATGAATTTTATGTGTGTGTTTGATTAGACGGGTTTATGTGAAGTGATAATAAAAGGTTAATTTGTTTTGATAATTTTATGTGATTATGATGATGTATAATTAATAATAGTGATGTTATAAATTTGTGATGAGTTTATATGATGATATTTGATTAACGATAATGATAATAAAAGGTCCAACATCTGATTCTGCAGCACCAGCTCTACGTCCTGCTCTACAGGTCTACAGTAGTCTTCGTGATATATTATCTACAGATGCTCAAACTATTCTATAGAACTATCTGCAAGTAACTTTATGTAGTCATTATACTGATGACTGATGCCTTTGTTCAACATAACTTCATGCCTTCAAGCATATTACTATATTCGAGTGTGCTTGAAAAAGATTTAGGGATATCTATGAATGGCTTACGAGATTTATAAAAAAAATTAAAATTTCACTTCATATCATAAAGTTTTTCTGGATCAATCTTGTAACAATAACTACATCTCTGTTTTGGAGTCTAAATGAAATGTTTACTATGGACAGACTGCATCAAGAAAAAGGTGTAGAAAACACATGATGGAGACTGATGAATTTGTTTCAAGCACCTCTGAAATTTACCTAATGGACACCATTACCATCTCAACAACATACCTGAAGATGAAAAACCTTTGTAATTCTATAATGAATGAAATTCAGGCAGACATAAAGATCAACAACCATCATGTAGTCCACGGTCAACATATTTTCCCCAAATATCAACATATTTTCAAGATTTTAAATAATTATAATCATTTTTGTGTCACCTATTCCCCCCCAAGTCTGATACCAACGAACATCCTGCAAGGAATTTCTCTTTCCACAAAAATGATACAGCTTGGTTTCCTCATTCCTTGCTTTTGGAGCCATGTTGATACAACTTGTTTTTTGAGACTTTGTGGAATATAAAATTTTGTCCACCATCTGACTTTGAATTTTCTGACAAGGATTGTTTGGGTCTCTTTTTGGTTGATGTCAAAATACCATGCTAATACCCACAGTAAAAAGAATTTTGTAGAGAATAGCATTAGAGGGTGAAAAATGCGTTCTCTGTCTGCTGGTCTGTAATTGGTTTTGTACTATTAGAAGCTTTCTTGGACTTCCGGTTTTAAGATATCTGGAATGGAACCAAAGAATTTCCACCAATGAGCAAACCATTGAGGAATTTTTGAAGGTTCCGTAGTAAGGTTAAAGAAAAATAGCCAAGTATGGCTAAATTTTTGGTTTTGAATGAGAAAAGTGTTGTACCAAGCTTGCTGATAATCCCAGTAATTAAAAGTTCTACAATGGTTTATTGTATTTTTGAAATCGAGTGGGAATTGTTTTAGTGTGTGAAGGTTTGGTCCCCATTCTGATGGTGGGATGATTTTGTGGATTTTTGCGGTTGAATAGGCTACTGGGCCTTCTTTTGGGTTGTCTTGAATTGTTACAGATCCTGTACATTCAAGAATAGATTTATAGTAAGGCTGGGATTTTAATAAATCATATGGTTTGAAAAACCAGCCTTCTGGGAAAATCTTTGAGATGACGGACTGATGATTTTTATTATAGAAATGATCCTTAATTGTCCAAATGTTTTGGTAATCTGTTTTGACAAAATATTCGGATTTTTGTCTGAACAAAATATTGTCAGAATCATTTAAAATAATTTTTGAGGTTTCTCCATGGGAGATTTTTGAAATTATTTTGCAGGATGGTTCCTCTGGTTTTGAAATAATTTTTTGAGAAGGGGTTTGGGTTTTGGAAGATTCTCCTCTATCCTGCCCCGTAAACGAAGGCCATTGAATATGGAGGGATTCAATCTCCTGTTGGAGTTTGTGGAGTTTTGCAATTTTTTGTAGTTGAAGGTTTTCCTCAATTGAGTCTTTTATTTCCTGGAGATTGTCAGGACCAACTAATGCTTGGCTGGCAAGCCATTTTTGAATTTGGTTTTTTTCTTCCTTCTCTTCTACAGCTTCTTTCCAAGACCGGATTGGTTTTGCAGATGAGATAGGTTTTGTGGTTTCTTGAGGTTGGTCCTTTTGGACCTCTATTCTTTTTGATTTTCTGGGCATCACTCAAGTCCTGTTTTGGAGAAATTCTCTGGTTAGAAAATCTGGGATTGAGTTTTGTTCTCCTTTTATAAATTCAATTTCAAAATAAAAAATGCTAAGAATTGCTTGCCATATGGCAAAAATTTGTTTTGATGCAATGTTTTGAACATCTTTTTGTAAAACATCTTTTGCAGATTTGCTATCAATTCAAAGTAAAAATTTTTGATTGAGTAAATCGCTTTGAAATTTTATAATGCACATGACAATTGAAAGAATTTCTTTTTTAATGGTAGAGTAATTCTTTTGGCAATCATTCCAATGTGCCGATGTATACTGTACAATGCATTCTTTGTTATTTGTTATTTGTTTAAGGATACCCCCATAACCTATGTCTGATGCATCTGTCTCAACAATTTTTTGGGCTGAAGGGTCAACTAGATGCAAACAAGGTATTTCTTTTACTTGTTTTTGATTATTTGGACTATTTTTGTATGTTCTTCAGTTCAAGTGACAGGGTTTTTCTTTAATCTATCGTGGAGGGGTTTTGCTATCCTATTGATGTTAGGACAAAAGTCTAAAACATAATTCAAAGATCCTAAAAACCTTTGTAATTGTGTTTTGTCAAGGATTTTATCAGGAAACTTATCTGCAAAGGACAGGGATCTCTCAATGGGTGTAATAGTGCCCCGAGAGATGTAATGTCCTAGGAAACGGATTTTTGTTTGAAAAAGTGAGACTTTGGATTTTGAAACAACCATTCCATTTTTCTTAGTAATGATGAAAAATGTTTTAAGATGTTTGAAATGTTGTTCAATAGTCTCTGAAAATATCAAGACATCATCAATATAGACAATGCAGAATTTTGAGTATGGATTAAAAATTTCATTCATAATTCTTTGGAATTCTGAAGGAGCATTCTTTACTCCGAAAGGCATTACTGTCCACTCATATTGACCAAAAGGGACTGTAAAAGCTATTTTATAACGATCTTTTGGATCAATTTGTATTTGCCAAAATCCTGATTTCATGTCAAATTTTGAAAACACAGAAGAAGAGTGTAATTTTTGTAGAAGATCTTTTTTGTTTGGAATCGCGTAACGAATCCATTTTAAAGCTTTGTTTAGAGGTTTGTAATTTATGACCAACCTCGGTGTACCTCTTTCAATTTCAGAATTTTTATTCACATAGAAGGTTGCACAACTCCAAGGTGACCTAGATTTTGTAATTAGACCTTTTTGTTCTAGGTCTTGGATTTCTGCTTTGCAATGAGTTTCAAGTTCATAATTCATTTGAATGGGTCTATCCTTAGTTGGAATTTGTTTATCCGAAAACCCATTCTCATGGTAGATCTACCTTATGAGAATGGGTTTTCGGATAAACAAATTTGATGAGGTCTATGTATCTAGTCTTTTTCAAAAATCTTTTAAAAACTGATTATGTTATCAAAACAGAGGAACGTGACGTCACTCTTTCTGACCCCTTTGAAACAATAAATCTTCTTTCTTCAAAAACTCTCAGAAAACACGCTGACATGAACTATAATTTCATACATATAAGTCTTGTTCAAGTTGGTATAAAACCTCTAACACGGGAAGGATTGAACACTTCAATCCTATGCGTCCTACGGGATGCAAGGTTCTTAAACTTCCAAGATTCAATTATTAGCACAGTTGAATCTAGTCTATGTCAAGGACCAATTTGGTTTGGATGTTATCCAAATTTTTCTTTATTTTTAAAAGATCCAAATATTTCAAAATCTCTCATGCTTCAAATTAAAACTCATAATTACAAAATGATAGAAGGATCTATTCCTGTAGCTATTATTTACAGAATTCATTACAAAGCAATGTTTTCAGCCTTTACGACAACAAAAAATTTTGAAAACAAAAAAGGCGAAACACTATTTTTACAAACAGATCTGAATAAGGCAAACACTGTTATTCCAAAAACCATCCTCTGGAAAGATATTGATCTTCCTGAAGAATGGATTCTGCAAGGAGCTGTTAAACCACAGTCTCTCCAACAGTCAAAACCAAACAACAATCTCAAAGAAGTCATACAATACAACGATGGTAGGGTAAAACTATGTTTTTCAAGAACTTCTAGTTTTTCAAGAACTTCTAGTGCTAGATATTCTGATGTTAGCTCATCCAGGCCATCTCCAATCATACAATTGCCTCAAAAATTAGAAAATTTTACAAAACCGCATTTCTCATGTTCCAACATACCAAGTGCTTCTTTTCAAAACGTTGACTTCTCCACAAATATACCTCATCAAATTTACTCAGCACCTCAAAACACTAACGAGGAACAACAAAACATTTCTCCACCAACTTCACCTTCTATCTCTGCTATAACTGAAAATGTTGTCAATGAACTTAACGTTATAGAAAAAGTATATATATATATATATATATATATATTAAAGATTATAATGATCAAAAGTTTACTAAATATGTGTTCTAAAAAAATATGTTAACACTAAATTTTTATCAATTAAATTTTATATTTATAATTGAATGCTATTTTCAATTTTAATTTTTCTTATTATAATGATGATTTGAATGTTAAAAAATTAAGTATTGTATAAAATTAAATTATTTTTTAATATAATTTATTTTTTAATATAATTTATTTTTGTTACCATTATATGTTGAAAAATAAATTAACAATCACAGTACAACGAGTCAAACAATTATCCTATATAATAAATTATCATACGAATTTTATAAAAAATTTTAAAAATTAAATTAGACGATTGTGATAAACATGATTTTCCCTCATTTTAATTTTCCTAATCATATTCAATTGTTACAAATCAATAAAATAATATTATAAGATAATTATATTTATAATACATAAAATATTACTTACAAAACTTATAAAATTAATTAATTTCCGTGCAGCGCGGGAGCCATAATCTAGTTTTGACTTATATTGGAGAAATATGATGGTACATTCAGAGGGTTTTTGGATCATGTTCTACAAGCCTTCACATGATGTGCATGAATCGCTTGTGCAAGCTATGCAATACATCACATTGAATTCAGGTGTTATTTGTTGTTAGACAATAATGACAACATTGTGTGTCGGTGCACTATGAGAGTGAACAAACATTTAAAAAAAACAAAACAAAACAAAACAAAAAAAAGTTAGTTTTTTTTTGTTCATAAACATTTGTTTACTTCAACAAAATTAAGACTTTCATTCCTAATAACATTTAAAATACAATTAAAATGCTATAAAAAATATTGTAATGAACATATAAAATAAATGTTTTATTTATAAAATAAACACTACCATTAGTTGAACGACAAGACAAAAATAATTGCACATTTATTGTTTTAAAATGATATAATAGTAACATTTTTTATAAACAAATATAATAGATGATCTGGTTAATTGTTTGTGTAAATAATTATACTAAGTTTTACTAATGTTTAAATGTAGTATATTATCATTATATAATATTTGTATTTTGATTGAATCAATCTATAATATTTAAACTATAAATGAATAATAATTAAATAATATCTATAAAAAGCTAAACAAAATATTTTTACAAAAAGTATTAATTTTATAAGCTTAATTGCAGTTTTGGTTCTCCTATTTGAGTTGAATCACGAAAGTAGTTTCCCCTATTTTTTTTCCCCAAGTTTTGGTCCCTCAAACAGAATTTTGGTCCCAAACTTAATACAATTTTATGTTTTTCACATTTATTTAAGTCACACATTGCCTCAATATCTCATTTGCAACAATTGTACTTGAAATATATGATCATGAATGGTGTAGCATGACTTTAAAAAAAAATGAAATTTCATCAAGTTTTAGACTAAAGTTCTTTTTGAGGGACTAAAACTTGGGAGAAACAAAATGAGGGGACTACTCTCGCGATTCAGCTAAAATAGAGGGATAAAAACTGCAATTAAACTAATTTTATATTACAAAATTAAATAAAATATAAAATATTTAAACTCTTAAAATATTATCTAAAATTTGTAAACGTAGTAGCAATTGGATGAACTTTTGATTAAAATTAGTAAATTATAATTAAATTATCTCTATAAATATAATCACAATTCAAGTGGTATTTGATGTTAGTCTGCAATTACAATATTGTGGATTGATAGTCGGTTTAGCTTTGACATATATTAGACAATATAATGGAATATTCAAAGGACTTTGAGGCCACGTTTCTCTAAATACTCACCCGATTAACTACTAAGCAATTTAGCATTTTCTAGATTATTGCTCGGATTATATGGCAAAAACGTAATCATAAGTAACATGATGCACGTGAATCAATTGAACATGTTAAGCAACATGATACCCTAAATTCAAGTGACATTTGATGTTAGTCTATAAGGACAATATTGTGTGCTATTGTATTCAATTTTGACATATATTATAGATTATTGTGGTTAATTCAGTGGGCTTTGATGACACATTTCACCATAGTATCAACTCGATTTACCACTAAATAACTTAGTATTTTATGAATTGATGCTTCGAGTCTATGAAAAAAAATGTAATCACAAGTATTATCATGATGTACATGAATTGGTTGTGCAAGTTATGCAACACGGTACTCTAAATCTATGTGGCAACATTGTGTGCTTGCCACGTATTCGATTGTGATATATATTGAAGAGTATGGTATTATATTTAGAGGGATTTGAGATCTATCAAATAGTCACTCAATTAACTATGCAACAACTTGGTTTTTTTCTTAGTCATTGTTTGGAGTACTACACGACAAAAATAAAATCACAAGCTCTGGTGTGATACATCATACACATGATTCATTTAGTTGAGTGAGTTATGCAGTATAGTACTCTAAATTCAGGTGGCGTACGGTGTTAGTCTATAATGACAACATTATGTCTTGACACACTAAAAGAATGATCGTTGTCATTTTATAAGACATAAGTTGAAGGAAATTAAACCTTTTAGATAGTAGTTGCGTGGAGTATATGACAAAAACATAATAAATTTTTACATGATGTACATGAATCACTCAGCATAATGTTCAAAGGGGTATATAGTTGTTTTGTAGCTTATAACTTGTAGATTAGATTGTAATTGTCAACAACCACTTTGTTATATCTCTTTTTTAAGAGTTTGGTTATAGTGCATTTTATCACATCATTCAATCAAATTCACGTAGATATTTATTAGTATATTTAAATAATAATAAAACAATTTTGTAATATAAGATAACTAAATAGTATTATAGTAAAATCTGATTAAATTATTATTTAATAAATATATATTATTATCTTTTTATTTAATTTTTTAAAAGTAAAATACCATTACATATATAAAAATATCACACCGTCAGTGTCAAGAAACTAATATATTAAATAATTAATATCAAAATTATTTGCATTGTTTTCTCAAAAAATAATTATTTTATATTAAAAAATTAAATATAGTTGAAATTATTTAACCTCCTAAAAAATTTTATAAGTGTTTAAAATATAGTACAAATTTTGTAAATATAGTAGAAATCATAATTATTAGAGAATTTTTATACAAAATGAGTAAATAGATTTATATAAAAGTAATATGCAATATTTATTCGACATAAAAAAGGAAAGTAATATTTTTTGAGTTTGTTCATGAACGTGGATGAAGTTATTAATAAGGTATAATCTTACATTCATGTAACTTTCGTGACATATTCCATCAAAGTGCAATGCTAGTATTCAATGACAATATTAAATGAAAAAGTAATTACAGACTTTGACATGATGCACATGAATTAGTTGAGAAAGTTATGCAGCATGTTACTCTAAATTCATGTGGCATTTGCTGCTAATTTACAAGAACAATATTGTGTGATATAAATGAGTTTATCTTTGACATATATTGAATAGTATGATAGTACTTTTAGAGGATTTTGATGACACATTTAAACAAATATTCACTCATTTAACTATTGAACAACTTATTATTTCCTTAGTTGTTTCTTTGAGTATACGGGAAAAATGTAATTATAATTAAGCTTTGGCGTAATGCACATGATTGAGTATGTTGTTTACCATGGTGCACATGAGTTGATTGAGTATGCTTGGTGTTATTGCGTCACTATCAATTCACTATCATAGAAATGAATCAATTGGTGAGTTCATAATCTAATCATTAACATTCACAAAAACCAAATAAAGTTGTCTCAGATTTATTTTTTTCTTAAGTTTGAATGTATACAATTTTTTGCACTTCAAATTACTAAGATTTGATCTTTCATAACATTTAATATAATATAAACAAAATAAAAGTTTATAACATGCAATTCTTTTAACTTGTGTCCAATTTTCTCCTATTGACAACAGATGCATCTTCGTCTCAATGATGAGGTGAATTTTTATAATAACTTGTTAGGAGGTTGTTTATGGTTCATTAATGTATAGGAACTAAAGCTTGTCCACCGGAGATGTTTTATTGCAGAAACCTTGGAAGCAAGTCTCAATTTATAGTTTCTTCCCATGTTAATATCGTTATTGTTTGTGGTAAATATTTTCTCCTAAGGCAAGTGAAAGACAGTGTGAAGAATTGATTACACAAGTTGTAGAATCCACAAGGCCTCTTTTAAGGCAAATTGAAGCCATGTAGGTAATAAACATATGTATGAGAATTGCTTTTCCTTCTATTTTATGTTCTCTTGCCTGGGATCTGTTCTAGACTAGAATTCACCTTATAACAGGAAACAAATGCGAGAAGAGCTGAAGTTGAAAGATCTCTCAATTTTCAACTTTAGGTCTCTAGAATACTTTTTCATTTTCATTTTAAATTTTTTTCCTAGTATATTATTGTGTCTCTGTATATTTTTCAATGGACTTTACCGGAAGCCGAGGCTAAAGCTGCCACTGCCGAGGAAAGAGAGTTTATCTCAAACCTTGTCTCGAATTAATGTTGTTGATGCCCAGGTTCTACAATTTCTTGAATGAAGTCATCTCTTATGCCATCATCATATCAAACTCTCACAACAAAGCATAATTCTGCTTTTGAGAATGGTGTGATGCTTTGCTTCTTTTTACACCATTACGCAGTAGGGATATAGAAATTTCATTCATATATTTTTGTACCATTGTTTACTCTGTAGTGATATGAAAATTTATTGAATCTTTTATAGCAAAATAACTATTTATTGTATGTTTTAATAGAATTAGTAAAATTAAACTATATTTTATTGTATGTTTCAATGACATTAGCTAATAAAAATAAATTAGAAATTTAAATATAATTTACAGGTATTAGTAATTTAGAATTACAATTAATGGGGAGATAAAATTACTTTAATATAATTTATAATAATGGGTTTTAGTGATAGACAATACTGTAGGAATAGATTAAATTTTTATTTTTATTTGTCTAGGTTTTAGTGACATTCATTATTGTAGGTAGAAATAAAAAGCATGTTGTGACAATCCTGAGAGCATGTAGTGACAGTTCTCAAAGTGTAGCAGGATGCCCCCTTAAAGTTGAAACTAAATTTGAGTGTCACTCAAAGTATTATTGAGCTTTACCTAAAGTTTGTAACTTTTAGTGACAAATTTTGCGTGTCACGATACGTCATGAGTCTTGAAGTTCAAGTTGGGAGAAATTTCGCTCAGACATGTACTACTGAACATAAGAGTTGTGAATTGTATTTTACTTTTACTCGGGTTCGCATCCTTTGTTTCTTTTAGACTTGTGCAGGTATCATTGTTGGGGTAGTAATTAATACAGTGTTTGTGGATAACATGGTTAAGGAGGTAGTAAATGGTTTCGACACTTTTTCTGGATAAATCCATGGGTGGGAGCTTGTAGGGTGACTCTTAGTAATCGATTTAGGAGACTCTTTAGTGCCACGACGGATAAAAATAAATTAGTGACTAATATGATCTTAAGCAGAAGTGAATGGGTAGCTTGTAAATGGGAGTATCGTGGTGAGCTTTTGAGTGGGATAAAGAGCTAGTGGCGGAATGTGCTTTGATATATATTGAATATCTAATTTATTCAATAGTTGTAGTTTTTGCATTTGTTATTCTTCTTGAAAATAGTAGATGTATTTAATAATTATTGGAGAGAAGTGAGTTAGGTTTGTGGTACAAGTGTATATATATATATATAATGTTGGTAAGTTATTGAAGAAAAAAAATTCCCTTAAAATAAAAATAATTTTGGAATTATATAAAAATGATGTATTAATTTAATTAATTTGATTTTTTGAAATAGTAGATGTTTATAATAATTATTGGAGAGAAATGAGTTAAGTTTGTGGTACAAGTATATATAAAACCTATAGAGACATAAAAGAGATTTGGGAAAAATTTGAAAGAGTAAATTTATTTTATGCCGTCAATAACTATTTTTTATTAACTAGAATTATGTTTATTATTAAAGAAATTATCAAGCAACCTCGTAGTTGTCAAAGTTTAAACACTTTACTTACCTCAATAACCCTTCAATGGCTCAATAAATCTACTTTTTTAATTTTTATACCTATTTATCTTGTCGAATATATTCATATGTTTCACGACAATTAAATTCTTAGAAATTGTAGCAATGCTGAAAATCAAAGCTTTTAATTTGTGTTTCGTTTGTGCATTGTTTCTTTTATCTGTTGTGGCAACTGAGACATCCAAAGAAGGTAAATAATATAAAAATAATTATCATGTATGTACACATAATTACTTTCTAACTAAATAATTAATTTAATAAATATTGTAATTTAATTTATTTGCAGGTTATGCAAAAGACTCAAAGAAAAATGTTTTGGTAGATGAGCTTGATGGTGGCCGAAAACCCGTAGATATAGAACCTTTTGATTCAAATAAGCCCGTTGGTTCGAAAAATAAAATAAGGGAAGAAAGGTCAAGGGCAGAGGAAGCAAACCAGAAGGCAAAGGAAGCAAGGCAGAAGGCAAACGAAGCAGAGCAGAAGGCAAAGGAAGCAAATCAAAAGGCAAACGAAGCACATCGAAAGGCAAACGAAGCACAGGAAAAGGCATACAGAGCAATGTATACGGAAATTGAAGCAACGCATAAGGCAATGGAAGCAGAGCAGAAGGCACGCGCTGTAAAGCATAAGGAAAAACTGGATTAGTTGTAAAAAAAATATAAAATAAAGCATACACTATAATCATTGCATGATTGGGTGAATGAATGAATAATAATAATAATAATAATAATAATAATAATAATAATAATAAGATTGATTTTCAAGGTTAAATTGGGGGTCAATGTGAGGGAAATAAATTCTAGTCTTATGAACGTTGAAGGTTAATTTTTAAAAGAGTCTTCTTTTGGAGACCAACGTGAACGATTCTTGGTTGAAGAGACGATAAAGATACTTTAACATCCCAAATTTTATAATAAATTATTTTATAGATGAAATATAATTTTAAATAATTAAGCTTGTGTTAAAATTATTTTAGAATATATGTTAATTAAATTTAGGATTAATTTTCTTTATATGATGTTTTAATCTTGTACATGTTAGACTAAATGAGTGATATAAATATTATATTTTTATATTTTATATATTTTTCTAAAAATAATAGTATTTTAGTGTACATATTTTAATATATAAGAGTTTAGGCAATTTTACGTGTATATGTGTGTTTGTAGTTAATTTGATATTTCCTTTTATGCAGACTAATGTTAAGTGTGCACACTATTATTTTTGATTATTTAAAAATTTATCTTATTTTAATTAATTATTTTACAAATAATTATCTTGAGATATTAGTAATATTGATATTGACTTTCTTTATTTCTATATAGTTGTTGCGGTATGATGATTTTATAAATATTCATTTTGATTTAGTAATTAATATAAATTGTTGATGTTATATTTATTTATTTGATCATTTTGATTAATTTATAAAGATGATGTATTTTTATGTTATTATTTTGAAAATATATTATAGTAATAATTATAGTTACTATTTTGAGTATGAGAGTTTTGACTAAAATTAGATTTATCTATGTTAAGAAAAATTAATGTCATGTTAGAATGAGTGTTTTGGAGAAAAAATTTCTAGCATGGATAAGTAAAATAAATTATTTATTATAGATTTTTAGAATTACTAGAAAATAAATTTTGGACCAAACGACTGTTTACACCCTTATGTTTTTTACTTCTGCATATTAATTTGATCTATTACTGGTTGGATTTTTATTTTCTATACCTAGGGCCTTAGACTTTGTTAACTCGCTGATTATTCAGATTCGCTCATTGTACCTAGTCGATCTACAGTTGCGTTGCATTTGAAAATTTCCATTGATTTATGTGTTTGAGAAAATGTCTAAATAAGGTAAGGGTTGAAAGAGCGTTTAAATTCATGAGTATAATATATTGTGAGATGAACGGAAAACTGTATTTCTCTACCATTAATCTGGGACTCGCTACGTACAACAGTAGCCTTTTGAGGGATACATGAATTAATGTGCAAATATGGAAATTGTGAGAATAAAATGTGGAATAGAAATATTTATAAGGTGTTGATTTATTTAATTTCGTTAAATGTGTGTTATTTGATATTGTTGTGATATTGAGTGTCTAATGAATTTTATGTGTGTGTTTGATTAGACGGGCTTATGTGAAGTGATAGTAAAAGGTTAATTTGTTTTGATAAATTTATGTGATTATGATGATGTATAATTAATAATAGTGATGTTATAAATTTGTGATGAGTTTATATGATGATATTTGAATAACGATAATGATAATAAAAGGTCCAGCATCTGATTCTGCAGCACCAGCTCTACGTCCTGCTCTACAGGTCTACAGTAGTCTTCGTGATATATTATCTACAGATGCTCAAACTATTCTACAGAACTATCTGTGGGTAACTTTATGTAGTCATTATACTGATGACTGATGCCTTTGTTCAATATAACTTCATGCCTTCAAGCATATTACTATATTCGAGTGTGCTTGAAAAAGATTTAGGGATATCTATGAATGGCTTATGAGATTTATAAAAAAAAAATTAAAATTTCACTTCATATCATAAAGTTTTTCTGGATCAATCTTGTAACAATAACTACATCTCTGTTTTGGAGTCTAAATGAAATGGTTACTGTGGACAGACTGCAGCAAGAAAAAGGTGTAGAAAACACATGACGGAGACTGATGAATTTGTTTCAAGCACCTCTGAAATTTACCTAATGGACACCATTACCATCTCAACAGCATACCTGAAGATGAAAAACCTTTGTAATTCTATAAGGAATGAAATTCAGGCAGACATAAAGAGCAACAACCATCATACAGTCCACGGCCAGCATGTTTTCCCCAGGTATTTGGCTTCATGTTAAATTTCAAGATTTTTCAAGATTCTCTTGGTTTCAGAACTTAGTATTTTCCTGTTTTGAATAGATTTTTTTGTTATCATTATTCAATTATTCAATTTTCAGTTCAATTGACCTGGCAAACATCACAACAGCCATTTAAGGCATTGTTTATCTAGAATGTAACTAAAGGTTAAAAAAATATTTATTTAGCACTTATAGATATAATAAACATTCAGCAAGGAAGTTTTTTAGCTTGTAAAGCTTTTGTCTATGAAGAGGAATACAGATATTAAGCAGTGAAAGTAGCTTTTTTGCTTCTAATTTTTGTAGTATGAAACAACATTCTCCTTGTGAATAGCTTGGCTTATTTATATGCTTATGGCTTTCATTCAATTAGCAGTTGCCACTTCTTAAAGATGTGTCCCTGTGACACCCTAAATCCCAAAATAATATATATATATATATATATATAATAATTTATATCATATTCCTATAAAATTTGAAGCGGATAAATAAAATTATATTTTCAAGAAAATAAAAACTTTATATTTAATTTAGGATATCACGTTTCTCAAAGTACACATGCAACAATTCAAATTTTATTACTCAAATAAAACAATTTAATCTCAATGAACTTGATTTAAGCATAATTACTTGATTTAATTCTAAAAACTTACTAGTACTTCTAAGGTTTTCATACAAAAATTTGATTCAAATTAAATAAGTAAAATACAAATTAAAACCCTTATTCCCGGTATCACCTATCAGAGCGGGGTTCCTCCCAAACTTGAACTTCAAGACTCATTAACCTATAATAACTGCGATTTTGCAAACGCAGGGCCCAACCAGTCAAACACAAACAACGAAGGAGGTGAGTTTTGAAATCATGTTAATAGTATAATATGAGTAAGAAGAACACGCAAACAGTCATAATAGAACCGTTTAATAATCACTTTACGATATATCAAAATATTTAATTAAATAGTATCATACTATAACATCAAAGTCACTCAAGTAAAATAATCATCTCATTATAATATGCATCAAATCATCTAATTAATATTACCTTTGAAACACATCAATCACAACAAAACAATCACAAGGAAATGCAATGCTATGCATGAGCTTAGACTCTACTTCACAATGTGGTACCATTCTAACTCTGAAGTACTTGGTTAGGAGGCCAGGATACTATGCCACCATCCTGGTGGACGGACAATTCAAATTGGCCCTGTCCTCATAAATCCCCTCAACTCAACCCGAGACACATATACGCGACAGTCGAGGTAAACGTGTGTTGCATGGTAGCTCCCGACATTTGGAGTGCTACCTCCAAGTCACCTAGGAATTCCCCACCGGAATACCTCCAAGGTCTAACAATCTTGCCTTAAGGCTCAACAGCAGACCGCCACGATCAGGCTCATTCAGTTGTACTTCCCCAGAATCACTAGGCTTGTCAGGCCCTACCTATATGATGACAAAATAATCTTAACTTCACAATTCACAATATTTATTTTCTCCCCCCGTTAGCTTAGACTACTCCATTAAGAGCACCGTATTTAAGAATCATCACTATCTCATCAAGTATGGGGTACTTCAATATTTTCATCACAATTTTATAATATCATTAATCATAAATAATCATGATCATCGTATAAACTCATCACAATTTTATAACATCACTATCATCAATCAAAAATCATCATTATCATCACGCAAGCATATATCAAACTATGCATCCATATTTTATTATCACATCACATAATTTCATCTAAGCAAACATGTACACATAATTTCATTCAACATCCAACATCAGAATAATAACAAATATCAACTACCACACAAGTATCGAAAATTAAATCAATCAACACCTTATAAAAATTTCTATTTCACATTTTAATCTCACAATTCTCATATTTCAAATTAATCAATTTATCTCTCAAAGGGCTACTGCCGTACGTAGCAAGCCCCGGATGAATCGTTGGGAAATACGGTTTTCCCGTTCATGTGACAATATATTATACTCATGAATTCAAACGCTCTCTCACTTCTTACCTTATTTCGACGCTTTCAGACACGAGTACAATTCCACAAGCAAACAATATTTGTTCTTTGACTTTTTGTCCTTCAATCGATCTAACTCGACAATTTATGGGTAAACGTCAAAAATAAATTATGAGAAAATAGTCTAAAAACTGATTTCGAAATTCGTTTCAAAGAAAATTACCATAAATCAGAAAACCAATCAGTGGATAATATAGCCACTTTTCACACGGTCGTTTTGGTGTTGGTTTCACTAAAATCGGATTTACGGTGAAGGAGAACGGTGCAAAATAAGGATTTCTATAAATGGAGAAATCGGGTATTATAGGGAGAAATTCGGGTTGTTAAAAATCTGAAAAATTGTATTTAATTGAATAGATAAATGAGTAAAACAACATACTGAAATTTGGACGAAAACAGAGAAACTTTTTTGGGACAGTTATGGCTCTCCAGTGTCAAACGATAGGTTGTTGTTGTGTTTACTCTTTGGTTCTACGAGTGCCCTTCCAACTCCCTTCCCTTCTTTTGTTTATTTTATATTATTAGCAATTAGGGTTCATAAGTCAACCCCATTGGTCTCTTTATTTATATTTTAATATTATTATTTTTATTTTGTTAAAATAAAACTAATAATTATTTAATCTCCTTTTTAATATTCCTCCAAACCCGATCTAGTTTTCCAAACATTACTAATATTTTATAAATTAGAGTAATTAAAATAATAAATATATAAAAAAACATATTACTAATAATAGAAACTTTCACATTCAAAATAATCCCTACAATTATACTTATTTCTCAAAATATTCATATTATAACAATACCATCATATTAGAAAATAGTCAAAATTATAAAATAAATAGATATAACAATAATATTTTATGTAAATTACTAAATCATAATAAATATATATATAAAATCACAATTCAAAAATAAGTATATAAAAACAAAGAAAATCAAACACAATATTGCTACGATCTCAAGATTCTATAAATAATTAAAATAAGATATATTTAGAAATAATTAAAATAAGAGATACTTAAAAATGATTAAAATATAAATATGTACACACTTAACATTAGTCAAACATATATGAAAATATCATATTAATTACCAACTCACACATACACTTAAAATCATATAAAATCTTGTTCTTTAAAGTATTACACTAAAATACTATTATTTTTAGAAAAATATATAAAATAATAAAATAAAATATTTATTATTTATATTGCTCATTAAATATATTATCTATCAAACCAACACATCATAGAAAACATCCTTATAACAAAAATTACTCACAAAATTTATCAACATATATTCTAAAATAATTTTAACATCAAATTAATTATTTAAAATCTTATTTAAGTAATAAAATAGTTTATTATCAAATTTAGGGTGTTACAATTCTCCTCTTGTTAAAGAATTTCGTCCTCGAAATTTGCGGTGAGTGAACTAATATATAACTTACCACTCTCATGATTCAAACATAGTCTATAATTATATTTAAGACATTCAATCTCCAATAACGCACAACATGTAGAAAATCAACTAACATAGCATGATAGACATAATGACAAAATAAATCAGTTAAACACACAACATTTATCATTCAATTATGAAAAAAATGTCTATCACATTTATCATTCTATTATGAAATAAAATATCATAGAGTTACTCACTGTAATTTACATATAAAACATAACATATAGATTTTGTCAATAATAACGTAGTTCATTTAGTTTGGTTAAATGAAACACATTCTAAGTGCGTTGTCAATTTCAACTGGTTCTTTCAAACCAAATATTACTAGTTTCACTCCTTAAAATAAAATCTAAATCATATCACCAACATTCAACAAATTTAATTTAGGCCTGACAAAGAGAACAATTTTTAAAATATTAAACACATGTAACAACTTAATAATATTATAATAATTTATATTCAGTTACTCTATTAAAACGTACTCTGTATATAATCAAGGAAAAAAACACTAATGATAGAGATACTATTTCCTAATAACATATATTTAATAATTAAATCCATTCAATTGATATAAGCAATGAACATGTTTTTTAACTATTCAAAATTAAAAGGTACTTCTAACAAAATAATGAGTCATTGTCCTCTTTTATTGACAATGAGTCATCGGGGTAGCTAGTCCCTCCTACTCATGTAGTCAATTACTTAAGGAACTATAACTGCAGTCATTCAAATTCAAATATAGACAATTAAAAGTATCTTTAACGTGGTTCAGGAGTGCGAAGGCGGCGCCACAACTTCTACTCCTTACTTTAAGTTAAAAATTCAATTAATTACACCTTCACAGTAATTTATTTGTAATTTACTACTAGTTACAACAACAAAAGAAAGACCACTAACATCAATATATAACCAATAATTC
>JBBPBT010000487.1:1445056-1476143 GCA_037974875.1 Cicer bijugum
TAATTTTTTTTTACAACAACTTCTCATGCTCACAATTAAAATGTCACACTAATAAAACCAATAAATTTAGACTACGCTACAATATAATTAAATATTAATAATTTTTTAATATAAAAAATATTAAATAGTCAATCATATTTTTAAATTTTTACATCGCATTTTTGGGTTTGTATTTTACATTTTATTTCATTAAATAAATACAAGTACTATTATATGTTGAAAAATAAATTAACAATCACAGTACAACGAGTCAAACAATTCCTATATAATAAATTATCATACGAATTTTATAAAATATTTTAAAAATTAAATTAGATGATTGTGATAAACATAATTTTTTTATCATTTTAATTTTCCTAATCATATTCAATTATTACAAATCAATAAAATAATTTTATAAAATAATTATGTTTATAATACATAAAATATTACTTAAAAAACTTATAAAATTAATTAATATCCGCGCAGCGCGCGGGTCATAATCTAGTTTTGACTTATATTGGAGAAATATGATGGTACATTCAGAGGGTTTTTGGAACATGTTCTACAAGCCTTCACATGATGTGCATGAATCGCTTGTGCAAGCTATGCAATACATCACATCGAATTCAGGTGTTACTTGTTGTTAGACAATAATGACAACATTGTGTGTCGGCGCACTATGAGAGTGAACAAACATTGAAAAAAAAACAAAATAAAAAAAAGTTAGTTTTTTTTTTCTCATAAACATTTGTTTACTTCAACAAAATTAAGACTTTCATTCCTGATAACATTTAAAATACAATTAAAATGCTATAAAAAATATTGTAATGAACATATAAAATAAATGTTTTATCTATAAAATAAACACTACCATTAGTTGAACGACAAGACAAAAATAATTACAAATTTATTGTTTTAAAATGATATAATAGTAAACATTTTTTATAAACAAATATAATAGATGATCTGGTTAATTATTTGTGTAAATAATTATACTAATTTATACTAATGTTTAAATGTAGTATATTATCATTATATAATATTTGTATTTTGATTGAATCAATCTATAATATTTAAACTATAAATGAATAATAATTAAATAATATCTATAAAAAGTTAAACGCAATATTTTTACAAAAAGTATTAATTTTATAAGCTTAATTGCAGTTTTGGTCCTCCTATTTTAGCTGAATCGCGAAAGTAGTTTCCCCCATTTTGTTTCTCCCCAGTTTTGGTCCCTCAAATAGAATTTTGGTCCAAAACTTAATAAAATTTTATGTTTTTTGCATTTACTTAAGTCACACAATGCCTCAATATCTCATTTGCAACAATTGTACTTGAAATATATGATTAAGAATGGTGTAGTACGACTTTAAAAAAAATGAAATTTCATCAAGTTTTAGACTAAAATTCTGTTTGAGGGACCAAAACTTGGGAGAAACAAAATGAGGGGACTACTCTCGCGATTCAACTAAAATACAGGGATCAAAACTGCAATTAAACTAATTTTATATTACAAAATTAAATAAAATATAAAATATTTAAACTCTTAAAATATTATCTAAAATTTGTAAATGTAGTAGCAATTGGATGAACTTTTGTTTAAAATTAGTAAATTATAATTAAATTATCTCTTTAAATATAATCACAATTCAAGTGGTATTTGATGTTAGTATGCAATTACAATATTGTGGATTGATAGTGGGTTTAGCTTTGACATATATTAGAAAATATAATGGAATATTCAAAGGACTTTGAGGCCACGTTTCTCTAAATACTCACCCGATTAACTACTAAGCAATTTAGCATTTTCTAGATTATTGCTCGGATTATATTGCAAAAACGTAATCATAAGTAACATGATGCACGTGAATCAATTGAACATGTTAAGCAACATGATACCCTAAATTCAAGTGACATTTGATGTTAGTCTATAAGGACAATATTGTGTGCTATTGTATTCAATTTTGACATATATTATAGAGTATTGTGGTTAATTCAGTGGGCTTTGATGACACATTTCACCATAGTATCCACTCGATTTACCACTAAATAACTTAGTATTTTATGAATTGATGCTTCGAGTCTATGAAAAAAATGTAATCACAAGTATTAGCATGATGTACACGAATTGGTTGTGCAAGTTATGCAACATGGTACTCTAAATCTATGTGGCAACATTGTGTGCTAGCCACGTATTCGATTGTGATATATATTGAAGAGTATGGTATTATATTTAGAGGGATTTGAGATCTATCAAATAGTCACTCAATTAACTATGCAACAACTTGGTTTTTTTCTTAGTCATTGTTTGGAGTACTACACGACAAAAATAAAATCACAAGCTCTGGTGTGATACATCATACACATGATTCATTTAGTTGAGTGAGTTATGCAATATAGTACTCTAAATTCAGGTGGCGTATGGTGTTAGTCTATAATGACAACATTATGTCTTGACACACTAAAAGAATGATCGTTGTCATTTTATAAACATAAGTTGAAGGAAATTAAACCTTTTAGATAGTAGTTGCATGGAGTATATGACAAAAACATAATAAATTTTTACATGATGTACATGAATCACTCAACATAATGTTAAAAGGGGTATATAGTTGTTTTGTAGCTTATAACTTGTATATTAGATTGTAATTCTCAACAACCACTTTGTTATATCTCTTTTTTAAGAGTTTGGTTATAGTGCATTTTTTCACATCATTCAATAAAATTCACGTAGATATTTATTAATATATTTTAATAATAATAAAACAATTTTGTAATATAAGATAACTAAATAGTATTATAGTAAAATCAGATAAAATTATTATATAAAAAATATATATTATTATCTTTTTATTTAATTTTTTAAAAGTAAAATACCATTACATATATAAAAATATCACACCGTCAGTGTCAAGAAACTAATATATTAAATAATTAATATCAATATTATTTGCATTATTTTCTCCAAAAATAATTATTTTATATTAAAAAAATTAAATGTAGTTGAAATTATTTAACCTCCTAAAAACTTTTATAAGTGTTTAAAATATAGTACAAATTTTGTAATTATAGTAGAAATCATAATTATTAGAGAATTTTTATACAAAATGAGTAAATAGATTTATATAAAAGTAATATGCAATATTTATTCGACATAAAAAAGGAAAGTAATATTTTTTGAGTTTGTTCATGAACGTGGATGAAGTTATTAATAAGGTATAATCTTACATTCATGTAACTTTCGTGACATATTCCATCAAAGTACAATGCTAGTATTCAATGACAATATTAAATGAAAAAGTAATTACAGACTTTGACATGATGCACATGAATTAGTTGAGAAAGTTATGCAACATGTTACTCTAAATTCATGTGGCATTTGCTGCTAATTTACAAGAACAATATTGTGTGATATAAATGAGTTTATCTTTGACATATATTGAATAGTATGATAGTACATTTAGAGGATTTTGATGACACATTTAACCAAATATTCACTCATTTAACTATTGAACAACTTATTATTTCCTTAGTTGTTTCCTTGAGTATACAAGAAAAATGTAATTATAATTAAGCTTTGGCGTAATGCACATGATTGAGTATGTTATTTACCATGGTGCACATTAGTTGATTGAGTATGTTTGGTGTTATTGCGTCACTATCAATTCACTACCATAGAAATGAATCAATTGGTGAGTTCTTAATCTAATCATTAACATTCACAAAAACCAAATAAAGTTGTCTCAGATTTTTTTTTTCTTAAGTTTGAATGTATGCAATTTCTTGCACTTCAAATTACTAAGGTTTGATCTTTCATCACATTTAATATAATATAAACAAAATAAAAGTTTATAACATCCAATTCTTTTAACTTGTGTCCAATTTTCTCCTATTGACAACAGATGCATCTTCGTGTCAATGATGAGGTGAATTTTTATAATAACTTGTTAGGAGGTTGTTTATGGTTCATTAATGTATAGGAACTAAAGCTTGTCCACCGGAGATGTTTTATAGCAGAAACCTAGGAAGTAGTCTTAATTTATAGTTTCTTCCCATGTTAATATCGTTATTGTTTGTGGTAAACATTTTCTCCTAAGGCAAGTGAAAGACGGTGTGAAGAACTGATTACACAGGTTGTAGAATCCACAAGGCCTCTTTTAAGGCAAATTGAAGCCATGTAGGTAATAAACATATGTCTGAGAATTGCTTTTCCTTCTATTTTATGTTCTCCTTCCTGGGATCTGTTCTAGACTAGAATTCACCTGATAACAGGAAACAAATGCGAGAAGAGCTGAAGATGAAAGATCTCTCAATTCTCAACTTTAGGTCTCTAGAATACTTTTTCATTTTCATTTTAAATTTTTTTACTAGTATATTATTGTGTCTCTGTATATTTTTCAATGGACTTTACCGGAATCCGAGGCTAAAGCCGCCACTGCCGAGGAAAGAGAGTTTATCTCAAACCTTGTCTCGAATTAATGTTGTTGATGCCCAGGTTCTACAATTTCTTGAATGAAGTCATCTCTTATTAGAACCATGGGGAATATTTTTTTTCAAATTCCTAAATCAAGCACTTTGTTTTTTTTTCTTCATGATATAGAAAAAGAAAAGACTGCTCGATCAGATTTGAAGAGGACCATCTGTGTTCATTTTATGCCATCATCATATCAAACTCTCACAACAAAGCATAATTCTGCTTTTGAGAATGGTGTGATGCTTTGCTTCTTTTTACACCATTGCGCAGTAGGGATATAGAAATTTCATTCATATATTTTTGTACCATTGTTTACTCTGTAGTGATATGAAAATTTATTGAATCTTTTATAGCAAAATAACTATTTATTGTATGTTTTAATAGAATTAGTAAAATTAAACTATATTTTATTGTATGTTTCAATGACATTAGCTAATAACAATAAATTAGAAATTTAAATATAATTTACAGGTATTAGTAATTTAGAATTACAATTAATGGGGAGATAAAATTAATTTAATTTAATAAATAGTAATGTGTTTTAGTGACAAACAATACTGTAGGAATAGATTAAATTTTTATTTTTATTTGTCTAGGTTTTAGTGACAGTCATTATTGTAGGTAGAAATAAAAAACATGTTGTGACAATCCTTAGAGCATGTAGTGACAGTCCTCAAAGTGTAGCAGGACGCCCCCTTAAAGTTGAAACTAAATTTGAGTGTCACTCAAAGTATTATTGAGCTTTACCTAAAGTTTGTAACTTTTAGTGACAAATTTTGCGTGTCACGATACGTCATGAGTCTTGAAGTTCAAGTTGGGATAAATTCCGCTCAGACATGTACTACTGAACATAAGAGTTGTAAATTGTATTTTACTTTTACTCGGGTTCGCATCCTTTGTTTCTTTTAGACTTGTGCAGGTATTATTGTTGGGGTAGTAATTAATACAACATTTGTGGATAACATGGTTAAGGACGTAGTAAATTGTTTCGACACTTTTTTGGGATAAATCCATGGGTGGTAGCTTGTAGGGTGACTCTTAGTAATCGATTTAGGAGACTCTTTAGTGCCACGACGGATAAAAATAAATTAGTGACTAATATGATCTTAAGCAGAAGTGAATGGGTAGCTTGTAAATAGGAGTATCGTGGGGAGCTTTTGAGTGGGATAAAGAGCTAGTGGCGGAATGTGCTTTGATATATATTGAATATCTAATTCATTCAATAGTTGTAGTTTTTGCATTTGTTATTCTTCTTGAAAATAGTAGATGTATTTAATAATTATTGGAGAGAAACGAGTTAGGTTTGTGGTATAAGTGTATATATATATATATAATGTTGGTATGTTATTGAAGAAAAAAAATTCTCTTAAAATAAAAATAATTTTGGAATTATAAAAAAATGATGTATTAATTTAATTAATTTAATTTTTGGAAATAGTAGATGTTTATAATAATTATTGGAGAGAAATGAGTTAAGTTTGTGGTACAAGTATATATAAAACCTATAGAGACATAAAAGAGATTTGAGAAAAATTTAAAAGAGTAAATTTATTTTATGCCGTCAATAACTATTTTTTATTAACTAGAATTATGTTTATTATTAAAGAAATTATCAAGCAACCTCGTAGTTGTCAAAGTTTAAACACTTTACTTACCTCAATAACCCTTCAATGGTTCAATAAATCTACTTTTTTAATTTTTATACCTATTTATCTTGCCGAATATATTCATGTGTTTCACGACAATTAAATTCTTAGAAATTGTAGCAATGCTGAAAATCAAAGCTTTTAATTTGTGTTTCGTTTGTGCATTATTTCTTTTATCTGTTGTGGCAACCGAGACATCCAAAGAAGGTAAATAATATACAAATAGTTATCATGTATGTACACATAATTACTTTCTAACTAAATAATTAATTTAATAAATTATGTAATTTAATTTATTTGCAGGTTATGCAAAAGACTCAAAGAAAAATGTTTTGGTACATAAGCTTGATGGTGGCCGAAAACCCGTAGATATAGAACCTTTTGATTCAAATAAGCCCGTTGGTTCAAAAAATAAAATAAGGGAAGAAAGGTCAAGGGCAGAGGAAGCGGAGGAAGCAAACCAGAAGGCAAAGGAAGCAAGGCAGATGGCAAAGGAAGCAAAGCAGAAGGCAAAGGAAGCACATCAAAAGGCAAATGAAGAACGTCGAAAGGCAAACGAAGCACAGCGAAACGCATATGAAGCAGTGTATATGGCAATTGAAGCAAGGCATAAGGCAATGGATGCAGAGCGAAAGGCACGCGCAGCAAAGCGGAAGGAAAAAACTAGATCAGTTGAAAATAAAAATATAAAATAAAGCATACACTATAATCATTGCATAATTGGGTGAATGAATAATAATAATAATAATAATAATAATAATAATAATAATAATAATAATAATAATAATAAATTGATTTTCAAGGTTAAATTGGGGGTCAATGTGAGGGAAATAAATTCTAGTCTTATGAACTTTGAAGGTTAATTTTTAAAAGAGTCTTCTTTTGGAGATCAACGTGAACGATTCTTGGTTGAAGAGACGATAAAGATACTTTAACATCCCAAATTTTATAATAAATTATTTTATAGATGAAATATAATTTTAAATAATTAAGCTGGTGTTAAAATTATTTTAGAATATATGTTAATTAAATTTAGGATTAATTTTCTTTATATGATGTTTTATATGATATTTTCAAACTTATTAACCAAGTTAACAAATACAGTTTCTAAATGTTGAAATTAATATCGAAACCAACGTGATCAATATTATTCCAATTCAACAGTTATGAATTCAAAGTCTTAACAAGATAAAGATTCACATACAAACATTTAAGAACAGATATTCAAGATTAATCTAAAGAGATAAGGGAAAGAAGATCGTGCACCGAGATTTATACTGGTTCGGCCGTCAATATGACAACCTACATCCAGTCCTGAAATCAAACCAGATTTCAGCCTTTTCTAATAGAATCGTCTTGAGAACGTTTTACAGATTGTCCAGCACACACAAGGCCTATCTATCCAACTCACTCGCTTCTATTTCACAACCACTGTATCCTTGGAGTTAATCGCCAAACTCACACAAGATAACAATGAAACTTCTTCTTGATGAACACCTTCACCAACAAAGATAGTTACCAGTTTCCACACTGGGTTTTTTAGTTCTTTCTTTACAAAAACGTTGTTATAGAAAAGATAAAAGATGTACATAAGTTGACTCAATCACTACAATGAATCTCACACAAGAACTACTTTTCCTAATAAGTGTTTGTAAGATATTTCTTTTTCTCTCAAGTTGTCTTTTTCAGCTCTCAGAGATCATGAAGAGTATTTCGTTCAGTTCTGAAAAAGTAATCAAAAGTAATATCAAAGGTTATTCAAGTTGAAAAAAAGTTGTTTCATTAAAAGAAAAAGTGATTGAAATTGTTTATATAGTTTCTAAAAAACAACATATAAATCGATTTCTCAATCGATTCATTAATGTATTAAAACAGGCTCAATCGATTTCCCAATCGATTATCACGAGTCTTGTTTTTCTTGAATCTTGAAACTATATGAACTAATCGATTTCTAAATCGATTATTTTAATGCACTTTTCAGAAATTGATATCCAGTTCATATTGGAATCAATTTCATAATCGATTAAATGTTTTTTGTTCCAACAATGAGATCAAAACAATCGATTACTCAGTCGATTCATTAATTCACATAATCGATTTGGCAATAGGCTAAGTTTTCCCCTGTAACTGAAATTTTGTTCCAATCGACTTACCAATCGATTTCACTGGTCACAGGGACTCAGTTATTTTCCTCAAATCGATTTTTCAATCGATTTGGATGATTACAAAGAGTTAGCTATTTCAAGTACATCGATGTGCCAATCGATTATGTAATATGTTTTTGAAAAGATGATTTACCAGTCAATTCATTCAATCGATTTCTTAATCGATTGATACAAAATTTGTTAAATAAGAAACTTGTTTTAATGGATTGTCCAATCGATTGTGTTTATCACAGACCATGTTCCTTTTGAAATCTTATTTTCGAAATCGATTTGCCAATCGATTAGCTTACTAAAAGCTTGGTTCTGTGATTTACACAATCGATTTGCCAATCAATTTTGTTACTAAAAGCCTGTTTCTGTGATTTACACAATCGACTTATCAATGGATGTGCCAACCGATTGCCCAATCGATTTCCTATCACAGAATACAGATTTTCATACAACCCTTTTAAGTAATCGATTGCCTAATCGATTTTCTCAGTAAATCTTCCAAATTTGGTTGATTCCTTGAGTTCCAAGCTATTGTTCCAAGTGTGTAGGGTTGAGTTGGTGTTCCTGAAATTTTACTCAGTTTAAAATGTTAGATTTATCAAATGATGTATGTTTGTCAATAATGTCAAAATGGACTTATGTCTAACAATCTCCCCCTTTTTGATTAAGTGACAAACATACAATTTTAACTTGAGTTTTAGATTTCAAGGTTTAACATTATAATTACCATTATATAAAAGCAAGCTCCCCCTAAATTTTAGCATTCATGATTCATTAAAGTAATACATCAACATATTACATTATCATAGCATGTTGTTCAAACTTTGGTATCAGGGTATTAGAGCTTGAAAAAAAAGTTAGCATCATCATGCAATATCAGTATTAACATGATATCAGAGCCTTAAAACACAATTTAGCATCATCATGCAGTATCAGAGTTATGCAGTATCAGTATTAATATGATATCAGAGCAATGAAAAACAGTTTAGCATCATCATGCAGTATCAGAGTTATGCAGTATCAGTATTAATATCATATTAGAGCAATTGGCAATAAGTGCTATTTATCAATTTCAGAGCAATTATCAGAGCACATCAGTAGAGCAATTTGCCAATTTGTAGCAGCAGCAGCAGCAGGTTAAATTCTCAAATGTATCATAGCAGAAACACAATTTAAAAGTAACACAAGTTAAATTCTCTCCCCCTTTGTCATTTAATGCAAAAAGAAGTGAAAGGAGAGAGCATCAGCATAATCTATATTTGTTTACAAATCAGAATAAAAGTGAGCACATGTGATTATGGCGCAGAAAACAGTAAAACATAGTAGATCATAGTAGTATAGATCAGAGTACAATTAAACTTAAACACAATTAAATTGAGTGAACACTCTCATTTGTCATATATTTAAGAAAATGATACAATGAGCAAGAAAAATATAGAGAAATAACAGAACATTACAAAGCAAAACTAAAGACTAAAATCCTAAGCAACTAATCTAGCTGGGGCTGGTCCTCATTATTACCAACGGGAGAGGTAGAGACCGCTATATTAACCTCAACAGGTGTCTCCTCACCATGAGGTACGATGTTATCTAAGTTGGTTGGATTTAGTTCTTCCGTTGCTTGTCGGCCTATGTCCGAAATATCTTCAAACGATAGCTTAAGGCCTAAGTGTTCTTGTATTGCAGCGACATCATGCGCAACTGTGTTTAGATTTGCCTGAAGCTTACTCAAAGTGGCTTCCATTCTTGTATTTGAAGCTTCCATTTTAGCGTTGTGAGCCGCCTGAGTTTCTATAAACTCCAGCAGCTTGGCTAAAATCCCAGAATGGGCTTCAACTGGCTCAACTTGTTCCACATTAGGCTGAGCTTGTTCAGCATTCGGCTGAGGTCTTGTCCAAATGTCATTCACCCTTTTCAATTGCATTTGATTCACAATTGATTCTCCAAAAGTGAGGATGGTTTTGGAAGATTCTTCATTGACAACAATGATTTTGAAGTGTCTTAGAATCTTTGTAATGAGTTGGGGGTAGGGGAGCAACAATTTTCCTTGAGCTGAGTCTGCCATATTTCTCAGCATAATCCAAGCCCAGCTCATCTTGAGCTCTTTATATAATCCCCAAAGAATGGTAATGTCCAGCTTCTGGACTACAGCGTGGTTGCCTGATCGAGGCACCAACATCCTTGTCAGGACATACATTAGCATTTGATGTTGGACCTTCATTTGACCAATAGGCAGAGATAGTTGCTCCACAAAGCCTTCGATCATCAGATCCAGAATAGCTGTGTGCCTGTCAATTGATGATACCCATTCATCATCGGCACATTCAGGATCAGTGCTGCCATCAATGGCTTCTCCGTAGAAAGGCAGTCATGTCAGCTCAGAGAACTCTTCAAAGGACATTGATATCTTCTTTCCTTTGACTTCAGACTCAAAACCAGTGTTGGTGAGTTTGAAGTTTGAATAGAATGTCCTAATCAACCTAGGATAAGTGTCGAGGGAGCATGAGAGAAAGTCAACCGGACCATGGAATCTCAAATGGTTTTGGAAAATAAAACCATTTGAATCAAAGTAGGTGAAATCTAGAGTCCTTGCCTCATGAATTTTTCGTTTTTGAAACTCAGATGAAATGGCCAAGTTCTCAGCTTTACCTTTTGGTGGATGAGGCTTTTTAGGAGGAGGAGAAGAAATAGGTTTCTTCTTCTTTTGAGTTGGTTCCTTCATAGCATCAGCCATGAGTTTTTCCGTTGGAGGCTCTTTTCGTTTTTTTATTATTTGCCTTGATCAGTAGCAAGAGCCTTTCCCTTGTCCTTTGCTAGTATTTTATGGGTTGTAATTGAGATTCTTTTAGAAGTTGGTGGAGAGGATGGTGTTCTCCCACTAGATGAAGAAGATGATGAAGGAGTTCTTGTAGATGTTTGCTTGACTCTAGCTATGTATCAAATTAGTGAGGTTCAGAAAGGTTTGAGAATGCTAAGAGATGAAAGGAAATTGTTATTTGCAGAGAGAAAGCAGACACGTATGAGAGGTTTGAGAAATTCTGGAAAACGTAAGCTGCGAAATCGATTTAGGGCTTAAGTACCACTGTTCCAAATCGATTTCCAAATCTTTTTGCAAATTCTGAAACTGCTTCGATTTCCAAATCGATTTCCAAATTCTGAAACAGCTTCGATTTCCAAATCGATTCATTTGAGTTCGAATTTCAAAATTCTGAATCAATCGATTTCCCAATCGATGCTCAGGTTAGAGTTTGGAAAAACTTCTCAATTTTTGATGTCTGGGGCCAATGGAATCGATTACGCAATCGATTCTTTGAATCATATGCAAGTATTCAATCGATTACCCAATCGATTGGAATGGGAAAAGTTAAATCATTTAAAGCTTCCTATGATCAACAAATCGATTGAGCAATCGATTTCATAAAGCTAATTTTCAATTTATTCCCAGTATAATCGATGTTGCAATCGATTTGGCACAGGTATCAGATTTCACTAGGATTTATGATTCCTAGTTTCATCCTGATATGAAGGAAGCTTTCTTTTGGTAAAGCTTTGGTGAATATGTCAGCTAACTGATCAGCTGTATTGAGATATTCAAGCTTTTGTTGGGGGATAAGACCTCTGATTTGCAGAAGATTTATGCAGAATAATGTCTATTCTAACAACATGCGTAGCAGTTTAATAAATTTGAAATTTACTAAACACAAGAATGAGTAAGGTCCCTAATAAACATTTCTAATGAATGTCAAACTGTATGGATCAAGATATATATGGAGTAATGCATCAGAAAACAATTAATAGCCAAGATGTTGATTTTCATGCAATTATGTTAAGACAATTAATCAAACAACTTCACTTAACATAGAATCTTTATCATGCATTCAATCATAAACGTAATAATTGCAGAAATTTAAACGAGATAAGGGAAAGAAGAGTGTACGCAGATTTTTATACTGGTTCAGTCGTCCCTTGATGACCTACATCCAGTCCCAAGATCCAACTAGATCTTAGCCTATCCAATAGAACTTCTTAGAATCAGTTTACAGATTTTTACATAGCGCCTCGCACCAATCTTAAACTATTCTCCATGTTCTATCTTTCCCTCCCTGAATTCCCAAGTTTAAGTCCCATAAACTTGACCAAGAATTCAGTCAAGCGTCTTCTTGTTGACAACCCTCAACCTCGAAGAACACCACCAGTAAAAACTGGATTTTCTCAAAGTAATTTGATTACAAAAAAGTGTTTACAGAAATGAAACAGATCAATTATACAAAGTTCTTGATCTTCAAACTTCTCAAAGCAGTCTTTCTCAATTCAGTCTTTTCAATCCTCATTGATCACAAACGTTGATTGTTCATGGCTGAAAAAGATGTTCAAAGTAATGTTAGTTGAGAAAGAGTCAGTGGTAAATGATTGTTATCATTAGTTGTGAAAGTTCTGTATCTATTATGTTCTTGTTGTTATATGAGAAGAAGTGTGTGAAAGCAGTTTATATAGTTTCTGGAAAAACAACGTATGAATCGATTTGGCAAATCAATTCCTTAAAGTTATAAAGCACACTAATCGATGTAACCAGTCGATTTCGCGAATCTTGTTTTTCTTGAATCTTGAAACTGCTTACACTAATCGATTTCACGAATCGATTATTTTAACTGAGTTCTTCAGACTTGGATGAATGTACTAAATTGAATCGATGTTCATAATCGACTTGGCGTGTTTTGTTCCAACAACGAGATCAAAACAATCGATGTACTTGATCGATTCAACCAATTCAGTCATCTCTGTTTCTAAAACTTTTTGCATCAATCGCTTTAGTCAATCGATTACACTGGTTCCAGGGACACAATGATTTTCAAAAATCGACTTGCCTAACCGATTGTAAATTTAAGTCTGAAGCTTATTTCAGCAGTTTGCTCGTTCAATCGCTTTACCACGTCGATTGATGCCAAAACTTAATTCAACTGAAATAAAATAGTAGATTGTGCTAATCGACTGTGTATGTTCCATACCAAGGTTATTTTGAAATTTATTTTACAAAATCCATTGGCCTAACCGATTTAGTAATCATTGGTTTGGCTCTGGGACATTCACACTCGATTGTGTCAATCGATGTAGACAAACAAACAATAAAGAAGTGATTGGATTAATCGATTATCCAAATCGATTAGCTTGCAAGGCATGCTACTGACTTGCGCATTTTAATTTCAGTAAGTGTACCAATCGATTTGTCTAATCGTTGTAAGCAATCAGGTCAGTCCTGGTGATTTAAACAATCGATCTGGCTAATCGATTTGTGGCAAACTAGCTCTCTGACTTGCACATTTTATTTTCTAATAAGTGTACCAATCGATTGGCCTGATCGATTGATAGCCTGTTTGATTTTTCATAGAATGTGCAAATCAATTTTGCCTATCGATTGATTAATCCCAGACTGGATAAAATCATTCAACCCTGTAACAAAATCGATTTTACTAATCAATTTGCTTATGAATCTGCAAGCTTTTGTTGATTTCTTGAGTTCCAAGCAATTGTCTCAAGTTTGTAGGATTGAGTTGATGTTCCTGAAATTTTTCTCAGTTCACAATGTCAGATTTATTTCAAGATGTATGTTTGTCAATAATATCAAAAACTAACATATTTCTAACAGCTTTATGTTCCCATTTTGATATTGGTCCCTTATAAAGTGATGCCTTATCTCTATGTGTTTGGTTCTAGAATGCATTACAGGATTCTTAGTAATGTTTATTGCACTAGTATTATCACACATGATAGGTACAGTGCCTAGATCAACATCAAAATCAGAGAGGTGTTGTTTCATCTAGAGAATCTGTGCACAGCAGCTTCCTGCTGCAATATATTCAGCCTCAGCTGTTGATAGTGCAATGCTAGTTTGTTTCTTGCTATACCAAGACACAAGGGAGTTTCCTAACAAATGACAAGTACCAGATGTACTTTTCTTGTCCAGTTTGCATCCAGCAAAATCGGAATCAGAATATCCAACTAAAGTACAGGTTGATCCCTTAGGATACCACAAACCTAGACTTTTAGTTCCTATTAGATATCTAAATATTCTCTTCACTGCACTTAGATGAGACTCTTTTGGATTGGATTGGTATCTTGCACACATGCAGACACTGAACATGATGTCAGGTCTGCTTGTTGTAAGATAGAGCAAGGATCCTATCATTCCCCTAAACCTTGTTACATCTACAGGTTTACCTTTTTCATCTCTATCTAAGTGACATACTTGACTCATGGGAGTATCAATGGAGTTAAAGTTATCAAAACTGAATTTGTTTAACAAATCATTACAGTATTTAGTTTGACTTATGAAAATGCCATGCTTGTTTTGGTTAATTTGAAATCCCAAGAAGTAAGATAGCTCTCCCATCATTGACATTTCAAATTTTCCTTTCATTAAGTTTTCAAAATCTTTGCACAGTTTATTGTTTGTGAATCCAAAGATTATGTCATCAACATAAACTTGGACTAGCAAGATGTCATTTCCATTTGTCTTTATAAAAAGTGTCTTGTCAACATTTCCTCTTAAAAAGTTTTGTTGAATGAGGAAATTGTTGAGCTTCTCATACCAAGCTCTTGGAGCTTGTTTCAACCCATAGAGGGCTTTTGTTAGTTTATAGACATCATTTGGAAAGTCAGGATTCTCAAAACCAGGTGTTTGGCTAACAAAAACTTCCTCTTGGATGTCACCATTGAGAAAGGCACTTTGTATATCCATTTGATAAAGTTTAAAGTCCATGATGCATGCATAAGCAAGTAGAATTCTAATGGCTTCTAACCTAGCTACAGGGCATAGGTTTCATCATAATCAATACCCTCTTCTTGATTATAACCCTTAGCAACTAGTCTAGCTTTATTCCTAGTTATGACTCCATTCTCATCCATCTTGTTCCTAAACACCCATCTAGTACCAATAATGTGTTTATTTTCTGGTTTAGGAACTAAGCTCCACACTTTGTTTCTCTCAAACTGATTAAGCTGCTCTTGCATAGCAATGATCCACTCATTATCTAATAGAGCTTCCTTTATGTTTTTGGGTTCTACTTGTAAAACAAAGGCTGTAAAGTTACAGAAATGTCTAAGTGATTTCCTAGTGGCAACTCCTTTTGAGATCTCTCCTATAATGTTGTCTATAGGATGGTTCTTATTAAACTTCCACTCCTTAGGTAATTCATCTACCCCTATAGGTTCTATACAATCAGTATTAGTTGGAGGTATAGTTTCAATAGGTTCTATTTGTTCAGATTCTACAATATCATCCAGAGATTTATCAACTATAGGAGGATAAATGTGTGTTATTTGATATTGTTGTGATATTGAGTGTCTAATGAATTTTATGTGTGTGTTTGATTAGACGGGTTTATGTGAAGTGATAATAAAAGGTTAATTTGTTTTGATAAATTTATGTGATTATGATGATGTATAATTAATAATAGTGATGTTATAATATTGTGATGAGTTTATATGATGATATTTGATTAACAATAATGATAATAAAAGGTCCAACATCTGATTCTGCAGCACCAACTCTACGTCCTGCTCTACAGGTCTACAATAGTCTTCGTGATATATTATCTACAGATGCTCAAACTATTCTACAGAACTATCTGCAGGTAACTTTATGTAGTCATTATACTGATGACTGATGCCTTTGTTCAATATAACTTCATGCCTTCAAGCATATTACTATATTCGAGTGTGCTTGAAAAATATTTAGGGATATCTATGAATGGCTTATGAGATTTATACAAAAAATTAAATTTCACTTCATATCATAAAGTTTTTTTGGATCAATCTTGTAACAATAACTACATCACTGTTTTGGAGTCTAAATGAAATGGTTACTGTGGACAGACTGCAGCAAGAAAAAGGTGTAGAAAACACCTGATGGAGACTGATGAATTTGTTTCAAGCACCTCTGAAATTTACCTAATGGACCCCATTACCATCTCAACAGCATACCTGAAGATGAAAAACCTTTGTAATTCTATAAGGAATGAAATTCAGGCAGACATAAAGATCAACAGCCATCATACAGTCCACGACCAGCATATTTTCCCCAGGTATTTGGCTTCATGTTAAATTTCAAGATTCTCTTGGTTTCAGAACTTAGTATTTTCCTGTTTTGAACAGATTTTTTCGTTATCATTTTCATTTCCCAAAGTTTTTCTACTCATATCTTCAGTAGCAGCATTGCACATATTCTCAGTTTTTGCTTCATATATTTTAACTTGGATTGCATTCTGAGATCAATTATTCAATTTTCAGTTCAATTGACCTGGAAAACATCACAACAACCATTTATAGCACAGAGCTGTGTAAACGACTGAAAAGTAGCTTTTTTGCTTCTAATTTTTGAAGTATGAAACAACATTCTCCTTGTGAATAGCTTGGCTTATTTATATGCTTATGGCTTTCATTCAATTAGCAGTTGCCACTTCTTTAAGATGTGTCCCGGTGTCTGACACCGACGCAACACCAACATATTAATCACATTCAATCAATTTATTTTCCCAAAATATTATCGATGCCAACGTGTTAGTATCGTGTCAGGTGTTCGTAGGATATGTGTATACACCATGGAAGTCTTATCATTGACATGACATCCCTATTAACAAGAAAAGAATCAAAATGAACAATGAATTGCAACATACAACTCTCACCAATATCAGAACAACCCTTAATCTCAAGTTCTCAATCAAAATCAATTATTTGCTTACCATTTGATCCATTCACTAGATCCTCATGGTTTGAACAGAAGCAGAGTGAAATGGCACTTCCAACCAAAGCAACAACCATCTTCTACAAGTGCAATGTTGAATGAAGTTAGAGATGATTTTATGGTAGCTTTGAGATCTATCAGAATGTGAGAGTTGGAATACTTTCTTTGTTTAATAGTAGGAAAACATGTTGCAATAATATAATTTATTACATTAATCACAAACATGCTGACCATACATGTATATTCTTGTATATCATATCATGTTTTAAGTGGACTTCATACAATTAATTGTTCACCTACTACCAGAACCCAATTATGTGTATTAAAATTTTATTTGTACATGTATTTTCTTGAAATATTTGTAATTTCGGGCACCTGTTTGACAGCAATTTAGAAAGTTAATGACAAATTTGGAATATAATACATATGTCAAGGCTATTTGAAATGAATTTCAAAACTAATTTTTTTAATATGTAACAAATTAGTCTAAAATAGTTTACACTGTTTTTAAATAGGTTTCCATAATTTTTATTTTATTTTTAAATATAAAATTAAAATCATTTTTTTAATCTATATCAAAGGGCCCATATTATGCCAAGGCCACTTGAAATGATTCTAGAGAAGATGGTTGAGAGACAGCTAAAGAAGCAAGGTGTGGTGAAGCTTCTTAACACACTTAACAAAAGGGGAGCAGAGATTGTAAGGTTATACTTTGGACTCAATAATATAGACTCCTTTGTTTTTTGAGAAAATATAAATGCAGTTGAAAATATAAAGGGAGAGAATTAGACAAAATTGCAACAAACTACTCTTGTAGATAGTCTCATTGTAGATAGTCTAAAGTTTTATGCAGTATAGAAAAAACATTTTCGTAATTATGATTTATGGATGGGAAAAATAAATGAAATTGAAGTGAAGAAAATAATAGAATAATATTTGTTATTTCATTATTGTAGTTTGTTATTTCACTACTATAGTCTTATATTGTTTATATAAGAAAAAAAACTACTTATTAATGAGTAATGACTAATGAGTAGACTAATTAATAATGACACGATGACAAAAATAAAGCTAAAAAGAAAAAAAAACAGAAAATATCAAATATTATTTATCTTAATTCTTCAACTTAACAAAGATATAAAGTTAATTTGATGGTTGATGCGAGGGAGTTAAAAATTAAAACAATAAGGAGATTGCGGTTTCAATATCAATTCTCAACAAAATCCTGACAATATTAATCTTAATAATTTATAATATTTGTTGTTGCAAAAATAAAATCAAATTAAGGAGATGTTTTAAATAATGTGTATATGTGAAGGAATAGCTACAATCTCTATCTTGAAAACCTCAAAATCACAACAACTTTTGGCAAAATATTTCTCCGGTAAGAATCGTCTTGCTTTCGCATAACAATAAAAACATGACATAGGGACACCATTTTTTTTGTTGATAAAAAGGAAAAGTTGAGGGACAGAACGAGGGAAAAACATGTCTCTACAATCATCATCTAAAAAAGCAATAAAGTGAGAGGTGGAGTAGATAGATCAATAATACTAAAATCATCAATAAGGTCACACTAGTTTTCGTCATGATAGACGTGATTAATCTCACAGCTCCATTACTCGCGATCCCTAAGAGATATGACTTCTTGTAGAAGAAACATAAGATAGAGGTTACCCGTCTTCCTTGACCAAACCATGTTGACCATAGTAAGAGAATATATTTCCACCAAAATAATAGTCAAACCAAAATGACAAGTCATTCTAAGACCATAAACCAACCCCTAAAGCTCATCTAATACATGTGTAGTTCGATTAAGATCACATGAAAAACCGCCGATATAAACTCATTTATGGCCTCTAATAAGGATCTCCACAAACCTCGAGGCATATTATGTCTTGATAAGAACCATCAATATTGAGCTTGAGAGAATTTTCTCAAGAGAGTACCACTTAATATATATCTCCTCGTACGACCCTCTATAAAGGAAGAAGTTCTTAGGAATACAAATTCAGTAGAGTCAAAAAGGTATATAAAGGAAGAAGTTCTTCTTAGGAATACAAATTCAATAGAGTCAAAAAGGTATATACATGCACCAATGCACTTTACTTGTTCACTTGAAAAAGATGATTCAGGCGAAAAAGTTGACCAAAAAACCTATAGAGGAATGATAGGATCCATACTTTATCTTACTGCTTCCAGACTTGACATCATGTTTAATGTATGTGTAGGTGCAAGATTTTAAGCTGATCCTAGAGAATCACATTTAACTGTTGCTAAGAGAATTCTTAGATACCTAAAAGGCACTATCAACCTTAAGAGATATGACTTCTTGAAGAAGAAACATGAGATAGAGGTTACCGTCTTACTAAAATCATCAATAAGGTCACACTAATTTATATTATTATCAAATTATTTTATAAGTTATTTTATAATAAATTTATAAATTATTTTATATTATTATTTTATAATATAATTAGTCATTTAGCAACGGTAATAATTTAGATTATTATTCATTAAATTCAATAAAAAAAACCCGACTAATCACTCCTATGTAAGTCATGAGCTTCCCTGATCAAGTTTTTGATTTAAGTCCCAAACATACAGTACACATGAAATATTTGCTTTATCTAATGTTTTGAATTGAGAAACATTTCAGGCAAACATGAAGACACCACACACATGGAACAATAGCTTGCAACTCAAGGAATCAACCAAAGTTGGAAGATGCACTTGAGGAAGATGCAAAGTTGTATAGTGGTATTAGGTGTCAAAGTATCAAGTTGAGTAGACTAATCACTAGGGTCTCACACTTAAGTCCTTGCCAATGAACTTTTATCATTCATTCAAGTTTTATCAAACTCAACTCTGAAACAATCGAATAGACACTCGATTGAATGGTTCATCAATCGAATGACACATAGACTGTTAAAAATAGTTGAGGTCTGTAACAGGCTCACTCGATTGTCAACTCGATTGCACAATGGATTGACAATTCGATTGACGCTAAATTTTGAGTTACAGAGAGCACTCAGTTTTATGCCAACTCGATTGACCACTCGATTGTCCACTCGATTGTCAACTTGATTGTTTAAAGTGTCTGAGTCACTTTGATCACGATACGCGATTGACATATCGATTGATGCTATTTCTCAAGTTACAGTGAGCACCCAGTTTTGGCCAACTCGATTGCTCACTCGAATGAAAGAAAATCATAGCATCAGGTCTGAGTCACTTTGATCACGACACTCGATTGACAAATCGAGTGATGCTATTTCTCAAGTTACAGTGAGCACCCAGTTTAGGCCAACTCGATTGCTCACTCGATTTAAAGAAAATCATAGCATCAGGTCTGATTCAGAAATTGAATGAATCGATTGTCCAATCAAGTGAAGCTTATATAATTCAAGTTTCCCGAAACACAAGACATACGACACTCGATGCAGCAACCGAATGAACCTTTATAAATTCGATTGGGCAATCGAATGTCCTGGTGTTTTCCTTGAATATATATAAGATGCCTCAATCATTTTTTAAAAATAACTCTTGCACAAAACTTTTCATAATTTTCAGAATCTTTTGCTCTCAATTTTTGCATAACTCTGAAAAACACTTTGAAAGGAAAGTTTCTCAACACACAAAAATATTCATTGGCAAATCAATTCTTTGTGTGATGCTAGAGTGATTGAATACAATTCTTGATACTTCTTTTCTTTGTTCATGTAAAAGACAATTCTTTGTATTTGAAGTTGTAGAAAATCCAGTTTGGAAACTAGTGGCTATCCTTGTTGGTGTGATATCATCAAGAGGAAGTTTACTGTGATCTTGTGTGAGTTTGGGGATAAACTCCAAGGATCAAGTGGTGACAAGATAGGAGTGAAGGGAGTTAGATTGATAGGTCGTGTAGAAGACCGGAAAATCTGTAAAAATGCTCGAATTCATTCTATAGCAAAAGGCTGAAATCACATTGTGATTTCGGGACTGGATGTAGGCCGTTAGATCAACGACTGAACCAGGATATATCACGGTGCAATCTTTCTTATCCCTTCTCTTTAATTTTCAGGATTGTATACCCGCTTATTCTTGTATGCTTCTTGATGATTTTGTATGTGATTTTAAATTTCCGCTGTGTGTGAGTTGTATGAATGTTGCATGATTAATATGGGAATTATGTCAAACTAGTTGGATTTGATCTTAACTCTCTCGTTGTTAATCAAAAGAAGTCATAGTTTTCCAACAATTGGCATCAAGAGCCTAACTTTTTTAGAGAAAAACTCATAAAAGAAAATGACTTCTTTAGATTTCCTAGGAGAAGGAGCATCTCTAACCAGACCCCTTGCCTTTAATGGTACAACATACATGTACTGGAAAGAGAGGATGCTCATCTTTCTAGAAGCATGTGGGCTGGACATTCTAGAGGCAGTGGAAAATGGTCCTTACGTGCCCAAAATCGCAGGCACTGAGGGATCATCATGCATCATCAAACCAAGAGCTGATTGGTCTGATGATGACAAAAAGAAAGTTGGTTACAATGCTAAAGCAAAGAATATTATAACATCAGCTTTAAGTGCAGAAGAATTCTTCAGAGTGTCAAACTGCAAGACTGCAAAGGAAATGTGGGACACATTGCAAGAAACACATGAAGGTACTATATATGTCAAACGGGCAAGAACAAATACACTTATGCACGAGTATGAACTTTTCTGCATGAAGAAAGACGAATCTATAAATGATCTACAAACAAGATTCACTCACATTATCAACAATCTACATGCCCTGGGAAAAGTTGTGGATAATGAACAACAGATAGGAAAAGTTATGAGGTGTTTGTCAAGGGAATGGCAGCCCATGATAACTGCTATTGCTGAGTCTAAAGATCTTGCCAATATGACCATAGCAACACTGTTTGGAAAGCTTCGTGAACATGAGATGGAACTACACAGATTAAATGAGACAGAGCAATCAAACAGAAAAAGCAAAGGACTTGCACTGAAGACTCAAACTCACAAAGCATAATCTGAACCAGATTCAGAAAGCTCAGAAAGTGAATCAAGTGAAGAACCTGAGATAGGTATGTTGGTAAGAAAATTTAAGAAGTTTCTGAAAAAGAAAGGAGGCCAGTCAAGAAAACCACAGAATTCCAAGACAAAAGGCTCCAGCAAGGGTGATACCAGTGATAGCAAAGTCATAACTTGCTATCAATGTGGGAAAACAGGCCACATCAGATCTGAGTGTTACAAGCTGCAAAACAGAAACAAGCCTACGAAGACTAAGGGCAATGATCAATAGACTTCAAACAGAAAAGCTTACATTGCCTGGAACGACAATGATGAAGATTCATCTGAAGAATCAGAAAATGAAGAAGCTAACTTGTGTCTTATGGCTAACACTGATTCAAAATCTGACAGTGAGGTAAGTACTACATCTAATCCATCTTATGATGAATGTCATGATGCCTTTAATGAACTGCATGCTGAATATGTTAGTGTACTCAAACAACTGATTAGTACTAAGAAACAGCTAGAAGAAAAATGCATGTTGTTTAATAAGGTTAATTTGAAGCATGAGTCTCTTAAAGACATAAATGAAAAATTGAAAAAGGAAACTCATGAACTGAAATGTGATGTAGCTAAGTTTAACAGTGGTAAAAACAACTTAGATAGACTTCTTAGAAATCATAGAAATCTAGATGTTAAAACTGGACTTGGCTAACTTGTGTCTTATGGCTAACACTGATTCAGAATCTGACAGTGAGGCAAGTACTACATCTAATCCATCTTATGATGAACTTCATGATGCCTTTAATGAATTGCATGCTGAATATGTTAGTGTACTCAAACAACTGATTAGTACTAAGAAACAGCTAGAAGAAAAATGCATGTTGTTTAATGAGGTTAATTTGAAGCATGAGTCTCTTAAAGACATAAATGAAAAATTGAAAAAGGAAACTCATGAACTGAAATATGATGTAGCTAAGTTTAACAGTGGTAAAAACAACTTAGATAGACTTCTTAGAAATCAGAGAAATCTAGATGTTAAAACAGGACTTGGCTATAAACAAACCATGCATGTGAAAAGGCATCAGGAATTTGTTAAATCTAAACAAATGTATGATAACTTTACTAGACCAAATTAGAAGCCATCCCCTGCTGTTGTGTGTCACTTTTGTTGCAAAAAAGGACATAAGATGTTTAATTGCAAACTGAAAAAACGTGCCAACAGAGGATGGAGACAAATTTGGAAAGTTAAGGAACCATCATTTGAAACTAACCCCCCAGGACCCAATTTGAATTGGGTGCCTAAATCCAAAACCTGAATCTTTTTATGCAGATATGCTTGGCATCCAGGAATCAATCGTGGTATCTGGACAGTGGATGCTCCAAGCATATGACTGGAGACAAGTCCAAGTTCTTGTCTCTAAACTTAAAAAGTGGTGGTTTTGTCAAATACGGAGATAACAACAAAGGGAAGATCCTAGGCATTGGAGATATAGGAAACAACTCAACTGTTGTTATCAAGGACGTTTTATTTGTTGAAGGTCTGAAACACAACTTACTAAGTATTAGTCAGCTGTGTGACAAAGGGTTTAAGGTACACTTTACTTCTATATCCTGCACACTTGAGCATAAGGAAGTTGAAGGTATGAAACTGACAGGTAAAAGAGTTAATAATATTTACATGATAGATTTTGATTCCTTACCTGCAAATGATATTTGTTGCTTGTTGTCTAGTGCTGATGAGAGCTGGCTGTGGCACAAGCGAGTGGCTCATATTCATATGGACCACTTGAACAAACTTGTTAGTAAGCAACTAGTCTTAGGTCTCCCAAATAGGAAATTTTCTAAGGATAGGCTGTGTGACTCCTGTGAGAGGAGTAAGCTGGTTAAATCCTCTTTCCCCCCTATAAACTTGGTTCAAACCAAGAAGGTTTTAGAGTTGGTACACATGGACCTGTTTGGTCCATCTCAGGTTAGGAGTTTTGGTGGAAACCTATATGGCTATGTTTTGGTAGATGATTACACTAGGTTCACATGGACATATTTTCTGACTTACAAGAGTGAGGCATTCTCAACTTTTAAGAAATTTGCTGCTTTGGTTCAAAATGAGAATAACCAGAAAATCATATCCATAAAAAGTGATCATGGAGATGAATTCCAAAATGATGCTTTTCAAACCTACTGTGAGCATCATGGTATCAAACACATATTTTCAGCCCCTAGAACTCCACAGCAAAATGGAGTAGTAGAGAGAAAGAATAGATCCTTAGAAGAGCTTGGTAGGACCATGCTTAAGGATTCTAATCTTCCTAAGTACTTTTGGGCTGATGCCATTAACACTGCTGCTCATGTAGTGAATAGGGTTCTTATTAGACCTATACTTAGAAAGACTCCCTATGAGTTATACAAAGGGAGAAAGCCAAACATCTCCTACTTTAGGATTTTTGGGTGTAAGTGCTTTGTGTTAAACAATGGCAAGGGACATCTAGGTAAATTTGATCCTAAGGCAGATGAGGGTATCTTTCTATGCTATTCCCAGGTTAGTAAGGCCTATAGAATCTACAATAAAAGAACCAAAAATGTAGAGGAGTCTGTACATGTCAAATTTGATGAAAACTTGAACAACACTCCTTCTATAGTTGATAACTCTTTGGATGATATTGTGGATTCTGAACCTGTAGAAACCAGTGAGCCTGAACCTCCAACCAACCTTGACTATGTAGAACCTATTAGGGAAGATGATTTACCCAAAGAATGGAAGTTTGCCAAGAACCATCCCATAGACAACATTATTGGAGAGATTTCAAAAGGAGTTTCAACCAGAAAATCCCTTAGAGAGTTTTGCAACCTTACAGCCTTTGTTTCGCAAATAGAACCCAAAAACATTAAGGAAGCTCTTATGGACCATGAATGGATAGTAGCCATGCAAGAAGAACTCAATCAGTTTGAGAGAAACCAAGTGTGGACTCTTGTTCCAAGACCAGAGAATAAACATGTCATAGGAACTAGGTGGGTTTTCAGAAACAAAATGGATGAGAATGGTGTCATTACTAGGAATAAAGCTAGGTTAATGGCCAAGGGTTACAACCAGGAAGAGGGAATAGACTATGATGAGACCTATGCCCCAGTAGCCAGACTAGAAGCTATCAGGATACTGCTGGCCTATGCTTGTATAATGGATTTCAAATGGATGTTAAAAGTGCTTTTTTGAATGGAGACATTCAGGAGGAAGTTTTTGTAAGTCAAACTCCTGGTTTTGAAGATCCTAAGCTTCCAAATCATGTGTTTAAACTTACAAAAGCCCTCTATGGCTTGAAACAAGCTCCAAGAGCTTGGTATGATAAGCTGAGCAATTTCCTTTTACAAGAAAATTTTTCAAGGGGAAATGTAGATAAAACACTTTTTATCAAAAGACAAGGAAAAGACATTTTATTGGTCCAAATTTATGTTGATGACATAATATTTGGATCAACAAATGATAAGCTTTGTAAAGATTTTGAAAATACAATGAAAGGCAGATTTGAAATGTCCATGATGGGAGAACTGACTTACTTCCTGGGATTTCAAATCAAACAAAGCAAAAATGGCATTTTCCTTAGTCAATCCAAATATTGCAGTGATCTTTTAAAGAAATTTGATTTTGAAAAATTTAATTCCATTGACACGCCTATGAGTCAATCCTGCTACTTAGATAAGCATGAACAGGGTAAAGCTGTAGATGTGATTGTGTTTAGAAGCCTGATAGGGTCCTTACTTTACCTAACAGCTAGTAGACCAGATATCATGTTTAGTGTGTGTATGTGTGCTAGATACCAGGCCAATCCTAAGGAATCCCACCTCAGTGCTGTTAAGAGAATCTTCAGATATCTCATAGGAACCAAAGATCTAGGTTTATGGTATCCTAAGGGATCTACTTGCACTCTAGTTGGTTATTCTGACTCTGACTTTACTGGATGCAAATTGGACAGAAAAAGTACTTCTGGTACTTGCCAACTCTTAGGGAACTCTCTTGTTTCTTGGCATAGCAAGAAACACAACAGTGTAGCACTCTCAACTGCTGAAGCTGAGTATATTGCTGTTGGTAGTTGTTGTGCTCAAATTCTTTGGATGCAGCAACACCTCTCTGATTTTGGTGTGGACCTAGGAACAGTGCCCATTATGTGTGATAATACTAGTGCTATTAATATCACTAAGAACCTTGTCATGCATTCTAGGACCAAGCACATAGAAATAAGGCATCACTTCATTCGAGATCAATATCAACAGGGTAAGATTAAGTTGGAATATGTCAATACAACTGAGTAGTTGGCTGACATTTTCACCAAGGCCTTGCCTAAGGACAGTTTCTTCTTTATAAGAATGAAACTGGGCATCATTGATCTCAATGAAATCTGATCCTTATACCCAATTCGATTGCATAATCGAGTGTCTTGTGGCCAGATAGGAACACTTCATTAAAACCTCGATTGCATAATCGAATGTTTGGTGAAAAGTGCTCAAATTTTGTCAACTGGAAACGCGATATTCGATTGCAAATTCGATTCTTTGGGTCTCAGTGTTTATTTTCTATATATGTCTGTTATGTCAATTTCTTCAATCGGATGGACATTCGAGTGCTGATATCTCAGAAGCTTGACTGTTGAAGATTTCATCACGACAATCGGATGGTAAATCGAGTGTTCATATATCAGAAACCAGACTGTTGAAGATTTTGTTACGTCATTCGAATGGTCAATCGAATGATGAATTGGAATATGGTTAAAAATTCGATTGGACAAGCGACTGGTTGGACTAAGTAACTCACAAGTTTGAGATTCTTTGTATATCAAAACCCGAGCATCGACTGGACAATCGATTGGGATATATCCGTTGAGAAAAATTATAGCCGTTGGATGAGTGTAACGGATACTTATTAAAGCCAAAAGTGTAATCATCCAATTGGGCAATTGGATTTCTACAGTGCTATATAAACCTGGAAAACCCTAATTCGATTTCCCAATCAAATTTCTCACTCTGCTATCATCTCCATCATCCAACGGCAATCTTTCTCTGCATCCAATCAATCTCCAATCTAAGCTCTACAATGGCTCGTGTCAAGCAAATTGGTAGAAAACCAGCCGTTACTTCTGCTGGAACCTCCTCTAAAATCATTCCCCAGAACAGCTCCTCTTCTTTCTCCTCTACTTCAAGTGGAAGAACACCTTCACCCTCACCTCCTCCACCTCCTTCACCTTCGGCCAAGAGAGTATCAATTCCTACACATAAGGTGTTGGCTAAGGATAAGGGCAAAGCTGTTTCCACTACTTCAGAACCCATCAAAAAGAGGAAGGCTCCTCCATCTGAAAAACTGTTGGGTGATGCTATGAAGGAGTTAACTAAGAAGAAGAAAAAGCCTTCATCTCCACCACAGAAGGTTAAGCCTTCAAAGGAGAAACCTGTTGAAGGTAAAGTTGTTCCTGACTCATTTATTAAGAGAAAAATCCAAGAGGCAAGAACATTGGATTTTCCTTATTTTGATAAAAAATGGTTTTTCGTTTCAAAACCATTTAAGATTTCATGGTTTGGAAAACCTTCTTTCCTGTTCTTTGGATGTGTATCCAAGGCTAGTGAGAGCCTTCTACTCTACCTTCATCCTGACCAAGACTGGTTTTGCGGCTGAAGTTAAACACAAAAGGATTGCAATGACTTTTGAAGAGTTTTCCAAGCTAACTGCTTTACCATTCTGTGGGTATACCATTGATGGAAGATCACAAGATGCTCCTGAGGACGAAGGTTGGGAAACTCTATAGATAAACATGCTGCTTTCCAAGAACTTATGATCGAAGGTTTCGTTGAGAAAGGGACTATTCAAGCAGGACAAATGAAGGTTGAGCACAGGTTGCTCATGTACGTGCTAACCCGGATGTTAGTACCTAGAGCTGGAAACCATGCAGTTGTACAGCGGCTGGACGTTGTCCTGCTGTGGGGGCTGTACAAAGAGCTCAGGATGAGCTGGACGTGGATCGTGCTGCTGAACATGTGGGAATCAGCACAAGGAAAGCACATCCTGCCCTACCCCCAACTGGTGATGAGGATTCTGAGGCATTTCAAGGTGTCTCTAGCCGATGAAGAATCTCTCAAAACCACTCATACATTTGGTGAAGCAATATTGAACCAAATGCAGATTCGACGCATCAACAACGTATGGACGAGGACTCCATCTATTGCTGATCATGCACAACCCAATGCTGATCAAGCCCTATCTAGTGCCGAAGCACCTGCACCAGCTGAAGGTCCATCTGATATCATGGCAAAGCTGATGGAGGTCTTGAAGTTTCAAGCAGAACATAGTGAACGAGTGGAAGGCTCTCTTCTCAAGCTTCAAGCTTCATTGGAATCTGTTCAGAAGGATGTATCTGCTATTCAGGAGCACTTAGGGCTCAAAATGTCTTTTGAAGACATTGCAGAGATTGGACGGCAATCAACTGCAGAACCAAACCCGGACAACGTAGACGGTTCTGATTCTCATGGGGAGAAGACACCTGTTGAGGCTAATACATCGGTCTCTCCTCCTCCTACTGGTGATAATGAGAATCAGCCCTAGTGTCTTTGTTTGTTTAGGTTTAGAGTAGTTGCTGTTTTTTGTCTTGTTCTTAAAACTGTTGTTTAAATTCCTCTTGTATCTATGTCTTTTTGTATTAATGACAAAAGGGGGAGATTAATTTGAGATTATTTGCTTTGCATATGATTATTTGCATCTGATATGCTAGTATGCTTTGATATTGTATATGCTGCTCTAATATTGTATATGCTCTGATTGATACATATTATAATTGTGATCTGATACATACTACATATTATGCATCTGTTCTGATACATATTATACTCCATGATGCACCCTGTTTATGCGCTGAAAATGTTTTGTATCATACATTCCAAAACTCAGGGGGAGATTTTAAAATAATCTCAACGTTAACTATATGTTTCATGTGTACTATATGTTTGGGACTTTATTATAAATCAATAAAGTAATATTATAAAATAACTATATTTATAATACATAAAATATTACTTACAAAATTTATAAAATTAATTAATATCCGCGCAGCACGCGAGCCATAATCTAGTTTAGTTAAAGTTAAAGCCCATTTTCCAATTGAATTATGCAAAATAGGTTTGGACAACATGAGCTTCATTATGTCATAATGAAAAGTTACAATACCTCGAAAGGTTTTATATAGTATACACAAATAATATAAAGTCAAACACAAATTCTCAACAACAATGTATCTAGTTTCAACATCAACTAGAGTCCTACTGAAAATATTGAATTTTTTAACGTGAGATAATTTAAATATGAATTTTTTAACGTGACATAATTTAAATTAAATTTTTTAAATGTTAAAAACTCATGATATAAGTAACAGAAATATGGACCTTATAACAAATTTTAATAACACTTTTTGTGGAGAAACTTCAATAATGTTGTAATCATACATGCAAAAAAATCATTCAAAAATATATGTTAAGTTTCAAGAGGGACTTAAATGCTTCAAGGATAATTTTGTAGGACTAAAATTCTAAATTTTTTATTGAGGTTAAAAATGAAATTTTAAAATTTTATAGAGATTAAAAAATTTATTTAACTCATTATTCTTTTAATTAATTGATATGAGAAAATAAACTTTGTAACCAATTGTCCAACGACAAACACGTATCCCATGTATGACTAAGATAGTAAATTATAATTATATATTATAATTTTTTGTTACATTAATAAAGAATGTCATATTAACTCGTGTATATTTTTCCTTTTTATTCTCACATCAAAGAGAGAGTATATTATAAAAGTCTTTAAAATTTGAGTGTAATGAATAATTCCAATGGAGTTCATTCATACACCAAACAGTTCGAACCTATAGGCAATAAATATACTGAATGAATATTAAAAAAGAAAAGTTTCAAAATGGTCCGAAATATATTTGAAAAGAAACAACATGCTGGAGTTTGAGAATAAAATGAACTAATAAAACAAATAATTGAGAAACTTGTAGTAGAAGTTTCAAGCTACTTTCACTGCTTAACCAAAGAAGAACCCTTCAGGTATTGCTCTCCTCCTTTCTCCCCCTCTCAATCATACTCTCAATACCTAATCTCCTTTAATCCTACTCTATTTTTCCTCTTTCTTCCATAATTTCTTTCATACCTCCAAAATCTATTTGATAATATTATTTTATAATAAATTTATATATTATAAAATTATTTAACAATTATTTATAATTTTTGAATTATTTTACAAATTTATGATAATTTATAATTTATATTATTATCAAATTATTTTATATGTTATTTTATAATAAATTTATAACTTATTTTATAATATTATTTTATAATATTATTAGTCATTTACCAATGTTAATAATTTATATTATTAATCATTAAATTCAATAAAAAACCGACTAACCACTCATAAATATCTACATAAATGCTCTTTATCTAATATCTATTCTTTTATATATATATATATATATATATATATATATATATATTTAAAACAGACCCCCGAATGCCACCTCACCCCCGAATACCACCTCACCCCCGAATGCCACCTATACAAATATTTCCCACATCAGCCAAAAAGCTGATGTGAACCTCTGCTCCTTTCTCTCCTCTCAATCATACTCTCAATACCTATTCTCCTTTAATCCTACTCTATTTTTCCTCTTTCTTCCACAATTTCTTTCATACCTCCAAAATCTATTTGATAATATTATTTTATAATAAATATATATATTATAAAATTCTTTTATAATATTATTAGTCATTTACCAATGTTAATAATTTATATTATTAATCATTAAATTCAATAAAAAAAACCGACTAATCACTCATAAATATCGACATAAATGCTCTTTATCTAATAAAATTATTTTATAATAAATTTATAAATTATAAAATTATTTTAAAATTATTTATAATATATTTATAATTTTTAAATTATTTTACAATTTGATAATAATATATAATTTATATTATTATCAAATTATTTTATAAGTTATTTTCTAATAAATTTATAAATTATTTTATAATATTATTAGTCATTTATCAAT
>JBBPBT010000487.1:1476741-1492141 GCA_037974875.1 Cicer bijugum
TGTTTTTTTTTTACAAACTCTTGATAAAATATATTCAATAATTTTTTTTTACAACAACTTCTCATGCTCACAATTAAAATGTCATACTAATAAAAGAAATAAATTTAGACTACGCTATAATATAATTCAATATTAATATTTTTTTAAAATAAAAATATTAAATAGTCAATCATATTTTTAAATTTTTACATCTCATTTTTGGGTTTGTATTTTACATTTTATTTCATCAAATAAATACAAGTACCATTATATGTTGAATAATAAATTAACAATCACAGTACAACGAGTCGAACAATTATCCTATATAATACATTATCATAAGAATTTGATAAAATATTTTAAAAATTAAATTAGACAATTGTGATAAACATAATTTTCTATCATTTTAATTTTCCTAATCATATTCAATTATTACAAATCAATAAATAATATTATAAAATAATTATATTTATAATACATAAAATATTACTTACAAAACTTATAAAATTAATTAATGTCCGCGCAGTGCGCGGGCCATAATCTAGTTTTGACTTATATTGGAGAAATATGATGGTACATTCATAGGGTTTTTGGAACATGTTCTACAAGCCTTCACATGATGTGCATGAATCGCTTGTGCAAGCTATGCAATACATCACATCGAATTCAGGTGTTATTTGTTGTTAGACAATAATGACAACATTGTGTGTCGGCGCACTATGAGAGTGAACAAACATTAAAAAAAACAAAATAAAAAAAAGTTAGTTTTTTTTCTTCTCATAAACATTTGTTTACTTCAACAAAATTAAGACTTTCATTCCTAATAACATTTAAAATACAATTAAAATGCTATAAAAAATATTGTAATGAACATATAAAATAAATGTTTTATCTATAAAATAAACACTACCATTAGTTGAACGACAAGACAAAAATAATTACACATTCATTGTTTTCAAATGATATAATAGTAACATTTTTAATAAACAAATATAATAGATGATCTGGTTAATTATTTGTGTAAATAACTATACTAATTTTTACTAATGTTTAAATGTAGTATATTATCATTATATAATATTTGTATTTTGATTGAATCAATCTATAATATTTAAACTATAAATGAATAATAATTAAATAATATCTAAAAAAAGTTAAACGCAATATTTTTACAAAAAGTATTAATTTTATAAGCTTAATTGCAGTTTTGGTCCTCCTATTTTAGCTGAATCGCGAAAGTAGTTTCCCCCATTTTGCAACAATTGTACTTGAAATATATGATCATGAATGGTGTAGTACGACTTTAAAAAAAAATGAAATTTCATCAAGTTTTAGACTAAAATTCTATTTGAGGGACCAAAACTTGGGAGAAACAAAATGAGGGGACTACTTTTGCGATTCAGCTAAAATACAGGGATCAAAACTGCAATTAAACTAATTTTATATTACAAAATTAAATAAAATATAAAATATTTAAACTCTTAAAATATCATCTAAAATTTGTAAACGTAGTAGCAATTGGATGAACTTTTGTTTAAAATTAGTAAATTATAATTAAATTATCTCTATAAATATAATCACAATTCAAGTGGTATTTGATGTTAGTATGCAATTACAATATTGTGGATTGATAGTGGGTTTAGCTTTGACATATATTAGAAAATATAATGGAATATTCAAAGGACTTTGAGGCCATGTTTCTCTAAATACTCACCCGATTAACTACTAAGCAATTTAGCATTTTCTAGATTATTGCTCGGATTATATGGCAAAAATGTAATCATAAGTAACATGATGCACGTGAATCAGTTGAACATGTTAAGCAAAATGATACCCTAAATTCATGTGACATTTGATGTTAGTCTATAAGGACAATATTGTGTGCTATTGTATTCAATTTTGACATATATTATAGAGTATTGTGGTTAATTCAGTGGGCTTTGATGACACATTTCACCATAGTATCCACTCAATTTACCACTAAATAACTTAGTATTTTATGAATTGATGCTTCGAGTCTATGAAAAAAAATGTAATCACAAGTATTAGCATGATGTACACGAATTGGTTATGCAAGTTATGCAACACGGTACTCTAAATCTATGTGGCAACATTGTGTGCTAACCATGTATTCGATTGTGATATATATTGAAGAGTATGGTATTATATTTAGAGGGATTTGAGATCTATCAAATAGTCACTCAATTAACTATGCAACAACTTGGTTTTTTTCTTAGTCATTGTTTGGAGTACTACACGAAAAAAATAAAATCACAAGTTCTGGTGTGATACATCATACACATGATTCATTTAGTTGAGTGAGTTATGCAGTATAGTACTCTAAATTCTGGTGGCATATGGTATTAGTCTATAATGATAACATTATGTCTTGGCACACTAAAAGAATGATCGTTGTCATTTTATAAGACATAAGTTGAAGGAAATTAAACCTTTTAGATAGTAGTTGCATGGAGTATATGACAAAAACATAATAAATTTTTACATGATGTACATGAATCACTCAGCATAATGTTCAAAGGGGTATATAGTTGTTTTGTAGCTTATAACTTGTAGATTAGATTGTAATTGTCAACAACCACTTTGTTATATCTCTTTTTTAAGAGTTTGGTTATAGTGCATTTTTTCACATCATTCAATCAAATTCACGTAGATATTTATTAATATATTTCAATAATAATAAAACAATTTTGTAATATAAGATAACTAAATAGTATTATAGTAAAATCTGATTAAATTATTATATAATAAATATATATTATTATCTTTTTATTTAATTTTTTAAAAGTAAAATACAATTACATATATAAAAATATCACACCGTCAGTGTCAAGAAACTAATGTATTAAATAATAAATATCAAAATTATTTGCATTATTTTCTCAAAAAATAATTATTTTATATTAAAAAATTATATATAGTTGAAATTATTTAACCTCCTAAAAACTTTTATAAGTGTTTAAAATATAGTACAAATTTTGTAAATATAGTACAAATCATAATTATTAGAGAATTTTTATACAAAATGAGTAAATAGATTTATATAAAAGTAATATGCAATATTTATTCGACATAAAAAAGGAAAGTAATATTTTTTGAGTTTGTTCATGAACGTGGATGAAGTTATTAATAAGGTATAATCTTACATTCGTGTAACTTTCGTGACATATTCCATCAAAGTACAATGCTAGTATTCAATGACAATATTAAATGAAAAAGTAATTACAGACTTTGACATGATGCACATGAATTAGTTGAGAAAGTTATGCAACATGTTACTCTAAATTCATGTGGCATTTGCTGCTAATTTACAAGAACAATATTGTGTGATATAAATGAGTTTATCTTTGACATATATTGAATAGTATGATAGTACTTTTAGAGAATTTTGATGACACATTTAAACAAATATTCACTCATTTGACTATTGAACAACTTATTATTTCCTTAGTGGTTTCTTTGAGTATACGGGAAAAATGTAATTATAATTAAGCTTTGGCGTAATGCACATGATTGAGTATGTTATTTACCACGGTGCACATGAGTTGATTGAGTATGATTGGTGTTATTTCATCACTATCAATTCACTATCATAGAAATGAATCAATTGGTGAGTTCTTAATCTAATCATTAACATTCACAAAAACCAAATAAAGTTGTCTTAGATTTATTTTTTTCTTAAGTTTGAATGTACGCAATTTCTTGCACTTCAAATTACTAAGGTTTGATCTTTCATCACATTTAATATAATATAAACAAAATAAAAGTTTATAATATGCAATTCTTTTAACTTGTGTCCAATTTTCTCCTATTGACAACATATGCATCTTCGTGTCAATGATGAGGTGAATTTTTATAATAACTTGTTAGGAGGTTGTTTATGGTTCATTAATGTATTGGAACTAAAGCTTGTCCACCGGAGATGTTTTATTGCAGAAACCTAGGAAGCAAGTCTTAATTTATAGTTTTTTCCCATGTTAATATCGTTATTGTTTGTGGTAAACATTTTCTCCTAAGGCAAGTGAAAGACGGTGTGAAGAACTGATTACACAAGTTGTAGAATCCACAAGGCCTCTTTTAAGGCAAATTGAAGCCATGTAGGTAATAAACATATGTCTCAGAATTGATTTTCATTCTATTTTATGTTCTCCTGCCTGGGATCTGTTCTAGACTAGAATTCACCTGATAACAGGAAACAAATGCGAGAAGAGCTGAAGTTGAAAGATCTCTCAATTCTCAACTTTAAGTCTCTAGAATACTTTTTCATTTTCATTTTAAATTTTTTTCCTAGTATATTATTGTGTCTCTATATATTTTTCAATGGACTTTACCAGAAGCCGAGGCTAAAGCTGCCACTGCCGAGGAAAGAGAGTTTATCTCAAACCTTGTCTCAAATTAATGTTGTTGATGCCTAGGTTCTACAATTTCTTGAATGAAGTCGTCTCTTATTAGAACCATGGGGAATATTGTTTTTCAAATTCCTAAATCAAGCACTTTGTTTTTTTTCTTCATGATATAGAAAAAGAAAAGACTGCTCGATTAGATTTGAAGAGGACCATCCGTGTTCATTTTATGCCATCATCATATCAAACTCTCATAACAAAGCATAAATCTGCTTTTGAGAATGGTGTGATGCTTTACTTCTTTTTACACCATTGCGCAGTAGGGATATAGAAATTTCATTCATATATTTTTGTACCATTGTTTACTCTATAGTGATATGAAAATTTATTGAATCTTTTATAGCAAAATAACTATTTATTGTATGTTTTAATAGAATTAGTAGAATTAAACTATATTTTATTGTATGTTTCAATGACATTAGCTAATAAAAATAAATTAGAAATTTAAATATAATTTACAGGTATTAGTAATTTAGAATTACAATTAATGGGGAGATAAAATTACTTTAATTTAATAAATAATAATGTGTTTTAGTGACAGACAATACTGTAGGAATAGATTAAATTTTTATTTTTATTTGTCTAGGTTTTAGTGACAGTCATTATTGTAGGTAGAAATAAAAAACATGTTGTGACAATCCTTAGAGCATGTAGTTACAGTCCTCAAAGTGTAGCAGGACGTCCCCTTAAAGTTGAAACTAAATTTGAGTGTCACTCAAAGTATTATTGAGCTTTACCTAAAGTTTGTAACTTTTGGTGACAAATTTTGCATATCACGATACGTCATGAGTCTTGAAGTTCAAGTTGGGAGAAATTCCGCTCAGACATGTACTACTGAACATAAGAGTTGTAAATTGTATTTTACTTTTACTCGGGTTCGCATCCTTTGTTTCTTTTAGACTTGTGCAGGTGTCATTGTTGGGGTAGTAATTAATACAATGTTTGTGGATAATATGGTTAAGGACGTAGTAAATGGTTTCGACACTTTTTTTGGATAAATCTATGGGTGGTAGCTTGTAGGGTGACTCTTAGTAATCAATTTAGGAGACTCTTTAGTGCCACGACGGATAAAAATAAATTAGTGACTAATATGATCTTAAGCAGAAGTGAATGAGTAGCTTGTAAATGGGAGTATCGTGGTGAGCTTTTGAGTGGGATAAAGAGCTAGTGGCGGAATGTGCTTTGATATATATTGAATATCTAATTCATTCAATAGTTGTAGTTTTTGCATTTGTTATTCTTCTTGAAAATAGTAGATGTATTTAATAATTATTGGAGAGAAATGAGTTAGGTTTGTGGTACAAGTGTATATATATATATATATATATATATATATATATATATATATATATATATATATAATGTTGGTAAGTTATTGAAGAAAAAAAATTCTCTTAAAATAAAAATAATTTTGGAATTATAAAAAAATGATGTATTAATTTAATTAATTTAATTTTTGGAAATAGTAGATGTTTATAATAATTATTGGTGAAAAATGAGTTAAGTTTGTGGTACAAGTATATATAAAACCTATAGAGACATAAAAGAGATTTGAGAAAAATTTAAAAGAGTAAATTTATTTTATGCCGTCAATAACTATTTTTTATTAACTAGAATTATGTTTATTATTAAAGAAATTATCAAGCAACCTTGTAGTTGTCAAAGTTTAAACACTTTACTTACCTCAATAACCTGTCAATGGCTCAATAAATCTACTTTTTCAATTTTTATACCTATTTTTCTTATTGAATATATTAATATGTTTCACGACAATTAAATTCTTAGAAATTGTAGCAATGCTGAAAATCAAAGCTTTTAATTTGTGTTTCGTTTGTGCATTGTTTCTTTGATCTGTTGTGGCAACTGAGACATCCAAAGAAGGTAAATAATATATGCAAAAGACTCAAAGAAAAATGTTTTGGTACATAAGCTTGATGGTGGCTGAAAACCCGTAGATATAGAACCTTTTGATTCAAATAAGCCCGTTGGTTCGAAAAAAAAAATAAGGGAAGAAAGGTCAAGGGCAGAGGAAGCAGAGGAAGCAAATCAGAAGGCAAAGGAAGCAAGGCAGAAGGCAAACGAAGCAAAGCAGAAGGCAAAGGAAGCACATCAAAAGGCAAAGGAAGCACATCGAAAGGCAAATGAAGCACAGCGAAAGGCATACCAAGCAGCGTATACGGAAATTGAAGCAACACATAAGGAAATGGATGCAGAGCGGAAGGCACGTGCAGCAAAGCGGAAGGAAAAAACTCGATCAGTTGAACAAAAAAATATAAAATAAAGCATACACTATAATCATTGCATGATTGGGTGAATGAATAATAATAATAATAAATTGATTTTCAAGGTTAAGTTGGGGGTCAATGTGAGGGAAATAAATTCTAGTCTTATGAACTTTGAAGGTTAATTTTTAAAAGAGTCTTCTTTTGGAGATCAACATGAACGATTCTTGGTTGAAGAGACGATAAAGATAATTTAACATCCCAAATTTTATAATAAACTATTTTATAGATGAAATATAATTTTAAATAATTAAGCTGGTGTTAAAATTATTTTAGAATATATGTTAATTAAATTTAAGATTAATTTTCTTTATATGATGTTTTAATCTTGTACATGTTAGACTAAATGAGTGATATAAATATTATATTTTTATATTTTATATATTTTTCTAAAAATAATAGTATTTTAGTGTACATATTTTAAAATATAAGAGTTTAGGCGATTTTACGTGCATATGTGTGTTTGTAGTTAATTTGATATTTTCTTGTATGTTGACTAATGTAAAGTGTGCACACTATTATTTTTTATTATTTAAAAATTTATCTTATTTTAATTAATTATTTTACAAAAAATTATCTTGAGATATTAGTAATATTGATATTGACTTTCTTTATTTCTATATAGTTGTTGTGGTATGATGATTTTATAAATATTCATTTTGATTTAGTAATTAATATAAATCATTGATGTTATATTTATTTATTTCATCATTTTGATTAATTTATAAAAATGATGTATTTTTATGTTATTATTTTGAAAATATATTATAGTAATAATTATAATTACTATTTTGAGTATGAGAGTTTTGAGTAAAATTAGATTTATCTATGTTAAGAAAAAATAATATCATGTTAGAATGAGTGTTTTGGAGAAAAAATTTCTAGCATGGATAAAGTAAAATAAATTATTTATTATAGATTTTTAGAATTACTAGAAAATAAATTTTGGACCAAACGACTGTTTACACCCTTATTTTTTTTACTTCTGCATATTAATTTGAGCTATTACTGGTTGGATTTTTATTTTCTATACCTGAGGCCTTAGACTTTGTGAACTCGCTGATTATTCAGATTCGCTCGTTGTACCTTGTCAATCTACAGGTGCGTTGTAGTTGAAAATTTCCATTGATTTATGTGTTTGAGAAAATGTCTAAATAATGTAAGGGTTGAAAGAGCATTTGAATTCATGAGTATAATATATTGTGATATGAACGGAAAACTGTATTTCTCTACCATTAATTCGGGACTCGCTATGTACGGCAGTAGCCTTTTGAGGGATACATGAATTAATGTGCAAATATGGAAATTGTGAGAATAAAATGTGGAATAGAAATATTTATAAGGTGTTGATTTATTTAATTTCGTTAAATGTGTGTTATTTGATATTGTTGTGATATTGAGTGTCTAATAAATTTATGTGTGTGTTTGATTAGACGGGTTTATGTGAAGTGATAATAAAAGGTTAATTTGTTTTGATAAATTTATGTGATTATGATGATGTATAATTAATAATAGTGATGTTATAAATTTGTGATGAGTTTATATGATGATATTTGATTAACGATAATGATAATAAAAGGTCCAGCATCTGATTCTGCAGCACCAGCTCTACGTCCTGCTCTACAGGTCTACAGTAGTCTTCGTGATATATTATCTACTGATGCTCAAACTATTCTACAGAACTATCTACATGTAACTTTATGTAGTCATTATACTGATGACTGATGCCTTTGTTCAATATAACTTCACGCCTTCAAACATATTACTATATTCGAGTGTGCTTGAAAAAGATTTAGGGATATCTATGAATGGCTTATGAGATTTATAAAAAAAATTAAAATTTCACTTCATATCATAAAGTTTTTCTGGATTAATCTTGTAACAATAACTAGATCTCTGTTTTGGAGTCTAAATGAAATGGTTACTGTGGACAGACTGCAGCAAGAAAAAGGTGTAGAAAACACATGATGGAGACTGATGAATTAATTTCAAGCACCTCTAAAATTTACCTAATGGACACCATTACCATCTCAACAGCATACCTGAAGATGAAAAACCTTTGTAATTCTATAAGGAATGAAATTTAGGCAGACATAAAGATCAACAACCATCATACAGTCCACGGCTAGCATATTTTCCCCAGGTATTTGGCTTCATGTTAAATTTCAAGATTTTTCAAGATTCTCTTGGTTTCAGAACTTAGTATTTTCTTGTTTTGAACAAATTTTTTCGTTATCATTTTCATTTCCCAAAGTTTTTCTACTCATATCTTCAGTAGCAGCATTGCACATATTCTCAGTTTTTGCTTCATATATTTTAACTTGGATTGCATTATGAGATCAATTATTCAATTTTCAGTTCAATTGACCTGGCAAACATCACAACAACCATTTATGGCACAGAGCTGTGTAAACGACTAAAAAGTAGCTTTTTTGCTTCTAATTTTTGCAGTATGAAACAACATTCTCCTTGTGAATAGTTTGGCTTATTTATATGCTTATGGCTTTCATTCAATTAGCAATTGCCACTTCTTAAAGATGTGTCTCGGGGTCTGACACCGACCCAACACCAACATATTAATCACATTCAATCAATTTATTTTCTCAAAATATTATCGATGCCAACGTGTCAGTATCGTGTCAGGTGTTCGTAAGATATGTGTATACACCATGGAGGTCTTATCATTGACATGACATCCCTATTAACAAGAAAATAATCAAAATGAAGCATGAATTGCAACATACAACTCTCACCAATATCAGAACAACCCTTAATCTCAATTATTTGCTTACCATTTGATCCATTCACTAGATCCTCATGGTTTGAACAGAAGCAGAGAGAAATGGCACTTCCAACCAAAGCAACAACCATCTTCTACAAGTGCAATGTTGAATGAAGTTAGAGATGATTTTATGGTAGCTTTGAGATCTATCAGAATGTGAGAGTTGGAATACTTTCTTTGTTTAATAGTAGGAAAACAAGTTGCAATAATATAATTTATTACATTAATCACAAACATGCTGATCATACATGTCTATTCTTGTATATCATATCATGTTTTAAGGGGACTTCATACAATTATTCACCTACTACCAGAACCCAATTATGTGTATTAAAATTTTATTTGTACATGCAGATGTTGCCCAATAAAATAAATGCATTAAAAATATATATAGTTATCAAGACTTGTATTTCACATCTGTTGACACAACTCAACTGCAACCAAGTGACTAGACTCAGATGATTAACAAGCTTCAGTTAAGAATGAATCGTTTGAGAGAATTCAAATTCAAATCTTGACTAGAACAATTCTTGATTAAGTTTTACTTACCTCTTGACTGAACTCCGAATTGTTATTAAGTCTCATTCACCTGAGAACCAAGAACCTAAAAGTTAAAACCAAAAAATCTAATGAGACAATTGCACCTATACCTTTTGAGTAGATTTCCGCAAATGTATTGTACAACTTTTGCTCATTGGATAATAAATATAATATTAGGTGATGTTTAATAGTTATAATATTCACAAGGTCAGTATCTATATATATTTTTTTATAAGTTCAGTATATTGACTAGCTTAGTATGAATCCAAACTAAATCACCAAATTCGCCATTAACTTTGTAAGATGTTATTTAATAAGTCATTGATATTACAAGTATTTTATTTCAAATACGTATTTGATTATGTAAAATATTACTCCCATCCATCTTTCTATCAAATATCAAGTACTTAAACCGTTAAGATGGTAATTATATTTAATCACTTACTATCAATTAGATCCTTATATTTAACTACTTACTATCAATTTAGTTCAAAAATAAAATGACGTTAATCAACGGAATTTGATAGAAGAATAAATTTGAGTATTGTTTGATAGAATCATGAACGTATTTGAAATATTTGTAATTTCGGGCACTTGTTTGACAGCATTTTAGAAAGTTAATGACAAATTTGGAATATAATACATATGTCAAAGGCTATTTGAATTGAATTTCAAAACTAATTTTTTTAATATGTAACAAATTAGTCTAAAATAGTTTACACTGTTTTTAAATAGGTTTCCATAATTTTTATTTTATTTTTAAATATAAAATTAAAATCATTTTTTTAATCTATATCAAAGGGCCCATATTATGCCAAGGCCACTTGAAATGATTCTAGAGAAGATGGTTGAGAGACAGCTAAAGAAGCAAGGTGTGGTGAAGCTTCTTAACACACTTAACAAAAGGGGAGCAGAGATTGTAAGGTTATACTTTGGACTCAATAATAGAGACTCCTTTGTCTTTTGAGCAAATAGAAAAGCAGTTGAAACTATAAAGGGTGAGAATTAGACAAAATTGCAACAAACTACTCTTGTAGATAGTCTCATTGTAGATAGTCTAAAGTTTTATGCAGTATAGAAAAAATATTTTCGTAATTATGATTTATGGATGGGAAAAATAAATGAAATTGAAGTGAAGAAAATAATAGAATAATATTTGTTATTTCATTATTGTAGTTTGTTATTTCACTACTGTAGTCTTATATTGTTTATATAAGAAAAAAACTACTTATTAATGAGTAATGACTAATGAGTAGACTAATTAATAATGACACGATGATAAAAATAAAGCTAAAAAGAAAAAAAAAACAAAAAATATCAAATATCAAATATGATTTATCTTAATTCTTCAACTTAACAAAGATATCAAGTTAATTTGATGGTTGATGCGAGGGAGTTAAAAAATTAAAACGATAAGGAGATTGCGGTTTCAATATCAATTCTCAACAAAATCCTGACAATATTAATCTTAATAATTTATAATATTTGTTGTTGCAAAAATAAAATAAAATTAAGGAGATGTTTTAAATAATGTGTATATGTGAAGGAATAGCTACAATCTCTATCTTGAAAACCTCAAAATCACAACAACTTTTGGCAAAATATTTCTCCGGTAAGAATCGTCTTGCTTTCGCATAACAATAAAAACTTGACATAGGGACACCGTTTTTTTGTTGATAAAAAGGAAAAGCTGAGGGACAGAACGAGGGAAAAACATGTCTCTACAATCATCATCTAAAAAAGCAATAAAGTGAGAGGTGGAGTAGATAGATCAATAATACTAAAATCATCAATAAGGTCACACTAGTTTTCCTCATGATAGACGTGATTAATCTCACAGCTCCATTACTCGCAATCCCTAAGAGATATGACTTCTTGAAGAAGAAACATAAGATAGAGGTTACCTGTCATCCTTGACCAAACCATGTTGACCATAGTAAGAGAATACATTTACACCAAAATAATAGTCAAACCAAAATGACAAGTCATTCTAAGACCATAAACCAACCCCTAAAGCTCATCTAATACATGTGTAGTTCGATTAAGATCACATGAAAAACCGCAGATATAAACTCATCTATGGCCTCTAATAAGGATCTCCACAAACATCGAGGCATATTATGTCTTGATAAGAACCATCAATATTGAGCTTGAGAGAATTTTCTCAAGAGAGTACCACTTAATATATATCTCCCTCGTACGACCCTCTATAAAGGAAGATGTTCTTCTTAGGAATACAAATTCAGTAAAGTCAAAAAGGTATATACATTCATCAAACTAAATATACAAAAGAGTTTCTTTGGAAGTTTAAGATGAGTGATTGCAAACCTATGACTACACCAATGCACTCTACTTGTTCACTTGAAAAAGATGATTCAGGCGAAAAAGATGTCCAAAAAACCTATAGAGGAATGATAGGATCCATATTTTATCTTACTGCTTCCAGACTTGACATTATGTTTAATGTATGTGTAGGTGCAAGATTTTAAGCTGATCCTAGAGAATCACATTTAATTGTTGCTAAGAGAATCCTTAGATACCTAAAAGGCACTACCAACCTTACCTTGTTCTACAAGAAATCTCCTAAGTGCAAACTGAGTGGATATTGCAATTCTAGTTATGCTGAAGATAAACTTGAGAGAAAGAGCACTAGTGGAAACTGCACATTTCTAGGTGACAACTTAATATCTTGGTCAAGTAAGAGACGAGACACCATTGCAATGTCAACAATAGAGGTTGAGTATATTTCGGTAGCTGACTGTAGTTCTCAACTACTTTGGATGAAACATCAACTTGAACACTACAAAATCCTAGAATCCAACCTTCTCGTCTGTTGTAATAATACTTTTGTCATTTTTCTAACCAAAAATCGTATCTTACATTCTAGTGCTAAACACATAGAGATCAAACACCAATTCATTAGGGACTTTGTTCAAAAAGGGCTACTAAACATTCAATTTGTAGACACTGAACACCAATGGGCTGACAGATTCACCAAACCACTACCTGAAGATAGGTTTAACTTCATCAAGAAAAAACCTAAACCTTATCTTCATACCTGACTGATGTTGTGGTAACTTCAAAGTAGTTTAGCTTTATACTAGTTTTTTTTATGTTTTTTTTTTGTGATATGTTATATTCATGTTATAGAAAGAAAAAAAAGAACGAAAAAAAAAATAAAAATGAAAAAAAAGTCTCACTTTCAAGGCTTTTTGTTTGATGACAAAATGGGAAGAAAGATATTTGATAAAGTGGAGAGAAAATAATACTTAGACTTAGGGGCAACCCAAAGTTAAAGGGAGTCAAAGAAATATAAGAAAATTTGTTATAAAAAATACAAGTTTTGTTATAGAAAAAAAGGGAGATTGTTGGAACCAAGTTGATTTTATACTTAAAGTTTTTATGATAACAAAAGTATTTTATGAAAACAATATATTTGACTTCAAAGAGTATGAAAGAAGATATGGTCAAGATTTGTAGAAGATTTGATCAAAATTTATCTACAACAAAATCTGAACATAATCAATTTGAAGAATTTACAAACACAATATAAACATATTAAAAACATAATCAATATGAAGAATTTACAATCTCAATCTAAACAAAAAAGGAACATAATCAATGTGAAGAATTTACAAATGCAATTTGAACAAAATATAATTTAGAATGAAAGAGTGATTAAATTGAAGCCCAAATTTTAACTATAAATAGATACTCAAGGCTGAAGAAGAAAATAATCGAAAGTAGAAAATAGTAGTCTTAGAGTTCAAAGAGATAAATACTTGTTCAAATTAGATATATTTTATGAGTGTTTTTTTCTTAGAGTGTGAGGGTAATTATTATTATCAACTTTTTAGAATGAAACACTTAAAGTTCCGATCTTTTGTATCCAACCCAATAGTAGTTTAGTTACTTCTTCAACCTGGGGTTGCCAGATTGTTAGGATAAAATTTGGCTTCTAGGGACAAGGTGATTAGTTCCTCAAAAGTCTGAGGTTGTTAGGCTGTCTGGGAAGATTAGCTTGGAGAGTTAGATGCTTTGTAATCAAGGTATTTGAATTAGTGATTTAAAGCATTCTGAATGAGAGGACAAATGTAGTCAAGTTAGTGGTGAACCAAGATAAATCGATGTGTCAAATTATTTATGCTTTCATTGGTTGCTCTCTCTGAATCAGATTGCTTATACTTCAAGTTTATCACCAAAATCGAACTAGTTTTTGTTATTTATTATAAATTATCAAAAAGTTATCAGCTTTGACAAACACAATTCCACCCCTCTTTTCGTGTTTGCAGCTTCAATCGAACATCTTTGTGTTTTAGGCTTATATGCATTTTTATCCTTTTTTTTTCCTTGGAAAATCATCCTCAATCCATTTTAAGATATTTTTTCTAATGTGGAAAATTCATTAATTACATGGATAATGCTTGTGTGTCTAATTGCAATATCCAGGTAATTAATTTTTTTTTTTTCATTTGAGAAAGATTTTCAAGGGTAAGATACAAGTAGGAGGTACAATTATAGATTATGTAATGGAGAATAAGATGAATATCTACTTTAAGAAAAATGATATCAATAAAATTATTATCAAAGGTACGTATGATGGGTTGCCCCTTTTATTTTATATAAGGATTAGTAAGAGGGGTGGAAATCAATTTTGGTAAGTTGTGAGCTTCACGGATGGACATATTTGTCACAAGACAACACAAAATAGACAGACCGAAACTTAGTGACTGGCTAAAAAAATTATGTATACATTAAGACATACTCCTGATATGAAACCCAAATGGCTTATTGTTGAATCCGTTGGTAGGTGGGGTTTGAAATTGTCTTATGATAAGGCTTACACATGCAAGAATAGGGCATTAAGATTTTCTTTTTTTTGGTCTTAAGATTAAGATATATTTTGAAACTTAGAGTAAATATTAGACGGTTAAGTAAATTTTTAATTTTATAAAATTTTAAATTTTTATATTTAGTTATCATAAAAAAAAATTATATTTTTTAATTTCTATAAAATTATCATACAAATTATTTTAGTATTTGTTGGAATGTCAACATATATTTTTGCATATCAAGATGTTTAGAGTAGTATAAAAATTCTTATCCATAAAAAGTAAGTTCAAAATTCAATTTTACGATCTATAACTTTATTATTTTTATCTTTCTTTGACAAATTCGTATTGATTTTTAAATCAGTAGAAGTAAAACATTCAAGTTTAGTTCAATAAAATTCGACAATCATTATGTAAACAATAAAATTCTAAATGATTAAGTTGTTGAGAAAAATTAGATCAACAATGATTATAAACATCCTCATTACCAGTTTTTTTTTTAAATAATTATAATAGATAATTTAAATATGATATTTTAAATTTTTAATGCTTAAAATTTTATAT
>JBBPBT010000487.1:1492663-1548534 GCA_037974875.1 Cicer bijugum
TTATGAAAACAAAAATTTCATTCAATCAAGCATGAATAACCTCATTTTCAATTTAAACTTTGTTCAATACAAAAGTTCAAAACCAACCTTTTTTTTTAATGGCATTAGCGTATTGAGAATAATGGATGTAAAGAAACACTTTTATAGTGATATACAATCTATGAACCATTAATTTTATAGTTTTTAACATATTAAAAAATGAAATAAAAAAAAAGTCAATAAATGTAAAATGATTTAACATGTTAGAAAATATCAATAAATCTAGTACAAATTTGGATTGTCCACCTTTGATTTTCCTACTTTTTCTTACTTTTTTCTCTATATCTCTCTACATTTTGTTTTTTCTGTCATGATTCTCTCTTCATCATAAATATCACACTTTACACATTGCAGTAACCTTTTTCTCTAATGTAATAAGATTTAAATGTAAAACTAAAACGATCAAAATGCATTGTATATATAGTAGCGATCAGAGTTTCTGCAAAGACAAGGATAACCCATGATTATCAAAGATATAAAAAAAAAATCACAAACCTAAGACTTAGAGAAAAAGAAAATTATTCGTCAATGGAACTATTAAAAATCAAACTTTAATTTTTGAGAAAAATTTGGATTCTAAAACATTTTATTGGCAAAAATTGATAGTAAAAGATAGGGTGGGCAAAATTCAGTGATGCTTGAAAACCGAACCGAACCGAATCGAACCGGTTTTCAGTTTAGAAAAAACCGAACCAAACTGGTTTACAGTTTATAAAACCGAACCGAACCGGTTCTATAAACCAGTAAACCGGTTTAATAAACCAAACTGAACCGAACCGAATCAGTTCTATAAACCAGTGCACCGATTTAGTATTCTGAACCGAACCGGTTCTATAAACCAGTGAACCTTTTTTCCTATTTAATTCATTGACTATAAACCAAAATCTAATTTAAACGCCGATGGAATTGAATAAAAAATCCAAAAACTGAAAGCATTATCAAAGACATCAAGTTTTGTACTAATAATGGATGAAATCCAATCCACCAAAAGGAAAAAAGAAAAAAAAAAGCCCACTAGTTCGAACACACTACAATGAAGGCTTTCCTTTAGCTGGAAACAATGTGCTACTACTACTATTCTTCCTTTTTATCTTCTTCGCAGATCATAGTAATGCTCTAGCTTTCTGTAATCTGACATGCAGATAGCCTGATATCACACATAAAAAGTTCGATATAAGAACATTATGTGCATTTCTGACCACTTCTGGTTTTTTAAATTAAGGTCAAGGAAATATAATCCTACAATGCAAGAATTGTATCATATAGACTAGGTGCACCATTATATTAGATACGCATAAAACTTTAACATAATTTCAATTTCAAATTACAATTCCACAATCACAAATGTATAAATTGTAAGATCACCAACAGATACACTACATTTATATCTCAAGCAAATGATATCACAGCTTAAAGTTTGTATTCTAAAATCCATTCATATAAATATTATAAGATAATTAAAGTTTCCTAATAACTATTGCATTATCTATTTTACATTTCAATTTTAGTAATCACATCCTACATGATGATTAGAGCGCAGATTTTCCCACAGCAAAAAAACAAAACAAAAAATATTTAAAACCCTTAAATCAAATTATCAATAATACAATTCATAACCACCAAAAATAAAGAAAATACAAAACATGGATTAGGATTTAAATTAAATTAAATGGAAATAAGTCTTGGCAACCGTAATAGGAGAATCATCGTCTTTGGATACAATATCCTTCGCAAGGAGCCTCTCCTGCACTCTCCCACAAAGAGCACATGCCACGTGGACAACCCTCACAACAACCTCCAATTCCCTGTTGCGAAGACCAATAGGCAAACCCAATTTATCATACCCAACCTGTGAAGTTTGAAGCATATATAAGTTATATATAACATATAAATAATATCCAAAGTCTTGTATAAAGAAAATAACATGTGGTGGTATAATGTTACTAAGTAAGGGAGAATATAACCCAACCGGAACAGTGACAGCAGGAAGTCCTAGGATGTTTCCCGCTATAGAAAAGCGAACAAGTGCAGCTAAAATAATGGCAAACAGTTATTAAAAATACAAAAATGACACCAGTTAGTAATTTCAAAAAATAACATGTAGAGTTCAATAACCATATAAATACTGAAACACTTGGTTTCACTCACCTAATTCTTTGAGCATTCTTTAATCTATTTACTTCAACAATTTTACTTCAAATACAATGACGCTAAACAAAATAGAAACAAATGTCTTTAATCTTCAAGACTAATGACCCTAGCAGATACTAGTAATACTTAAACCAACACAAATTTATGAGAATAAAGAAACAATCTAATGCTGGCTGCATATGGTTTAATTATCATAAACAAATAATCATATGAGAACTGTGGAAGCAAAGTAATCGCAAAACGATAAAATATGGGTCAAGCACAAATTGTTCAACACAAATTAAAATAGAAAAGGAGCATCCAATTACAGTTCTGTTTTTCCTAAATAAAATAATTTCAGTTTCATTTGAAAATAATTCACGTACGAACAATACATAAAAATGTTCAACTATCTGATTTTTACATGTACGAGCATGATTTATCAAAGGTCCATATAGCAGAAGCTTAGGTCTGAGAGGAACAATACACCACATAATTCAATCATGCAACCTAAGCCTAAATTAAGTCTTGAAAACTAATTTGTTGTCTGTTTGCAGCACTCTGCATCACAAAGATAATGTTGTTAGGCTTGGTAATGAAGCTTACATTAAACAAAAAGCTTACATTTTTAGTTATGCTGTATCATTAAACAAACATACCATTAATCAGGAACTGGAAAACTCATCAGGACTGGAGGGAGCTTCCAACACTTGATTGAGCTGTTCTTCATTTTTGTTGACAAAATAAGATAAGGTTTAAGTAGTTAATTTCCTTGCGTTGGCTTAATTAAGACAGAACGAAGGAAGCACATTATTTAAATGATTAGGAGTTCTTTTTCCTAGTAAATAAAAATGACAAATATCAGTTTCATACTTTCATTAAGATAATGTAAAATAAAATTGTAAATAGACGCGCATCATCACTTTCAGGATAAACCTTGTGTTTAGAATTAGTTGAAAGTCACAACAGTTTCATAAAACCAGAGTTTCTGAGCCCAAACATAAAACCAGAGTTTCATATAAGTCATTTTTAACTACTTCTCTCACTCTCCTTCAAATTTAATCAATCTAAACTCGGCAGCAAACAATATAGAACTAATGATGTCATCAACGAGATCAATTAACAAACTAAATGTACATTATTATATTAGATTATCATATTTGTAAACACAATAATGATTGATAGACCCAAAGTTAACTTAAGCTGCAGTCCAGGGGTTTCAAAACAGGGTCATCACTTTAGACAGTATTTTAGTCAACCACGAGTCCTAACTCCTAGCCATGAATTTTCAGCAATTATTATACATTAAAAAATCAAAACTCATAGCTAGAAAACAAACTGAGATTTCGCTTAAAAACTACAAAATTCAAGTCTCAACACAAAATACCTATTTTTTCAGAAACGGATGTAACAATTTGTATTCCTCACTCCACCTTCAAACACTATATGAAAGATAATTTTTGAAACTAAAATGAGAGATAGAAATTTCACTCCGTTTCTGAGCATTGTAAAAACCCTAATCTGGCAGCAAGAACACTTAAAGCCCTCACTCAAAATTTCAAAACCGTCAAAATTCGTAAACTAAAAATCTGTTAAAACTCCAAACCCGCATAGAAGAACAAATAATCAATGAAACAATACTAGAAAACACAATCAAAAGTAGTAATCATGGTAGAAATAAAATACATGGGAAAAGCATGAACTCACTCAAAAGGTTATCAGACAAGCAAAATCATCAACCAAAATAATGATGAACCAAAATGGTGAAACAGCGAAAGCGAAGAGAGAAGAGATGACTCACAAAGAGAGAAAAACAAAGTGCGATCGTTGTGCGAAGAGAGAAGAGATGACCTTTCTATTTGCGGCGGCGGCGAACAGCAGCGGCGATAAGCTTCATTTCAATTTTAGGATTTAGATTCTAATTTTAGGGTTTTGAGATTTTGAAGTTTTAGTAGTAGTAAAACTAAATTTAGTTATAGGGCATTTATTTTCTTTAAATTCAGTTTAATTAAAAAAACTGATTTTTTAGTCTTTAAAAATGTAGAATAATATTATTTTAATCATTGATTCACTCAAAAATTTAAATTATATTTTAAATTATTAAAATAATTCTAAAAAGATATAATTTAGTATCACAAAAGTCGTTGAAAGATGCAATTTGTTGAAGAATACAATTTGTTGTTAAAATAATTTATGACCATTATATAATGTCTAAAATTAGCTGAATCATCTTACATTTTGATGTTTTAAAAACTACTGGATTTTTGATTGAGTTAAGTATACTAAATCAACAACACCAACACTTTCAAATATTAAAATTGTAGTTTACCTTAACACAAATTAATCTCATGTGTTAAAAAAATTTGGGTAACATGTGTTCGCTTAATAAATTAAAACTAAATTAAAGTAATCTATTAGACGTATGATTTACGACTACAGAGTTTAAATAATAAAAAAACTGTAATAAATTTAATTAATATTTATAGTGAAGATTCATTTTCTTTCCTAAGAATATTTGTGATTTTGAATTTAATTCTTGAAAAAAACTAAAGTACTTTTTGATGAAAATAATTTCTACTTAAATCTTCATTAGAAAGAAATAATTATGTCCCGACAATAATTAAAATAAGATAGTTAGATTCTTAACAATAATTAAAAAAAAAGAATTTTAACTCCTAAAGAAAATGAAATAAACTTACATAATACATATGAGTACATCAATTAAGATAATATAATTAAAAGAAGAAAAAAAAGCATTAGTTGACGAAACTAATGAAAATATAATTATCTGGGATTTTTTTCTCAAGAATTAAAATGAGTTTTCAATCTAATATTTGAAAAGTCATTTGTGAACCGTATGATTTTTTATGGCTAGGTGTCATGTAGATCTTTGTTTTCTTTACAAAAGAGGGAATACGTATTTTTATGAGAAAAAGAGGTATGAACTATTTAGTGTAAAATTATTTTATACTAAAATCTAGTAGAATTGATGCATTTCGCCACATCACATGACTTTATCCTTCTTTTATGGCAATGACATATGATAGGGCTGGACAAGATCTTGTGGTCCAACCAAAATCAACCGGTTCGAGGCCCAAAACGCGCATATGGGCGGATAAAGCCGGATCTAACGGGTAAGCGGATGAAGAAAGACGGATTGGACTGGTTATACACGGGTGGGTTCAGGTTGTAAAAATTGGACTGTAATAAACCGAACCCGACCGTATATGTGTGGGGCGTTTAGGCCACGGGAAAGAAACAGGCCCAATCCTACCGTTCCAAAGTATAAATACTTAACATTAACAATCAAACCCTAGAATGTCATTTCGCCATCACACAACTCACTCGTCCCTCTTTGTTGTTTCCATCTTTAAACCCTAACTCCTTTGTTTTCTTCAGTTCTCTCTTTGAGATCCTCTCGTTTTCGTTCCAATTTATGTTTGTTGTGGTTCCATTGTAAGTCTAACATACTTCATCATATTAGTTATTTTGTAGTTTTTTTTTTGTCTTTAAAATTTAGGGCTCTCATTTTCGTTCAACATATTTGGCTAACATGTATTTATTTTTATTATTTAGGTTAATAATCGAACAAACTTGATGTATTGAGAAGTTGAAGTATCACCATATGATAGCGTTTCAGCTAGTGTACTGAAACGTTGCAAGTAATAATAAAACGGTAGTATCGAGTGTCGAACTCAAGGATTGCGTTTTACTATTGAATTATATTTAATTACTAAAATTGAACAAAAGGTTTCCAAGTTGATTGGAATTATATTTGAAATTAACAACAGTAATAAAATTGATCTTTTATAATGAGAAAAATGTCAGGGATGAGTTTCACTTCGAATCCAACCTTGGTGTCTAATTTTATCCTAGTTACTAAATTCCTTTATTGAATTATTACCGAATTCTCTTTATAATTCTTGCCCTAATGTCTTAGTGACAGAACCTTTAATTCCAAAGTAACCCCTAATTCCTTAGTAGATTTAAGATTAGAATTAAGCATTAGTGTATAGAAATTCTATTGTATATTATTGCTTTGCAACAAATTTAATTGGTTTCATGACCTACATCTATCCCTAGACTACAAATTCATGAATTTCTCATCTCAAGCATTCGTAAAGTCCACTTCCGTTTCAAAATACAAATCGTAGAACATTTTAATGATTCTTGATAAAACTGCTCCAATGGCATTAGAAACGACCGTCTTTGAGTTTCTATGCTAGGGCACAAGTCTCCCAACTTCCCAAGAGTCAAAAAAGATCCCTAAACAGTAAAAAATTGCGTTTTTATAGATTCTGATGCGTGTCACGCGCCCCAGGCGCAGGCTTTGCGCTCCAGGTGCGTGTTGACAGTACTAAATAGCGGGAAATGCGCTTCAGGCGCGCAGGGCGCGCTCTAGGCGCACAACATCTGAGGTCTTACGTATTTTGCATGTTTTTCATCTTGCGAGTCTGAATTTGGTTCCGGTGTTTTCATGAAAGTTGTAGCTATAGATCTTAGCTTTCATTTGCATTTGGTTTGACTCTAATTGGACATCTACAACTCCAGATATGGCTGAAATACTCCGCATATGTCATGTTGATTTCTCACCAAAATTCAGCACTGCACTAAAACAAAGTAACAACGCAAAACTACGAAAAATCTCTACTTAATTAAGCAAATAAGAACATAAATGTTTAATTAAATCAAATAACTAAAATCAACAAAATATATCAAATAACTCATTAAATTAACTAATGATTAAAGGTAAATAAGACTAAAATTAATAAAAATTATGCATATGATGAAGAGTCATCACAACCCCAAACTTAATCTATTGCTTGTCCCCAAGCAACAATTTATTTCAGATTTGGTGCGGTTAAAACTAACCTTAAACTCAATTTATCAAATCAAACTCAATTCTTAAAGTTTCAACTACTACAAAACAGTCATCATGCTCCATGGTTGTTTTTAAAAAAAAAACAAGATTTGTACATCTTAGCATTCATTTATCAAATTCAACTCTCTCTTCACGCAATCTCACCAAAATTTCTCTCAAGTGTTTAGAGGGTTATGAATCCTAGAACATGCATCACACTACCATAGGCTTGAAAAAATTCTAGTTAGCAATCACAATGCAGCAAACACATACATTTTTGGAGGACTTTCGGGTGGTAATGGGGCTTAGGTAAGGGTAGGACATTTTGGGATAGTCGGCTTTACTACTTGGAGTTAGGCATATATTTCCAAATTATTCTACCATTTTTTTTTTTCATTTTGGAGATTCTCAAACATTGACAAAAGAACCAAGAAGATATTATTTATCATTTTTTTTCTTTTTTCTTTTTTCTTTTTTTCTTTTTTCTTTTTTCTTTTTTCTTTTTTTTCTTTTTTCTTTTTTTCTTTTTTCTTTTTTCTTTTTCTCTTTTGTTTTGTTTTTTTTTTTGAGAATAACCACCCCAAACTTAAAAGGTTGCTATCTCATGAGCAACCCCAAACTTAGAATTTGATCAAGACAAGACAAAAATTTTCTACCTAACTCCATGTAAGGTGATGTAATTGAAGTAGGGTTTTTGTTTTGTAATGTGGCTAGTAACCGAAATAAAGGGGCAAGGCTCAAAGGGGCTAGCAAATGATAACATTTTCATTGGGTAGTTAGAAAGGCTCAAACGACCAAATAAAATTGCCTCAATGTATGCACAAATTACAAGTGATACATGTCAGAATTAGTGCAAGTTCTGAAGGGATAACACATGTCTGGATAATCACACAACAAAGAATTTAAGTGTTTAGGCTCAAAAGCTCACAGCTAGGATAATAAGAAAGAGTATGAATTATCTAAATGATGCTAATCATGCCACTACAAAATTTATTTAGTGTTTTTTTTTTTTTTTTATGCGAGTTAGACTTCAACAACCAAGCAGTAATCAACAATGCATGAATTAGTGAACTTATTGAATTGAGAAATGATATGAGCAAAGAAATATAGTTTAAATTTCAAAATGTCAAACATAAAACTTAAGACCAAATGCATGTTGTTAATAATTCTTCATCATAGTGCACGTTTACACACAATTAGAAAGAAACACATCCAAATAACAAAAATAAGATTGCAAAAAATAAAAGTTACCTCTACCTGTGGGTTGCCTCCAACGAAGCGCTTCTTTAAAGTCATTAGCTTGACGCCTCAACTATTGTCAAGGTGGCATATATGACAGGAAGAACACATCATCCTTCTTTTTCTTTTTGTTTGGTAGAAATTCCATGAACTTAAGAAATAAAAGATGTTGTTTCCATGTCCTTCTCAATTGGACATTGGTGAACAAGGCATAGATTGAATCTCAAACTTTATCAATCTCTTCTTTTTTCTTTTCCTTGTTCATATTTTCCTCTTGCTTATCTTCTTCTACCACAACAATTAAATTATCTTCAATCTTCAACTTCTCCTCCATCTTCTCAAACTTAGCCACTTGCTCAAATAACCTCTCACATTGATTTTCAAATTTGTCAATTGAAACCATGTTATTCTTCATGAATTCAACCAAAACGTTCGTAACGTGAAAGTCTTTGTCATCTGATTCTTTGGATAGAATTTTAGGAGGTAGAATTTGTTCCCAATTTAACTTTTGAATGTAACACTCAATGTTTTCTGTAACTTTGAGAAAAAAATCTTCATATTCTATTAGTTCGTCAAGGTCATCTGAACAATGTCCATTCTTATGTACTTCTCCGCAAAAGTCACACCTAAGAGGCTTCCACGGAGGGATTTGAGGGTGATATTTTAAAAATGAATGGCTCAAGATTTGCCCCTCAATCATGCGACATATACCCGATATAAGACAAGTATCACACTCTTCATATAATTGTAGTAGAATATCATCATCATAATCTTCCATGCTCTACAGCGCATAGTTATCTCAAACAAAGAAGAGAAAAACCACTAGACATGACATTAGCAAGTTCAACAAATAAAAATAGAAAATAAAAGAATTTTTTTTTCAAAAAAAATAAAAATAAAAAATTTTAAAAAAAATAAAATAAAATTTTTTATTGATATGGCAATCCCCAGCAATGGCGCCAAAGACTTGATAGCGTTTCAGCAAGTATACTGAATCGTTGCAAGTAATAATAAAACGGTAGTACTGAGTGTCGAACTCAAGGATTGCGTTTTACTATTGAATTATATTTAATTACTAAAATTGAACAAAAGGTTCCCAAGTTGATTGAAATGATATTTGAAATTAACAACAGTAATAAAATTGATCTTTTATAATGAGAAAAATGTCAGGGATGAGTTTCACTTCGAATCCAACCGTCTAATTTGATCCTAGTTACTAAATTCCTTTATTGAATTATTACCGAATTCTCTTTATAATTCTTGCCCTAATGTCTTAGTGACAGAACCTTTAATTCCAAAGTAACCCCTAATTCCTTAGTAGATTTAAGATTAGAATTAAGCATTAGCGTATAGAAATTCTCTTGTAAATTATTGCTTTGCAACTAATTTTATTGGTTTCATGACCTACATCTATCCCTAGACTACAAATTCATGAATTTCTCATCTCAAGCATTCGTAAAGTCCACTTCCGTTTCAAAATACAAATCGTAGAACATTTTAATGTTGATCAAGCAATAAAAAGAATTAAGCACAAAGATGAGAAAAATAATTCAATAAACTCATTCATATAACTAGAAATCAAATCAGAACAATAAGGGTTTCATCTGGTTTTACTCATCCCTAACAAATAGGGTTTAGTTACTCATGACATAGATACAAAAGATAGGGATTAGAGAAGAGTTACAAGAAGGATTCATGAATGATTCTTGATAAAACTGCTCCAATGGCGTTAGAAACGGCCGTCTTTGAGTTTCTATGCTAGGGCACAAGTCTCCCAACTTCCCAAGAGTCAAAAAAGATCCCTAAACAGTAAAAAAAATTGCATTTTTATAGATGCTGATGCGTGTCACGCGCCCCAGGCGCAGGCTTTGCGCTCCAGGCGCGTGTTGACAGTACTAAATAGCGGGAAATGCGCTTCAGGCACGCAGGACGCGCTCCAGGCGCACAACATCTGAGGTCTTACGTATTTTGCATGTTTCTCGTCTTGCAAGTCTGAATTTGGTTCCGGTGTTTTCATGAAAGTTGTAGCTATAGATCTTAGCTTTCATTTGCATTTGGTTTGACTCTAATTGGACATCTACAATCCATATATGGCTGAAATACTCCGCATAGGTCATGTTGATTTCTCACCAAAATTCAGCACTGCACTAAAACAAAATAATAACGCAAAACTACGAAAAATCTCTACTTAATTAAGCAAATAAGAACATAAATGTTTCATTAAATCAAATAACTAAAATTAACAAAATATATCAAATAACTCATTAAATTAACTAATGATTAAAGGTAAATAAGACTAAAATCAATAAAAATTATGCATATGATGAAGAGTCATCACCATACATTTGGTATTAAAGGTTATATCTTTTAATGTTTTTATTTTTTTTGTTTATGATGTCTTTTGACAAGGTTTTTGTAGGTTTTGATTTTAGAGTTGAGACTTAGGATTGCCATTTTTGTATTTTGTTTAAGACTTAGGGTTTCTGGGTTTTGTTATTATGCATGTTCTTCAAAGAACATTTACAGGTTTTCTGTGTATTACTGATTACAGTTTGTTTAAAATGTTATGCTTTTTTTTTTTATTCCTAAAAAAATGTATAATGCTCCTCATAATTTTATTTCAAGTTTAAGGCTTGGATATTGATTATAATTTGTTTAAGAGTTCTGTTTTTTATTTTATTTTAATTACATTTCATCTATTCTTGTAATTTGGTTTCTAATTTAAAATATGTTATATGTGCAGGTTTATCATTGAAGATTTGAATCTTATGTTGATTTATGGTATGATAGTTCATCATCAATCCATTTAAAAATGAGACAAAATTAGATTAATGTATTGATCAATGAAAATATAATTATTCTGATTAGTTTTCCTTTGTAAAAAGGTTAACAGTAAATTAAATAAGGTTAACAAAGGAAAACTGAGTCAAAAATAATTTAATAATGAAGGAATAAATTAACAAAATTGTTTTACTCAAATTAACCTCTTAAATAAATATAAAAATGCTTGATAAAATTAATTAGGGCAAATTTTTTTTGAATGGGCCAAAAAGAATTTCAGATTTTATTGGACCAAAAAAATGTATTGGGCCAAACTTTTTTGAATGGTCTAAAAAAAATTATCGACTTTATTGAAAAAAAATCAATTTAGACAACAAATGCTACATAGTTCAAAAAGTGTCTGACCCGAATCTACCCACCCGTAAAACAAAATATATTTTTATACTATACTCATATATGACTATTGGATTATTAAAAATATTTAACTTTAACTATAATTATTTCTAAAATTGTTTGATGTAATTTGTCAAATGTGTAAACATTTATTCACTGTTGCCAATGTATAAAAAGTTAAAACTGATCTCTTTCAAATGATTTTACACAGAAATCAATGAGTTATCTATTGTATCATATGTTAGGGATGGACAAAGGGCGGGTCCGGACACTTTCGGGCCCAATTTCTGAATCCAGTCCAATCCACGGGTGGTCAAAAGAGACCTAATTTCGTCCATTTAAATTTTCGATTTGAACGGATGCTGGGACAACGGTGCGCGAGTATTACACAAAAACTAATTCTTCGAGTTTAGTGGAACTCAAATGAGAGGCAAAATCTTCCTAAGAGTTTTAATGTTCAAACTTAAGACCTCGACTAAACTAGAAGAGACCCGTGCCATAAGCACTCGTGGGTAGTTAGGTGCCACTTTGTTGAAATTGAAGATTTTAATCTCCTATCTATCTAAAAAAACACTACCTTGATAATCCAAAAATACCCTCACTTAATCCCAATTTGTTTTCTTCAAATGATGACACATCATCCTATTTTCACTCATTTTGTCCATATTTTACCTTCCATCTCTCTCTTCCTTTTTTTATCCTCTAATCTATTTCTTCTCTTATAACAAAAATCGCAATTTTCTTCTTTCTCTCATCACCCAAAAATCAAACAAACCACTAAGATTCTCTTCTTCTTCTTCTATCTTCATCTATTTTTTCTTCTTCTTTAACCCTCTTCGAACCTTTGGTTCTTCAAGCAAGGTAAATTGATCTTCGTCTTTTTCTTTTTCTATTTATCTTCAAAGAGATATTAATTTGTGAAGTTTGTGATTTTTGTTAGTTATAATGTTTCATTTTTGGGGACGTGTGATGGTTAAAGGTTGTATTTTAAGGTGTTTTGGTAAAATGTTGCATTTTTTATTTTGCTAGTTAAATGTTGCATTTTTAAGATTTTTTTTTTGGGTAATTAAGAGTTGTAATGGTAAAATATTGCATTTTTTATTTGGATGGTTAAAAGTGGCATCAATTTTACAAAGCTTTTTTCTTAAAAGAGTATCAACTTGTTGTCTTTTTCACCTTGCAATTTCAATAGCATTTTCAATTTTATGTCAATGAATAATGGAAGACCAAATAAATGTGAACAGAGGATAATGAAAGAAAATGCACCTTGAATAGAGAGTAATAGAAGACCAAATATAAGGAAGGAGTTTTTTGATATTATAATGGAGAAATTTGGATATAAGCAAGGACTGAGTATGACTAATAGGTATCAAGTGGGTGATTTGGCAACACTATTTGTTGTGGGGGAAACTAGGGAGTGAGGACGATAGCTCCCCGTAGTATGGTTTATGAGCATTGTTGTAATCTAAATCTTGTTATTAATATTTAAGAACAACTTGTACTATGTAAATCGTAATTCATTTATCTAATAACATGAAACTACTGTTGCTATGTAGTTGGAGACTTAGGCATCATTGGTCAAACTTTGTTAACAAATTTCTTGCATTCCTATTTATAATTTATCACTTTATTATTTTAAGATCGTGTTGTTGTTTTAATAATTGGTATCAGATGACAAGTAACTCTGGTGCGAAATTCAAAGTGGCAAGGTTTGATGGAATGAGCAACTTCGCATTATGGCAATGAAGGTTTAACGATCTGGTGGCACAAAAAAAGTCTTCAAAAGATGTTGTGTGGGGAGAAACCTATAGACATGGCATAATTTGATTGCACGAAGATGAAGGATAAACTTAAAGACATGATTCTTCTATGTGTATTAGATGAAGTGATGTATCATATTATAAACCTAGAATCTCTAAAAGAGGTTTAGGAGAAATTGGAAAGTCAGTATATATGCAAAAAGCTCACGAACAAATTACTTGTGAAGCAAGAATCCGATTTTCAACAACATATCAATACCTACAAAGAAATAGTCTTTGATTTGGTGAAGCTTAGGGAGAAGGTCGATGACGAAGAGGAAGCTATTATTCTATTGTGCTTGTTATCAGGTTTGTTCGATCACCTAGGGACAACTCTTGCATACAAAAAAGACTATATCAAGTTGGATGATATTACTACTGCACTTTAGTCTCACTCTTAAATGAGACATAATGTAGAGGAATGATCTTCAGGAAAAGGTCAATATGTAAAAGAAGGTCAACATCGTGAGAGGAACAAAGGGAAAGCATTTCCTAAGGAAAAGTGGTCTAAGTCCAAGAACATAAAAAAAAAAAAATAGAATGCTTCAGCTACAAACAAATCAAGAATTGGAGCAGGGACTGTCCAAACAAACAACATGGTTTATTTAGTTTTGAGAACATGGTTCAAACTAAGATATTATTTGTTTCATATAACAAGTGCGCAAAAGTATGGATTCTTCCATCGGGTTGTTCTTACCACATAATGTCGCATGGGAGTGGCTTACCACATTCAAAATAGGAAATTTTGGTTTTATTTATTTGGGTGATGATAAAGTATGTGCTATCATTGGAATGAGATAGATTAAAATTGCTATAGACATTGGTGGCATGCAGATGTTGAATGATGTCAGATATATTCCAAAATTATGAAAGAATTTGATCTCCCTAGGTACTCTATAGAAAATGGCTTGTCGTATAGGTTTGATGGAGATAGGGACATTTTGAAGGTTAGCAAATGTGCGTTAACAGTGATGAGAGCAAAGAGGACTACAAGAACATCTACAAAATTATTGAGTTGTATTGTTGTAGGTGATGTTGCGTCAATTGAGTTTGATGTTGATGAAACAAAACTACGGCACATGCGCTTGGATCATCTTAGTGAGCGTGGGATGTCAAAACATCATAAGAGACATTTGTTGAAGGGTGTCCAGTTGTATGCTAGATTTGTGCAAGTATTGTATATTCGGGTAATAGTGTCATGTTTGTTTTGAATTTAGGAAACAAAAAACAGAGGTAATCCTAGATTGTGTACATTCTTAATTATAGGGGTCTCACGAAGAGCCCTCAATCGGTGGTTTTAAGTATTTTTTGACTTTATAGATAATTTTCTACGCAAGGTTTCAGTGTATTTCCTCAAACATAAATTGCCAAGTTCAAGACGTGGAAAACATATGTAAAGAATCAAATAGGCACAAAAATCATGTATATGCGGATAAATAATGGGACATAGTACACTAACTCAAATTTTTAGAAATTTTCTGCAGAACGCGATATTCAGAGGAATTTTTCAATTCGAAAGATATCACAACAAAATGGTGTGTCAAAGAGAATAAACAAGTCTCTAACTTAAAGAGCAAGATGTCTCTGATTAAATGTTGGACTTTCTAAGGGCTTCTAGGTAGAGGCTATTAACATGACATGTTATATTATCAATCAGTCACCATAAGTTTCATTGGAGGAGAAAATTGCATAGAAGGTATGGACAAGTAACCTCATTAATCTTGAAAATGTAAGAGGTTTTGGGTGTTCAGCATATGTGCATATACCCAATGAAGATAGATCTAAAATTGATCCAAAATCAAAGAAGTATATATTCGTTAGTTATGCAAAATATGTGAAGGGGTTCAAGTCATGGGATCCAGTTTCAAAGAAGATGACGATCAATAGAGATGTTGTGTTTAATGAGTAGTGCATGTTGAAATAGTAAGTTGAAAAATATGTTTCCACATTAGAGAAAGAAACTTCCAATAGTAAGGTGATTCATGTCGAGTTAAAACACTGTCGGTGAGCAATACTTGGGTAGTACCTGAATCACAAGTCGAACCAAAATCTGATATTGAACATACATGTAGAGTACAAGATTACTCTCTTGTATGTGATCGAGAGCGCCATTAGATTCAATAACCAGAAAGATATGGGTAAAAAGATTTGACAATTTATGTACTTCTTACTAGTTTTGGAGACTCATACACTTTTCAAGAGACTATAGCTAGCTAAGTGAAAGATAAGTGGATGGGTGCTATGGTGGATGAGATAGAGTCCTTAATGAAAAATTAGACATGGGAGCTTATTCATCTTCCTAATGGGAAAAGCATTATCAGTTGCAAGTGAGTATACAAGAGAAAACCAACGGTAATAGAAAAAGAATAAGAAAAGTTCAAGACTCGTTTTGTAACAACGGGGTATTCACAATAGAAAGGGTTTGCCTATGAGGAAATTTTCTCTTAGGTCGCTAGACATACTTCTGTTAGGGAAATGTTAGCCTTGGTAACCAGTCGGAACATGCATTTAGAGTATATGGGTGTACAAACATCATTTATTCACGATATTTTAGATGAACAAATTTACAAGGAGCAACTAGAGGGTATCAAAGATATTAGACAATGTAGACGAGTTTGTAAATTGAAGAAGTCTTTGTATGGTCTAAAGTAGTCTCAAAGGCAATGGTACAAACATTTTGATTCATACATGTTTCCAATTGGTTACAAAAGATATGAGTATGATTGTTGTGTTTATGTTATAATCTTCGATGATAGCTCGTTTGTTTTCTTGTTATGTAAGTTGATAATATGTTGACTGCTACTAATCATTTACAAGATGTAAATGAACTGAGAACCATATTGAGAAAACAGTTTGGAATGAATTTTTCGGTGTTGTTAAGATGATTCTTGGTATGAAAATTCACAGGGATATGAGTACTAGAAAATTATGGCTCTCTTAAAAAATCTATGTTGAAAATATGTTAGAAATTTTTGATATGAGCCATTTGAAGGTTGTGAGTACTCCATTGGTGAATCACTTTAAGTTGTCTATGGATCAATGTCCGAAGAAAAATGCAGAAGCTACGTATATGTCAAACTTTTCGTATGTCGATATTGTTGGTTGTTTAATCTATTATATGGATCAATGTCCAAAGAAAAATGCAGAAGCTAAGTATATGTCAAACTTTTCGTATGTTAGTATTGTTGGTTGTCCATCCTCAGGGTGATGTTTCCACATCTACTGATGTTGATCAAAAGCCTATCTCTATGAAAGAAGCTAATGAACATTCTAATGTTGTCTCAAATGGTGTGAGTGCTAAAAGGCGCACTCCTACTTCTAGTTATCAGGATCCCCGATTTGGTTTTGATGGAGTACAGTTACCCATCCCATGGTTAGATTCACCAATTTTTTTCAAATGGTTTTGATGGTGAACAATTTGGGCTTTCTTTTATACTTTCTTGGTGCACGATTATTCTCTCTCCGACGGTTCCAGATCTGCCCTTACTTTTCAATTTTGATCAACGAAAATATGTGGCATTGTTCAAACAGTTGTTACCTCTCTTATTTTGGACGCATTTTCTTACTTTGATGATCGATCATGACTTTGTTTCATTAGAGTTGCGCTGCTTCTTCTTTGGTGTTTGTCATGCAATTTCGTTCTTACTAATAGATTATAACAGTGGCTTCTATTTCCACCGATGATCATTCTGGTGGTGTCCCTTTTCCCACAGATGAATCATATTAGTGACGACTCCTATTTTAACTGAATCGCAAAAGTAGTTTCCCCCATTTTGTTTTCCCCCAGTTTTGGTCCCTCAAACAGAATTTTGGTCCAAAACTTAATACAATTTTATCTTTTTTGCATTTACTTAAGTCACACAATGCCTCAATATCTTATTTGCAACAATTGTACTTGAAATATATGATCATGAATGGTGTAGTACAACTTTAAAAAAAAATGAAATTTCATCAAGTTTTAGACTAAAATTCTGTTTGAGGGACCAAAACTTGGGAGAAACAAAATGAGGGGACTACTCTCGCGATTCAGCTAAAATACAGGGATCAAAACTGCAATTAAACTAATTTTATATTACAAAATTAAATAAAATATAAAATATTTAAACTCTTAAAATATTATCTAAAATTTGTAAATGTAGTAGCAATTGGATGAACTTTTGTTTAAAATTAGTAAATTATAATTAAATTATCTCTATAAATATAATCACAATTCAAGTGGTATTTGATGTTAGTCTGCAATTACAATATTGTGGATTGATAGTGGGTTTAGCTTTGACATATATTAGAAAATATAATGGAATATTCAAAGGACTTTGAGGCCACGTTTCTCTAAATACTCACCCGATTAACTACTAAGCAATTTAGTATTTTTTAGATTATTGCTCGGATTATATGGCAAAAACGTAATCATAAGTAACATGAAGCACGTGAATCAGTTGAACATGTTAAGCAACAAGATACCCTAAATTCATGTGACATTTGATGTTAGTCTATAAGGACAATATTGTGTGCTATTGTATTCAATTTTGACACATATTATATAGTATTGTGGTTAATTCAGTGGGCTTTGACGACACATTTCACCATAGTATCCACTCAATTTACCACTAAATAACTTAGTATTTTATGAATTGATGCTTGGAGTCTATGAGAAAAAATGTAATCACAAGTATTAGCATGATGTACACAAATTGGTTGTGCAAGTTATGCAACACGGTACTCTAAATCTATGTGGCAACATTGTGTGCTAGCCACGTATTCGATTGTGATATATATTGAAGAGTATGGTATTATATTTAGAGGGATTTGAGATCTATTATATCAAATAGTCACTCAATTAACTATGCAACAACTTGGTTTTTTTCTTAGTCATTGTTTGGAGTACTACACGACAAAAATAAAATCACAAGCTCTGGTGTGATACATCATACACATGATTCATTTAGTTGAGTGAGTTATGCAGTATAGTACTCTAAATTCAGGTGGCGTATGGTGTTAGTCTATAATGACAACATTATGTCTTGGCACACTAAAAGAATGATCGTTGTCATTTTATAAGACATAAGTTGAAGGAAATTAAACCTTTTAGATAGTAGTTGCATGGAGTATATGACAAAAACATAATAAATTTTTACATGATGTACATGAATCACTCAGCATAATGTTCAAAGGGGTATATAGTTGTTTTGTAGCTTATAACTTGTAGATTTGATTGTAATTGTCAACAACCACTTTGTTATATCTCTTTTTTAAGAGTTTGGTTATAGTGCATTTTTTCACATCATTCAATCAAATTCACGTAGATATTTATTAATATATTTTAATAATAATAAAACAATTTTGTAATATAAGATAACTAAATAGTATTATAGTAAAATCTGATTAAATTATTATATAATAAATATATATTATCTTTTTATTTAATTTTTTAAAAGTAAAATACCATTACATATATAAAAATATCAAAATTATTTGCATTATTTTCTCAAAAATAATTATTTTATATTAAAAAATTAAATATAGTTGAAATTATTTAACCTCCTAAAAACTTTTATAAGTGTTTAAAATATAGTACAAATTTTGTAAATATAGTAGAAATCATAATTATTAGAGAATTTTTATACAAAATGAGTAAATAGAATTATATAAAAGTAATATGCAATATTTATTCGACATAATAAAGGAAAGTAATATTTTTTGAGTTTGTTCTTGAATGTGGATGAAGTTATTAATAAGGTATAATCTTACATTCATGTAACTTTCGTGACATATTCCATCAAAGTACAATGCTAGTGTATTCAATGACAATATTAATTGAAAAAGTAATTACAGACTTTGACATGATGCACATGAATTAGTTGAGAAAGTTATGCAACATGTTACTCTAAATTCATGTGGCATTTGCTGCTAATTTACAAGAACAATATTGTGTGATATAAATGAGTTTATCTTTGACATATATTGAATAGTATGATAGTACTTTTAGAGGATTTTGATGACACATTTAAACAAATATTCACTCATTTAACTATTGAACAACTTATTATTTCCTTAGTTGTTTCTTTGAGTATACGGGAAAAATGTAATTATAATTAAGCTTTGGCGTAATGCACATGATTGAGTATGTTATTTACCACGGTGCACATGAGTTGATTGAGTATGTTTGGTGTTATTGCCTCACTATCAATTCACTATCATATAAATGAATCAATTGGTGAGTTCATAATCTAATCATTAACATTTACAAAAACCAAATAATGTTGTCTCAGATTTATTTTTTTCTTAAGTTTGAATGTATGCAATTTTTTGCACTTCAAATTACTAAGGTTTGATCTTTCATCACATTTAATATAATATAAACAAAATAAAAGTTTATAACATGCAATTCTTTTAACTTGTGTCCAATTTTCTCCTATTGACAACAGATGCATCTTCGTGTCAATGATGAGGTGAATTTTTATAATAACTTGTTAGGAGGTTGTTTATGGTTCATTAATGTATAGGAACTAAAGCTTGTCCATCGGAGATGTTTTATGGCAGAAACCTATGAAGCAAGTCTCAATTTATAGTTTCTGTAACACCCCGTTTTTCAAAGCGAGGGTGTATTTTTTTTCCAAAAGGAATTAAAATAAAACAGAGGAATAAATAAGGAAATACCTTTGGATAAATATTTAAGTCATTAAAATTTACAAACAGCGGAAAAGTTTCTCGAAATATAAATCCAAAGCTTTTACACATCAAGAAGCGGTACATGGAATCCTATCTAAAATAACATGTCATGATGATAATATTAGTACATGTACATTCTTCCAATTTCAAAAAAAAAAAACAACCCAAAAGAAAGACATTTGTTCCCTATATGTCAACCTAACTGATCATTCTACCAAAAAACTATACATCTTGAGTGATCTCCACGTGCCCCGTGAGATTCTCCTAACATAGCTCCAGGCAAGCATTCCCATCTACATTCCCATCCGTAGGGTACGAACCGGTAGGATCATCTTGGCTCTCATCTGAGGGCAAAGCCCAGATTTCCACAATAGTTGTAAAGGGTCACCAACCGAAATTAACAGGTAACACATAACATTTAAGTTTTTAAATGCACAAATATCCTTTCAACTAAGCATGCACCTTAAAAGGATTTTTCCATATGCTAAAAGTTCATATAATGCTTGCCAATTGTAAATGAAATCAAAATAAAGTTCTGAATCCATCAATTAATACATAACTGACCAATACATTGATAAATCAATTGAGCAATCAATTATCTAACTCAAAATAAGATTTTCTACTGAGCCAATCGATTGGGCAAATCGATTTCCTTAAAGTTTTTAGTGAAAAATGAACTCTGGGCTTAAATAAATCGATTGGGCAAATCGATTTAATGAAAAACTGGCCCCTATATTGAAGCCAATCGATTGGACAAATCGATTTAATGAAGAGCCAATCGATTGACCAAATCAATTTCGTCAATTTGTTGAGCTCCTGTAATGAATCCAATCGATTTGCTAAATTGATTTCTTAAATAGTTTTGAAAAACATATTACAAAATCGATTGGGTAAATCAATTTTGTCAAATTTGCGAAGTCCCTGTAACTCATCAAATCGATTAGGGAAATCGATTTCCCTGTATATTCTTCCAAAAATACATCAACTAACTCAATCACATTCATACATAATGCCAAATCTTAACACTTAGCAATTCCCTCGCGATCGCCACGACAAATTGGGCTTCGAAATAGTTTCGCAATCAAACATGCTATCACACAATTCCAAACAAAAGACTTAGCACTTATAACACAATCACTACAACATCATGAGTTTCGAAATAGTTTTGCAATCAAACATGCTATAATCAAATTCCAAAACATAACACTTAACACTTATAACACAATCACTACAACATCATGAGTTTCGAAATAGTATTGCAATCAAACATGCTATCACCAAATTCCAAAACATAACACTTAACACTTATAACACAATCACTACAACATTATGAGTTTCGAAATAGTTTTGCAATCAACATGCTATCACACTGTTCCAAATCATATCACTTAACACTTGTAACACAATACCCACACAGACAAGATGAACCAACCAATCACATGGAATCATCTTGACGCGACAATCCCCACACAGACAAAATGAACCAACAAATTACAATTTACCAGGGTGTAGTCTCTCACGGACAAACACCTGTGCAGTCTCTCACAGACAAACACAATTTACTAGGGTGTAGTCTCTCACGGACAAACACCTGTGCAGTCTCTCACGGACAAACACAATTTACTAGGGTGTAGTCTCTCACGGACAAACACCTATGCAGTCTCTCACGAACAAACACAATTTACCAGGGTGTAGTCTCTCACGGACAAACACCTGTGCAGTCTCTCACGGACAAACACAATTTACCAAACACGTAAATCGTAAACGTACCACCTATCACAGGTCATTACTATTTACCGAGGTGCCACCTATCATGGGTCTGCACGATTTACTAAAAAGCGTAAACCATAAACGTACTGCCTATCACGAGCCCGTACCGTTTACCAAGGTGCCACCTATCACGGGTCTGCACGGTTTACTAAAACAACGTAAATTGTAAATGTGCCGCCTATCACAGGCCGAAGTACTATTTACCAAGGTGCCACCTATCACGGGTCGACACGATTTACTAAAAAGCATAAATCGTAAACGTACCACCTATCACGGGTCAGTATTGTTTACCGAGGTGCCACCTATCACGGGTCAGCACGATTTACTAAAAGAAAAAGCGTAAGTCGTAAATGTACCGCCTATCACAGGCCAAAGTACTATTTACCGAGGTGCCACCTATCACGGGTCAGCACAACTTACCAAACGTAATGCATGAGCATACACTGACTCCATCCACAACGATCGTTAAGTAAATGCAGATATTAAAAGATTCCTCATTTTTAATACTCATTTAACTTAAACGATTTTCACGCCAAACATTAAGCAAACAGACATATTAAGAGATTCCCCATTCTTAATATTCTTTTAACTTAAACGATTTTCAAAACAACATTAAGTAACCAAGATATTAAGAGATTCCCCATTCTTAATGCCCAATTAACTTAAATGATTTTCACAAACACACATTGAGTAAACAAGACATTAAGAGATTCCCCATTCTTAATACTCATTTAACTTAATGGTTTTCAAATTCCACACAAAACGAACTCAAACATATTATCAAATTCAATCCACAATTCCCACCCAAAACACATCAAATCATTTCTCCACAAAATCGTTTTCACGACAACATTAAGTAAATAAGTCATTAAGAGATTCCCCATTCTTAATACTCATTTAACTTAAACGATTTTCACAAACTCACATTAAGTAAACGAGACATTAAGAGATTCCACATTCTTAATACTCGTTTAACTCTAATGGTTTTCAAATTCCACACAGAACAAACTCAAACATATTCACAAATTTATTACACAATTCACGTCAAAACACAACAATTCATTTCTCCACAAAATCATTTTCACGACGACATTAAGTAAACGTAGATATTAAGAGATTCCCCATTCTTAATTCTCATTTAACTTAACGATTTTCACAACAAACATTAAGCAAACAGAAATATTAAGAGATTCCCCATTCTTAATACTCTTTTAACTTAATGATTTTCCAAACAAACATTAAGTAAACAAGACATTAAGAGATTCCCCATTCTTAATTCTCATTTAACTTAAATGATTTTCACAAACTCACATTAAGTAAACAAGACATTAAGAGATTCCCCATTCTTAATACTCGTTTAACTTAATGGTTTTCAGATTCCACACAAAACAAACTCAAACATACTTTCACATTCAATCCATAATTCACACCAAATCATTTTTCCACACAAACCACACAAAACACATCTCCAATTCTATAGTTATCAATTATGAACTCGTCGAATACGACGACACAAATCAACACAATCCATCACTCAAACACAACAAATTTCATTTACTCAAAATCAAACATAAATGAGGTAAATTCATTTTCCATGAAACATTCATCAATATCACCAAAACCCCACATTAGAATTTCACCCATAAAGCATTATTTCGTTTTTCCCCAAATCAACGCTTCAACCCTAACAAATTCTTTTCCACACAACCACAAGTAAGTCCCTAAATGCAAACTAAAAGTTTTGAAGGAGCCCTTACCTTCACGTTAGCTTTAATGTGCGATTAAGGTACCGCGAGTAAATCCGGTAAAATCTCCGCTCGCAACGTCGCGTCCAAAGTTGGTCCAATAGCACCGTAGCACAGAGGTGAGCAACCTTCCCTTCTATCACTTCTTGAAAGGAGGCTTAGATCTAGATGAAACGGGAAGGTTTGTGTTTAACAGTTTTGAAATCCCTAATACCGTTTTTATTCGTTTTCGAAACAACGAGGAAGTATGAAGTTGAGAAATCCTTGCTTCCTTAACCACTAAGCCTTGGGTTTCTATTCTTGAACAAAAGGAAGAAGCAAAAATGAAAACGGACGAAGGAAGAAGAAGGGGGGTCGCGCAAGCAGTGAGAGGTAGGAGATGGAATTTGCTTTCTTTCTTTCCTTCCTTTTTCCTTTCTTCCTTTTTTCCTTCGTTTATATTTTTTCTTTCTATTTCCTCCTCTTTTCCTTCCACACAAACATATATATATATATATATATATATATTAATTACTTTTAACAAATATCTCCAAATGTTTAGATATTTATTAAATTTACCATTTCACCCATAATGCATTAAATTCTTCGTAAAAGATTCACCGCAGTTAATTTAATTTATTTATCAACGAGTGATTCTAATCGGGCATCAAAATATCCTTTTGGCCATTTAAACTCCAAAAAAATTAATGACTTTGGCTAAAAAGCCTCCGCGTTCAATACCAAAAATACACTAAAATACATAAAGTATACTTTAAAATTATGGGTCTTATAGTTTCTTCCCATGTTAATATCGTTATTGTTTGTGGTAAACATTTTCTCCTAAGGTAAGTGAAAGACGGTGTGAAGAACTGATTACACAAGTTGTAGAATCCACAAGGCCTCTTTTAAGGCAAATTGAAGCCATGTAGGTAATAAACATATGTCTGAGAATTGCTTTCCCTTCTATTTTATGTTCTCCTGTCTGGGATCTGTTCTAGACTAGAATTCACCTGATAACAGGAAACAAATGCGAGAAGAGCTGAAGTTGAAAGATCTCTCAATTCTCAACTTTAGGTCTCTAGAATACTTTTTCATTTTCATTTTAAATTTTTTTCCTAGTGTATTATTGTGTCTCCATATATTTTTCAATGAACTTTACCGGAAGCCGAGGCTAAAGCTGCCACTGCCGAGGAAAGAGAGTTTATCTCAAACCTTGTCTCGAATTAATGTTGTTGATGCCCAGGTTCTACAATTTCTTGAACGAAGTCATCTCTTATTAGAACCATGGGGAATATTGTTTTTCAAATTCCTAAATCAAGCACTTTGTTTTTTTTTCTTCAGGGTATAGAAAAAGAAAAGACTGCTCGATCAAATTTGAAGAGGACCATCTGTGTTCATTTTATGCCATCATCAGATCAAACTCTAACAACAAAACATAATTCTGCTTTTGAGAATGGTGTGATGCTTTGCTACTTTATACACCATTGCGCAGTAGGGATATAGAAATTTCATTCATATATTTTTGTACCATTGTTTACTCTGTAGTTATATGAAAACTTATTGAATCTTTTACAGAAAAATAACTATTTATTGTATGTTTTAATAGAATTAGTAAAATTAAACTATATTTTATTGTATGTTTCAATGACATTAGCTAATAAAAATAAATTAGAAATTTAAATATAATTTACAGGTATTAGTAATTTAATAAATAATAATGTGTTTTAGTGACAGACAATACTGTAGGAATAGATTAAATTTTTATTTTTATTTGTCTAGGTTTTAGTGACAGTCATTATTGTAGGTAGAAATAAAAAACATGTTGTGACAATCCTCAGAGCATGTAGTGACAGTCCTCAAAGTGTAGCAGGACGCCCCTTAAAGTTGAAACTAAATTTGAGTGTCACTCAAAGTATTATTGAGCTTTACCTAAAGTTTGTAACTTTTAGTGACAAATTTTGCGTGTCACGATACGTCATGAGTCTTGAAGTTCAAGTTGGGAGAAATTCCGCTCTGGCATGTACTACTAAACATAAGAGTTGTAAATTGTATTTTACTTTTACTCGGGTTCGCATCCTTTGTTTCTTTTAGACTTGTGCATGTATCATTGTTGGGGTAGTAATTAATACAGTGTTTGTGGATAACATGGTTAAGGAGGTGGTAAATGGTTTCGACACTTTTTCTTGATAAATCCATGGGTGGTAGCTTGTAGGGTGACTCTTAGTAATCGATTTAGGAGACTCTTTAATGCCACGACGGATAAAAATAAATTAGTGACTAATATGATCTTAAGCAGAAGTGAATGGGTAGCTTGTAAAGGGGAGTATCGTGGTGAGCTTTTGAGTGGGATAAAGAGCTAGTTGCGGAATGTGCTTTGATATATATTGAATATCTAATTCATTCAATAGTTGTAGTTTTTGCATTTGTTATTCTTCTTTAAAATAGTAGATGTATTTAATAATTATTGGAGAGAAATGAGTTAGGTTTGTGGTACAAGTGTGTGTGTGTGTATATATATATATATATATAATGTTGGTAAGTTATTGAAGAAAAAAAATTCTCTTAAAATAAAAATAATTTTGGAATTATAAAAAAATGATGTATTAATTTAATTTTTGGAAATAGTAGATGTTTATAATAATTATTGGAGAGAAATGAGTTAAGTTTGTGGTACAAGTATATATAAAACCTATAGAGACATAAAAGAGATTTGAGAAAAATTTAAAAGAGTAAATTTATTTTATGTCGTCAATAACTATTTTTTATTAACTAGAATTATGTTTATTATTAAAGAAATTATCAAGCAACCTCGTAGTTGTCAAAGTTTAAACACTTTACTTACCTCAATAACCCTTCAATGGCTCAATAAATCTACTTTTTTAATTTTTATACCTATTTATCTTGTAGAATATATTCATATGTTTCACGATAATTAAATTCTTAGAAATTGTAGCAATGCTGAAAATGAAAGCTTTTAATTTGTGTTTCGTTTGTGCATTGTTTCTTTTATCTGTTGTGGCAACTGAGACATCCAAAGAAGGTGAATAATATACAAATAGTTATCATGTATGTACACATAATTACTTTCTAACTAAATAATTAATTTAATAAAAATTGTAATTTAATTTATTTGCAGGTTATGCAAAAGACTCAAAGAAAAATGTTTTGGTAGATAAGCTTGATGGTGGCCGAAAACCCATTGATATAGAACCTTTTGATTCAAATAAGCCCGTTGGTTCGAAAAATAAAATAAGGGAAGAAAGGTCAAGGGCAGAGGAAGCAAACCAGAAGGCAAAGGAAGCAAGGCAGAAGGCAAACGAAGCAAAGCAGAAGTCAAAGGAAGCACATCAAAAGGCAGACGAAGCACATCGAAAGGCAAACGAAGCACAACGAAAGGTATACGAAGCAGCGTATACGGCAATTGAAGCAAGGCATAAGGAAATGGATGCAGAGCGGAAGGCACGCACAACAAAGCGGAAGGAAAAACTAGATGAGTTGAAAAAAAAAATAAAATAAAGCATACACTATAATCATTGCATGATTGGGTGAATGAATGAATGAATAATAATAATAATAATAATAATAATAATAATAATAATAATAAGATTGATTTTCAAGGTTAAATTGGGGGTCAATGTGAGGGAAATAAATTCTTGTCTTATGAACTTTGAAGGTTAATTTTAAAAAGAGTCTTCTTTTGGAGATCAACGTGAATGATTCTTGGTTGAAGAGACGATAAAGATACTTTAACATCCCAAATTTTATAATAAATTATTTTATAGATGAAATATAATTTTAAATAATTAAGCTGGTGTTAAAATTATTTTAGAATATATGTTAATTAAATTTAGGATTAATTTTCTTTATATGATGTTTTAATCTTGTACATGTTAGACTAAATGAGTGATATAAATATTTTATTTATATATTTTATATATTTTTCTAAAAATAATAATATTTTAGTGTACATATTTTAAAATATAAGAGTTTAGGCGATTTTACGTGCATATGTGTGTTTGTAGTTAATTTGATATTTCCTTGTATGCTGACTAATGTTAAGTGTGCACACTATTATTTTTGATTATTTAAAAATTTATCTTATTTTAATTAATTATTTTACAAATAATTATCTTGATATATTAGTAATATTGATATTGACTTTCTTTATTTCTATATAGTTGTTGTGGTATGATGATTTTATAAATATTCATTTTGATTTAGTAATTAATATAAATCGTTGATGTTATATTTATTTATTTTATCATTTTGATTAATTTATAAAGATGATGTATTTTTATGTTATTATTTTGAAAATATATTATAGTAATAATTATAGTTACTATTTTGAGTATGAGAGTTTTGACTAAAATTAGATTTATCTATGTTAAGAAAAAATAATATCATGTTAGAATGAGTGTTTTGGAGAAAAAATTTCTAGCATGGATAAGTAAAATGTAAGACCCATAATTTTTAAGTGTACTTTATGTATTTTGGTGTATTTTTGGTATTGAACTCAGAGGATTTTTAGCCAAAGTTATTAATATTTTGGAGTTTATATGACCAAGAAGATATTTTAATGGCCGATTAGAATTACTCGTCGATAAATAAATTAAATTAACTACGATGAATCTTTTGCGAAGACTTTAATGCGTTATGGGTGAAAGAGTAATTTAATAAATATCTAAAGATTTAGAGATATTTGTTAATTATTATTAATATATATATATATATATATATATATATATATATGTTAATATATAAAGAAAAGGAAAGGAAGGAAATAGAAAGAAAAGAAATAGAAAAGAAAGGAAAAGCAAAGGAAAGAAAACAGAGAAAACTCCATCTTCTCCTCTGCCTCGTGAAAACCATTTTTCTCCCTTCCTCCATTGTTGCTCGTTTTTGCTTTCTTTTTTTTCCTTAGAGTTCGAAATTGATAGTGGGTGATAGGACAAGGATTTCTCAATTTCACTCTTCACCTTTGATTCGAAAACGAAGAAAAACGGTATTAGGGATTCAAACTCAAATCTCTCCATTTCATCTAGATCTAAGCCTCCTTTCAAGAAGTGATAGAAGGGAAGTTTGCTCACCTCCGTGCTACGGTGCTAGTGGACCAACTTTGGAAGCGGCGTTGCAAGCGGAGATTTTTCCGGATTTGCTCACGGTACCGTAATCGAACGAAAAAGCTAAAGTGAAGGTAAGGGCTCCTTCCAAACTTTTAGTTTTCATTTAGGGACTTATCTGTGGTTGTGTGGAAAAGAATTTTGTTAGGGTTTAAGTGTTGATTTGGGAAAATCTATCTAAGGCTTTATGGGTAATATCTTAGAGTTAGGTTTTGGTTATATTCATGAATGTTTCGTGGAAAATGAATTTAAACTCATTTATGTATGATTTTGAGTAAATGAAACTTGTGTGTTTGAGTGGTGGATTGTGCCAATTTGTGTTCGTTGTTTTTGACGTGTTCTTAGCTAATACTGATGAAACTTGAGATGTGTTTTGTGTGGTTTGTGTGGAAAATGATTTGGTGTGAATTATGGATTGAATGTGAAAGTATGTTTGAGTTTGTTTTGTGTGGAATTTGAAAACCATTAAGTTAAACGAGTATTAAGAATGGGGAATCTCTTAATGTCTTGTTTACTTAATGTGAGTTTGTGAAAATCGTTTAAGTTAACTGAGCGTTAAGAATGGGGAATCTCTTAATGTCTTGGTTACTTAATGTTTGTTTTGAAAATCGTTGGAGTTAAAAGAGTATTAAGAATGGGGAATCTCTTAATATTTCTGTTTGCTTAATGTGTGTTTGTTTGTGAAAATCATTAAGTTGAATGAGTATTAAGGATGGGGAATCTCTTAATATCTGCGTTTACTTAATGTTGTCGTGAAAATGATTTTGTGAAGAAATGAATTGTCGAGTCAAGGTGATGCCATGTGATTTGTTGGTTCATCTTGTCTGTGTTGAGATTGTCGCGCCAAGGTGATGCCATGTGATTTGTTGGTTCATTTTGTATGCGTTGGGATTGTCGAGTCAAGGTGATGCCATGTGATTTGTTGGTTCATCTTGTCTGTGTTGAATTTGTCGCGCCAAGGTGATGCCATGTGATTTGTTGGTTCATCTTGTATGCGTTGGGATTGTCGAGTCAAGGTGATGCCATGTGATTTGTTGGTTCATCTTGTCTGTGTTGAGATTATCGCGCCAAGGTGATGCCATGTGATTTGTTGGTTCATTTTGTCTGCGTTGGGATTGTCAAGTCAAAGTGATGCCATGTGATTTGTTGGTTCATTTTGTCTGCGTTGGGTTTGTCGAGTCAAAGTGATGCCATGTGATTTGTAGGTTCATTTTGTCTGTATTGGGATTGTCGTGTCAAAGTGATGCCATGTGATTTGTTGGTTCATTTTGTCTGTATTGGGATTGTCGAGTCAAAGTGATGCCATGTGATTTGTTGGTTCATCTTGTTTGTGTGGGTATTGCGTTGAAACCGTTAAGCGGTATGTTTAGAAATTATGTGTAAGTGTGTTTGATGCAAATTTGTGATTGTGTTGATTTCACTAAGAGTTATGTTTTGGAATTGTGTGATAGTATGTTAGATTGTAAAACGATTTTGAAACTCATAATGTCGTGGTGATTGTATGGATATTACTAAGTGTTAAGGTTTGGAGTGGTGTTTGAATGTGATTGAGTTAGTTTATGTATTTTTGAAAGAATATACAGGGAAATCGATTTACCCAATCGATTTGATGAGTTACAGGGGTCCTGTTTTGCACGAAATCGATTTACCCAATCGATTTTGTAAGTTTTCTTTCAAAATCATTTAAGAAATCGATTTGGTAAATCGATTGGATTCAATTGGATTCAAGTCAGGGGCTTTGTCTTCCAAAAATCGATTTGCTCAATCGATTGGATTCAATACATGGGCTCTGTCTGGCAGGAAATCCATTTACCCAATCGATTGAGTCAATCGATTGACCCAATCGATTGATTTAAGCCCAGAGTTCAGTTTTCACTAAAAACTTTCAGGAAATTGATTTACCCAATCGATTGATTTAAGCCCGGAGTTCAGTTTTCACTAAAAACTTTCAGGAAATTGATTTCCCCGATCGATTGGCTTAGTGGAAAATCTTATCTTGAGTTAGATAATTGATTGCTCAATTGATTTATCAATGTTTTGGTGAGTTACATATTACTTGATGGATTGAGAACTTTCTTTTGATTTCATTTACATTTGGCAAGCATTACATGAAATTTTAGCATATGGAAAATCCTTCTAAGATGCATGATAAGTTGAAAAGGTTATTTGTGCATTTAAAAGCTTAAATGTTATGTGTTAACTGTTAATTTCGGTTGGTGACCCTTTACAACTATTGTGGAAATCTGGGCTTTGCCCTCAGATGAGAGTCAGGATGATCCCACCGGTTCGTACCCTCCGGATGGGAATGTGGATGGGAGTGCTTGATTGGAGCTACGATAGGAGAATCTCACGGGGCGCGTGGAGATTACTCAAGGCGTATAGTTTTTTGTTATGTATAGAATGATCAGACTAGGTTGTCACTCAGGACACATATGTCTTTCTTTTGGGCTACTTTTATTTTAAATTGGAAGGATGTACATGTACTAATGTTGACATCAGGACATGCTTTGGATTTATGTTTTGAGAAACTTTTCCGCTGTTTGTAAATTATAATGACTCAATTATTTATCTAAAGGTTTTCCCTTATTTAATTCTCTGTTGTATTTTAATTTCTTTTGAAAAAAAAAATACACCCTCGCTTTGAAAAATGGGGTGTTTCATAAAATAAATTATTTATTATAGATTTTTAGAATTACTAGAAAATAAATTTTGGACCAAACGACTGTTAACACCCTTATTTTTTTTACTTCTGCATATTAATTTGAGCTATTACTGGTTGGATTTTTATTTTCTATATGTGAGGCCTTAGATTGTGTGAACTCGCTGATTAATCAGATTCATTCGTTGTACCTTGTCGATCTACAGTTGTGTTGCAGTTGAATATTTCCATTGATTTATGTGTTTGAGAAAATGTCTAAATAAGGTAAGGGTTGAAAGAGCATTTGAATTCATGAGTATAATATATTGTGAGATGAACGGAAAACTGTATTTCTCTACCATTATTCCGGGACTCGCTACGTACGACAATAGCCTTTTGAGGGATACCTGAATTAATGTGAAAATATGGAAATTGTGAGAATAAAATGTGGAATAGAAATATTTATAAGGTGTTTATTTATTTAATTTCGTTAAATTGTGTTATTTGATATTGTTGTGATATTGAGTGTCTAATGAATTTTATGTGTGTGTTTGATTAGACGGGTTTATGTGAAGTGATAATAAAAGGTTAATTTGTTTTGATAAATTTATGTGATTATGATGATGTATAATTAATAATAGTGATGTTATAAATTTGTGATGAGTTTATATGATGATATTTGATTAACGAATAATAATAAAAGGTCCAGCATCTGATTCTGCCGCACCAGCTCTACGTCCTGCTCTACAGGTCTACAGTAGTCTTCGTGATATATTATCTTCAGATGCTCAAACTATTCTACAAAACTATCTGCAGGTAACTATATGCAATCATTATACTGATGACTGATGCCTTTGTTCAATATAACTTCATGCCTTCAAGCATATTACTATATTTGAGTCTGCTTGAAAAAGATTTAGGGATATCTATGAATGGCTTATGAGATTTTTCAAAAAAATTAAAATTTCACTTCATATCATAAAGTTTTTGGAGTCTAAATGAAATGGTTACTGTGGACAGATTGCAACAAGAGAAAGGTGTAGAAAACACATGATGAAGACTGATGAATTTGTTTCAAGCACATCTGAAATTTACCTAATGGACACCATTACCATCTGAACAACATACCTGAAGATGAAAAACCTTTGTAATTCTATAAGGAATGAAATTCAGGCAGACATAAAGATCAACAACCATCATACAGTCCACGACAAGCATATTTTCCCAAGGTATTTGGCTTCATGTTAAATTTCAAGATTTTTCAAGATTCTCTTGGTTTCAGAACTTAGTATTTTCTTGTTTTGAACAGATTTTTTCGTTATCATTTTCATTTCCCAAAGTTTTTCTACTCATATCTTCAGTAGCAGCATTGCACATATTCTCAGTTTTTGCTTCATATATTTTAACTTGGATTGCATTCTGAGATCAATTATTCAATTTTCAATTCAATTGACCTGGCAAACATCAGAGCAGCCATTTATAGCACAGAGTTATGTAAACGACTGAAAGGTAGCTTCTTTGCTTCTAATTTTTGCAGCATGAAACAACATTCTCCTTGTGAATAGCTTGGCTTATTTATATGCTTATGGCTTTCATTCAATTAGCAGTTGCCGCTTCTTAAAGATGTGTCCCGCTGTCTGACACCGACGCAACACCAACATATTAACCACATTCAATCAATTTATTTTCTCAAAATATTTCCGATGCCAATGTGTCTGTATCGTGTCTGGTGTTCGTAGGATATGTGTATACACCATGGAGGTCTTATCATTGACATGACATCCCTATTAATAAGAAAAGAATCAAAATGAACAATGAATTGCAACATACAACTCTCACCAATATCAGAACAACCCTTAATCTCAAGTTCTCAACCAAAATCAATTATTTTCTTACCATTTGATCCTTTCACTAGATCCTCATGGTTTAAACAGAAGCAGAGAAAAATGGCACTTCCAACCAAAGCAACAACCATCTTCTACAAGTGCAATGTTGAATGAAGTTAGAGATGATTTTATGGTAGCTTTGAGATCTATCGGAATGTGGAATTTGGAATACTTTCTTTGTTTAATAGTAGGAAAACAAGTTGCAATAATATAATTTATTACATTAATCAAAAACATGCTGATCATACATGTCTATTCTTGTATATCATATCATGTTTTAAGTGGACTTCATACAATTATTCACCTACTACCAGAACCCAATTATGTGTATTAAAATTTTATTTGTACATGCAGATGTTGCCCAATAAAATAAATGCATTAAAAATATATATAGTTATCAAGACTTGTATTTCACATCTGGTGACACAACTCAACTGCAACCAAGTGACTAGACTCAGATGATTAACAATCTTCAGTTAAGAACGAATCGTTTGAGAGAATTCGAATTCAAATATTGAAAAGAACAATTCTTGATTAAGTTTTACTTACCTCTTGACTGATCTCCAAATTGTTATTAAGTCTCATTCACCTGAGAACCAAGAACCGAAAAGTTAAAACCAAAAAATCTAATGAGACAATTGCAACTATACCTATTGAGTAGATTTCCGCAAATGTATTGTACAACTTTTGCTCATTGGATATTAAATATAATATTAGTGTGGTGTTTAATAGTTGTAATATTCACAAGGTCTGTATCTATATATATTTTTTATAAGTTCAGTATATTGACTAGCTTAGTATGAATCAAAACTAAATCACCAAATTCACCATTAACTTTGTAAGATGTTATTTAATAAGTCATTGATATTACAAGTATTTTATTTCAAATACGTATTTGATTATGTAAATTATTACTCCCATCCATCTTTCTATCAAATATCAAGTACTTAAACTGTTAAGTTGGTAATTATATTTAATCACTTACTATCAATTAGATCCTTATATTTAACTACTTACTATCAATTTTGTTCTAAAATAAAATGACGTTAATCAACGGATTTTGATAGAAGAATAAATTTGAGTATTATTTGATAGAATCATGAATGTATTTGAAATATTTGTAATTTCGGGCACCTGTTTGACAGCATTTTAGAAAGTTAATGACAAATTTGGAATATAATACATATGTCAAAGGCTATTTGAAATGAATTTCAAAACTAATTTTTTTAATATGTAACAAATTAGTCTAAAATAGTTTACACTGTTTTTAAATAGGTTTCCATAATTTTTATTTTATTTTTAAATATAAAATTAAAATCATTTTTTTAATCTATATCAAAGGGCCCATATTATGCCAAGGCCACTTGAAATGATTCTAGAGAAGATGGTTGAGAGACAGCTAAAGAAGCAAGGTGTGGTGAAGCTTCTTAACACACTTAACAAAAGGGGAGCAGAGATTGTAAGGTTATACTTTGGACTCAATAATAGAGACTCCTTTGTCTTTTGAGAAAATAGAAAAGCATTTGAAACTATAAAGGGAGAGAATTAGACAAAATTGCAACATACTACTCTTGTAGATAGTCTATAGTTTTATGCAGTATAGAAAAACATTTTCGTAATTATGATTTATGGATGGGAAAAATAAATGAAATTGAAGTGAAGAAAATAATAGAATAATATTTGTTATTTCATTATTGTAGTTTGTTATTTCAGTACTGTAGTCTTATATTGTTTATATAAGAAAAAAAAAACTACTTATTAATGAGTAATGACTAATGAGTAGCCTAATTAATAATGACACGATGATAAAAATAAAGCTAAAAAGGAAAAAAAAACCGAAAATATCAAATATGATTTATCTTAATTCTTCAACTTAACAAAGATATAAAGTTAATTTGATGGTTGATGTGAGGGAGTTAAAAAATTAAAACGATAAGGAGATTGCGGTTTCAATATCAATTCTCAACAAAATCCTGACAATATTAATCTTAATAATTTATAATATTTGTTGTTGCAAAAATAAAATAAAATTAAGGAGATGTTTTAAATAATGTGTATATGTGAAGGAATAGCTACAATCTCTATCTTGAAAACCTTAAAATCACAACAACTTTTGGCAAAATATTTCTCCGGTAAGAATCGTCTTGCTTTCGCATAACAATAAAAACTTGACATAGGGACACCGTTTTTTTTTGTTGATAAAAAGGAAAAGCTGAGGGATTAATCATCATCTAAAAAAGCAATAAAGTGAGAGGTGGAGTAGATAGATCAATAATACTAAAATCATCAATAAGGTCACACTAGTTTACCTCATGATAGACGTGATTAATCTCACAGCTCCATTACTCGCGATCCCTAAGAGATATGACTTCTTGAAGAAGAAACATAAGATAGAGGTTACCCGTCTTCCTTGACTAAACCATGTTGACCATAGTAAGAGAATATATTTCCACCAAAATAATAGTCAAACCAAAATGACAAGTCATTCTAAGACCATAATCCAACCCCTAAAGCTCATCTAATACATGTGTAGTTCGATTAAGATCACATGAAAAACCGCAGATATAAACTCATCTATGGCCTCTAATAAGATCTCCACAAACATCGAGGCATATTATGTCTTGATAAGAACCATCAATATTGAGCTTGAGAGAATTTTCTCAAGAGAGTACCACTTAATATATATCTCCCTCGTACGACCCTCTATAAAGGAAGAAGTTCTTCTTAGGAATACACATTCAGTAAAGTCAAAAAGGTATATACATTCATCAAACTAAATATACAAAAGAGTTTCTTTGGAAGTTTAAGATGGGTGATTGCAAATCTATGACTACACCAATGCACACTACTTGTTCACTTGAAAAAGATAATTCAGACGAAAAAGTTGACCAAAAATCTATAGAGGAATGATAGGATCCATACTTTATCTTACTGCTTCCAGACTTGACATCATGTTTAATGTATGTGTAGGTGCAAGATTTTAAGATGATCCTAGAGAATCACATTTAATTGTTGCTAAGAGAATCCTTAGATACCTAAAAGGCACTACCAACCTTACGTTGTTCTTCAAGAAATCTCCTAAGTGCAAACTGAGTGGATATTGCAATTCTAGTTATGCTGAAGATAAACTTGAGAGAAAGAGCACTAGTGGCAACTGCACCTTTCTAGGTGACAACTTAATTTCTTGGTCAAGTAAGAGACAAGACACCATTGCAATGTCAAAAATAGAGGTTGAGTATATTTCGGTAGCTGACTGCAGTTCTCAACTACTTTGGATGAAACATCAACTTGAACACTACAAAATCCTAGAATCCAACCTTCTCACCTATTGTGATAATACATTTGTCATTTTTCTAACCAAAAATCGTATCTTACATTCTAGAGCTAAACACATAGAGATCAAACACCAATTCATTAGGGACTTTGTTCAAAAAGGGGTACTAAACATTCAATTTGTAGACACTGAACACCAATGGGCTGACAGATTCACCAAACCACTACCTGAATATAGGTTTGACTTCATCAAGAAAAAACCTAAACCTTATCTTCATACGTGACTGATGTTGTGGTAACTTCAAAGTAGTTTAGCTTTATACTAGTTTTTTTATGTTTGTTTTTTTTTTTTTGTGATATGTTATATTCATATTATAGAAAAAAAAAGGAACGAAACAAAAATAAAAATGAAAAAAAAAAGTCTCGCTTTCAAGGCTTTTTGTTTGATGACAAAATGGGTAGAAAGATATTTGATAATGTGGAGAGAAAATAATACTTAGACTTAGGGGCAACCCAAAGTTAAAGGGAGTCAAAGAAATATAAGAAAATTTGTTATAAAAAATACAAGTTTTGTCATCATAAAAAAAAGGGAGATTGTTGGAACCACGTTGATTTTATACTTATAGTTTTTATGATAACAAAAGTATTTTATGAAAACAATATATTTGACTTCAAAGAGTATGAAAGAAGATATGGTCAAGATTTGTAGAAGATTTGATCAAAATTTATCTACAACAAAATATGAACATAATCAATTTGAAGAATTTACAAACACAATATAAACATATTAAAAACATAATCAATATGAAGAATTTACAATCTCAATCTAAACAAAAAAGGAACATAATCAATGTGAAGAATTTACAAACGCAATTTGAACAAAATACAATTTAGAATGAAAGAGTGATTAAATTGAAGCCCAAATTTTAACTATAAATAGATACTCAAGACTGAAGAAGAAAATAATCGAAAGTAGAAAATAGTAGTCTTAGAGTTCAAAGAGATTAATACTTGTTCAAATTAGATATATTTTATGAGTGTTTTTTTCTTAGAGTGTGAGAGTAATTATTATTATCAACTTTTTAGAATGAAACACTTAAAGTTCCGATCTTTTGTATCCAACCCGATAGTAGTTTAGTTACTTCTTCAACCTGGGGTTGCCAGATTGTTAGGATAAAATTTGGCTTGTAGGGACAAGGTGATTAGTTCCTCAAAAGTCTGAGGTTGTTAGGCTGTCTGGGAAGATTAGCTTGGAGAGTTAGATGCTTTGTAATCAAGGTATTTGAATTAGTGATTTAAAGCATTCTGAATGAGAGGACAAATGTAGTCAAGTTAGTGGTGAACCAAGATAAATCGATGTGTCAAATTATTTATGCTTTCATTGGTTGCTCTCTCTGAATCAGATTGCTTATACTTCAAGTTTGTCACCAAAATCGAACTACTTTTTTGTTATTTATTATAAATTATCAAAAAGTTATCAGCTTTGACAAACACAATTCAACCTCTCTTTTCGTGTTTGCAGCTTCAATTGAACATGGTTTATCTAGTTTTGAGAATTCAAACTAAGATATTATTTGTTTCATATAACAAGTGCGCAAAAGTATGGATTCTTCCATCGGGTTGTTCTTACCACATAATGTCGCATGGGAGTGGCTTACCACATTCAAAATAGGAAATTTTGGTTTTATATACTTGGGTGATGATAAAGTATGTGCTATCATTGGAATGAGATAGATTAAAATTGCTATAGACATTGGTGGCATGCAGATGTTGAATGATGTCAGATATATTCCAAAATTATGAATGAATTTGATCTCCCTAGGTACTCTATAGAAAAAGGCTTGTCGTATAGGTTTGATGGAGATAGGGACATTTTGAAGGATAGCAAATGTGCGTTAACAGTGATGAGAGCAAAGAGGACTACAAGAACATCTACAAATTATTGAGTTATATTGTTGTAGGTGATGTTGCGTCAGTTGAGTTTGATGTTGCTGAAACAAAACTATGGCATATGCGTTTCGATCATCTTAGTGAGCGTGGGATGTCAAAACATCATAAGAGACATTTGTTGAAGGGTGTCCAGTTGTATGCTAGATTTGTGCAAGTATTGTATATTTGGGTAATAGTGTCATGTTTGATTTAAATTTAGGAAACAAAAAACAGAGGTAATCCTAGATTGTGTACATTCTTAATTATAGGGGTCTTACGAAGAGCCCTCAATCGGTGGTTTTAAGTATTTTTTTGACTTTATAGATGATTTTTCAGGCAAGGTTTGAGTGTATTTCCTCAAACATAAATATGAAGTTTTTGCCAAGTTCAAGACGTGGAAAACTGATGTAAAGAATCAAATAGGCACAAAAATCATGTATTTGCGAATAAATAATGGGACATAGTACACTAACTCAAATTTTCAGAAATTTTGTGCAGAACGCGATATTCAGAGGAATATTTCAGTTCGAAAGATATCACAACAAAATGGTGTGTCAAAGAGAATAAACAAGTCTCTAACTTAAAGAGCAAGATGTCTCTGATTAAATGTTGGACTTTCTAAGGGTTTCTAGGCAGAGGCTATTAACAAGACATGTTATATTATCAATCGGTCACCATAAGTTTCATTGGAGGAGAAAATTGCATAGGAGGTATGGACAAGTAACCTCATTAATCTTGAAAATTTAAGAGGTTTTGGGTGTTCAACTTATGTGCATATACCCAATGAAGATAGATCTAAAATTGATCCAAAATCAAAGAAGTATATATTCGTTAGTTATGCAAAATATGTGAAGGGGCTCAAGTCATGGGATCCAGTTTCAAAGAAGATGATGATCAATAGAGGTGTTGTGTTTAATGAGTAGTGCATGTTGAAATAGTCAGTTGAAAAATATGTTTCCACATTAGAGAAAGAAACTTCCAATAGTAAGGTGATTCATGTTGAGTTAAACCACTGCCGGTGAGCAATACTTGGGTAGTACCTGAATCACAAGTCGAACCAAAATCTAATATTGAACATACATGTGGAGTACAAGATTACTCTCTTGTATGTGATCGAGAACGCCATTAGATTCAATAACCAGAAAGATATGTGTAAAAAGATTTGACAATTTATGTACCTCTTACTAGTTTTGGAGACTCATACACTTTTCAAGAGACTATAGCTAACTAAGTGAAAGATAAGTGGATGGGTGCTATGGTGGATGAGATAGAGTCCTTAATGAAATATTAGACATGGCAGCTTATTCATCTTCCTAATGGGAAAAGCATTATGAGTTGCAAGTGAGTATACAAGAGAAAACCAACGGTAATAGAAAAAGAATAAGAAAAGTTCACAATAGAAAGGGTTTGGCTATGAGGAAATTTTCTCTTAGGTCGCTAGACATACTTCTGTTAGGGAAATGTTAGCCTTGGTAACCAGTCGGAACATGCATTTAGAGTATATGGGTGTACAAACATCATTTATTCATGATATTTTAGATGAACAAATTTACAAGGAGCAACTAGAGGGTATCAAAGATATTAGACAGTGTAGACGAGTTTGTAAATTGAAGAAGTCTTTGTATGGTCAAAAGTAGTCTCAAAGGCAATGGTACAAACATTTTGATTCATACATGTTTCCAATTGGTTACAAAAGATATGAGTATGATTGTTGTGTTTATGTTATAATCTTCGATGATAGCTCTTTTGTTTTCTTGTTATGTAAGTTGATAATATGTTGACTGCTACTAATCATTTACAAGATGTAAATGAACTGAGAACCATATGGAGAAAACAGTTTGACATGAATTTTTCGGTGTTGTTAAGAAGATTCTTGGTATGAAAATTCACATGGATATGAATACTAGAAAATTATGGCTCTCTTAAAAAATCTATGTTGAAAATATGTTAGAAATTTTGGATATGAGCCATTTGAAGGTTGTGAGTACTCCATTGGTGAATCACTTTATGTTGTCTATGGATCAATGTCCAAAGAAAAATGCAGAAGCTACGTATATGTCAAACTTTTCGTATATCGATATTGTTGGTTCTTAAATCTATTATATGGATCAATGTCCAAAGAAAAATGTAGAAGCTAAGTATATGTCAAACTTTTCGTATGTCGGTATTGTTGGTTGTCCATCCTCAGGGTGATGTTTCCACATCTATTGTTGTTTGTAAGACCCGTAATTTTAAATCCTAAGTTATACAATTTTAGGGTATTTTGTGTTAAATTTCGTAGGCTTTTAACCCAGTTTTCGGTATTTAGTGAGTTAAAGGCCGAAAATATATTTTTGGAAATTGGATTAAAATTATTTGTCGGGAATAATTTACTTCCGTTACGAAGGATTTAATACCAGGCAATTTTGTTATAAATATATCTGGTTGCAGAAAAATTTATATATCAATTGAGTTGCGACGAGGGTAGATATTTTTGACAAAAGTGGATTGGAGAGGTTGTGGTTGAAATGGTAATTTTAATAAATATCTAGATATTTGTTAAGTTATATATATATATATATATATATATATATATATATATATATATATATATATATATATATATATATATATGTTTGTATGGATGGAAAAAGAAAAGAAAGAAAAGGAAATAGAGAGGAAAGGAAAAAGAAAAGAAAACAGTTAACGGAGGAAACTACATTTCTTCCCCCTGCCTCGCGAGCCTTCCTCCTCCTTCCTCCATCTTCATCCATTTTCGTTGTTCTTGCTTCCTTTGAGTTCGAAAATTGATAGTGGGTGATATGACAAGGATTTCTCAACTTCACTCTTCCTCTTTGATTCGAAAACAAAGAAAAACGGTATTAGGGATTCAAACACAAACCTTCCCGTTTCATCTAGATCTAAGCCTCCTTTCAAGAAGTGATAGAAGGGAAGGTTTCTCATCTCCGTGCTACGGTGCTAGCGGACAAACTTTGGAAGCAACGTTGCAAACAGAGATTTTACCGGACTTACTCACGGTACTGTAATCGCACGGGCATGCTAACGTGAAGGTAAGGGCTCCTTCCAAACTTTTAGTTTGCATTTAGGGACTTATTTGTGGTTGTGTGGAAAAGAATTTGGTTAGGGTTAAAGTAATGTTTTATGGAAAAAAATGAATTTTAAACTCATTTATGTATGATTTTGAGTATATAAAACTTGTTGTGTTTGTGTGATGGATTGTGATAATTTGTGTCGTCGTATTCGACGTGTTCATAATTGATGATTATAGAATTTGAGATGTGTTTTGTGTGGAGAAATGAATTGATGTGTTTTGGTGTGAATTATGGATTGAATGTGAAAGTATGTTTGAGTTGTTTTGTGTGGAATTTGAAAACCATTAAGTTAAACGAGTATTAAGAATGGGGAATCTCTTAATGTCTTGTTTACTTAATGTGCGTTTGTTTGTGAAAATCATTAAGTTAAATGAGTATTAAGAATGGGAAATCTCTTAATATCTGCGTTTACTTAATGTTGTCGTGAAAATGATTTTGTGGAGAAATGAATTGTCGAGTTAGGGTGATGCCATGTGATTTGTTGGTTCATCTTGTCTGTGTTGGGATTGTCGAGTCAAGGCGATGCCATGTGATTTGTTGGTTCATCTTGTCTGTGTTGGAATTGTCGAGTCAAGGTGATGCCATGTGATTTGTTGGTTCATCTTGTCTGTGTTGGGATTGTCGCGCCAAGGTGATGCCATGTGATTTGTTGGTTCATCTTGTCTGCGTTGGGATTGTCGAGTCAAGGTGATACCATGTGATTTGTTGGTTCATCTTGTCTGTGTTGGGATTGACGAGTCAAGGTGATGCCATGTGATTTGTTGGTTCATCTTGTCCGTGTTGGTATTGTCGAGTCAAGGTGATGCCATGTGATTTGTTGGTTCATCTTGTCCGTGTTGGGATTGTCGAGTCAAGGTGATGCCATGTGATTTGTTGGTTCATCTTGTCCGTGTGGGTATTGCGTTATAACTGTTAAGCAGTATGTTTTGAAATTGTGTGCGAGTCGTGTTTTGATTCAAGTTTATGTTGGAGTGTTTTAAAACTTGAGATGTCATTGTAATTGTGTTGATCATGCTAAGTGTTACGTTTTGGAATTGTGTGATAGCATGTTGATTTCAAAACTATTTCGAAGTTCATGATGTCGTGGTAATTGTGTTGAAATTGCTAAGTGTTATGTATTAATTATTGCGTGTGAGAGTGATGGATTGTAAAAACTATTTCGAAGCGCATTTTTTCGTAGTGATCGCGTGGGAATTGCTAAGTGTTAAGATTTGGTATTATGTATGAATGTGATTGAGTTAGTTTAGGAATTTTTGTAAGAATATGCAGGGGAATCGATTTCCCCAATCGATTTGCTGAGTTACAAGGGCTCAGTCTTTCACGAAATCGATTTGCCCAATCGATTGGCCAATACAGGGGCTTAGTCTTTCACGAAATCGATTTGCCCAATCGATTTGCTGAGTTACAGGGGCTCAGTCTTTCACGAAATCGATTTGCCCAATCGATTGGCTCAGTGGAAAATCTTATTTTGAGTTAGATAATTGATTGCTCAATTGATTTATCAATGTTTTGGTCAGTTATGTATTACTTGATGGATTGAGAACTTTATTTTGATTTCATTTACATTTGGCAAGCATTATATGAACTTTTAGCATATGGAAAATCCTTTTAAGGTGCATGCTTAGTTGAGAGGATATTTTGTGCATTTAAAAGCTTAAATGTTATGTGTTACCTGTTAATTTCGGTTGGTGACTCTTTACAACTATTGTGGAAATCTGGGCTTTGCCCTCAGATGAGAGCCAAGACAATCCTACCGGTCCGTACCCTACAGATGGGAATGCTTGATTGGAGCTATGTTAGGAGGATCTAACGGGGCGCGTGGTGATCACTCAGGGCGTATAGTTTTTGTGTATAGAATGATCAGATTAGGTTGACATAGAGGGAACATATGTCTTTCTTTTGAATTGTATTTATTTTAAAAACGGAAGACTGTACCTATACTAATATTGTCAGCTTGACATGTTATTATCGATGGGTTACATGTCTCACCTTTTGATGTGTAAATATTTTGGATTCATATTTCGAGCAACTTTTCTGCTGCTTGTAAATTTTAATGACTTAATTATTTATCCAAATGTATTACCTCATTTACTTCTGTGCTTTATTTTAATTTCTTTTGAAAAAAAAAATACACCCTCGCTTTGAAAAACGGGGTGTTACACTGTTGATCAAAAGCCTATCTCTATGAAAGAAGCTAATGAAAATTCTAATGTTGTCTTAAATGGTGTGAGTGCTAAAAGTCGCACTCCTACTTCTGGTTATCAGGATCCCCAATTTGGTTTTGATGGAGTACAGTTACCCATCCCATGGTTAGATACCCCAATTTTTTTTAGATGGTTTTGATGGTGAACAATTTGGGCTTTCTTTTATACTTTCTTGGTGCACGATTATTCTCTCTCCGACGGTTCCAGATCTGCCCTTACTTATCAATTTTGATCAACGAAAATATGTGTCATTGTTCAAATAGTTGTTATCTCTCTTATTTTGGACGCATTTTCTTACTTTGATGATCGATCATGACTTTGTTTCGTTAGAGTTGCGCTGCTTCTTCTTTGGTGTTTGTCATGCAATTTAGTTCTTACTAATAGATTATAACAGTGGCTTCTATTTCCACCGATGATCATTCTGGTGGTGTCCCTTTTCCCACAGATGAATCATATTAGTGACGACTCCTATTTTAGCTGAATCGCGAAAGTAGTTTCCCCCATTTTGTTTTTCCCCCGTTTTGGTCCCTCAAACAGAATTTTGGTCCAAAACTTAATACAATTTTATGTTTTTTGCATTTACTTAAGTCACACAATGCCTCAATATCTCATTTGCGACAATTGTGCTTGAAATATATGATCATGAATGGTGTAGTACGACTTTAAAAAAAATGAAATTTTAACAAGTTTTAGACTAAAATTCTGTTTGAGGGACCAAAACATGGAAGAAACAAAATGAGGGGACTACTCTCGCGATTCAGCTAAAATACAGGGATCAAAATTGCAATTAAACTAATTTTATATTTCAAAATTAAATAAAATATAAAATATTTAAACTCTTAAAATATTATCTAAAATTTGTAAACGTAGTAGCAATTGGATGAACTTTTGTTTAAAATTAGTAAATTATAATTAAATTATCTCTATAAATATAATCACAATTCCAGTGGTATTTGATGTTAGTCTGCAATTACAATATTGTGGATTGATAGTGGGTTTAGCGTTGACATATATTAGACAATATAATGGAATATTCAAAGGACTTTGAAGCCACGTTTCTCTAAATATTCATCCGATTAACTACTAAGCAATTTAGCATTTTCTAGATTATTGCTCGGATTATATGGCAAAACGTAATCATAAGTAACATGATGCACGTGAATCAGTTGAACATGTTAAGCAACATGATACCCTAAATTCATGTGACATTTGATTTTAGTCTATAAGGACAATAATGTGGGCTATTGTATTCAATTTTGACAGATATTATAGAGTATTGTGGTTAATTCAGTGGGCTTTGACGACACATTTCACCATAGTATCCACTCAATTTACCACTAAATAACTTAGTATTTTATGAATTGATTCTTGGAGTCTATGAATAAAAATGTAATCACAAGTATTAGCATGATGTACACAAATTGGTTGTGCAAGTTATCCAACACGGTACTCTAAATCTATGTGGCAACATTGTGTGCTAGCCACGTATTCGATTGTGATATATATTGAAGAGTATGGTATTATATTTAGAGGGATTTGAGATCTATTATATCAAATAGTCACTCAATTAATTATGCAACAACTTGGTTTTTTTCTTAGTCATTGTTTGGAGTACTACACGACAAAAATAAAATCACAAGCTCTGGTGTGATACATCATACACATGATTCATTTAGTTGAGTGAGTTATGCAGTATAGTACTCTAAATTCAGGTGGCGTATGGTGTTAGTCTATAATGACAACATTATGTCTTGACACACTAAAAGAATGATCGTTGTCATTTTATAAGACATAAGTTGAAGGAAAATAAACCTTTTAGATAGTAGTTGCGTGGAGTATATGACAAAAACATAATAAATTTTTACATGATGTACATGAATCACTCAGCATAATGTTCAAAGGGGTATATAGTTGTTTTGTAGCTTATAACTTGTAGATTAGATTGTAATTGTCAACAACCACTTTGTTCTATCTCTTTTTTAAGAGTTTGGTTATAGTGCATTTTTTCACATCATTCAATCAAATTCACGTAGATATTTATTAATATATTTTAATAATAATAAAACAATTTTGTAATATAAGATAACTAAATAGTATTATAGTAAAATCTGATTAAATTATTATATAATAAATATATATATTATTATTATATAACATTCATGTAACTTTCGTGACATATTCCATCAAAGTACAATGCTAGTATTCAATGACAATATTAAATGAAAAAGTAATTTCAAACTTTGACATGATGCACATGAACTAGTTGAGAAAGTTATGCAACATGTTACTCTAAATTCATCTGGCATTTGCTGCTAATTTACAAGAACAATATTGTGTGATATAAATTAGTTTATCTTTGACATATATTTAATAGTATGATAGTACTTTTAGAGGATTTTGATGACACATTTAAACAAATATTCACTTATTTAACTATTGAACAACTTATTATTTCCTTAGTTGTTAATTTGAGTATACGGGAAAAATGTAATTATAATTAAGCTTTGGTGTAATGCACATGATTGAGTATGTTATTTACCACGGTTCATATGAGTTGATTGAGTATGTTTGGTGTTATTGCGTCACTATCAATTCACTATCATAGAAATGAATCAATTGGTGAGTTCATAATCTAATCATTAACATTTACAAAAACCAATTAAAGTTGTCTCAGATTTATTTTTTTCTTAAGTTTGAATGTATGCAATTTCTTGCACTTCAAATTACTAAGGTTTGATCTTTCATCACATTTAATGTAATATAAACAAAATAAAAGTTTATCACATGCAATTCTATTAACTTGTGTCCAATTTTCTCCTATTGACAACAGATGCATCTTCGTGTCAATGATGAGGTGAATTTTTATAATCACTTGTTAGGAGGTTGTTTATCGTTCATTAATGCATAGGAACTAAAGCTTGTCCACCGGAGATGTTTTATTGCAGAAACCTAGGAAGCAAGTCTCAATTTAAAGTTTCTTCCCATGTTAATATCGTTATTGTTTGTGGTAAACATTTTCTCCTAAGGCAAGTGAAAGACGGTGTGAAGAACTGATTACACAAGTTGTAGAATCCACAAGGCATCTTTTAAGGCAAATTGAAGCCATGTAGGTAATAAACATATGTTTGAGAATTGCTTTTCCTTCTATTTTATGTTCTCTTGCCTAGGATCTGTTCTAGACTAGAATTCACTTGATAACAGGAAACAAATGCGAGAAGAGCTGAAGTTGAAAGATCTCTCAATTCTCAACTTTAGGTCTCTAGAATACTTTTTCATTTTCATTTTAAAATTTTTTCCTAGTATATTATTGTGTCTCTATATATTTTTCAATGGACTTTACCGGAAGCCGAGGCTAAAGCTGCCACTACCGTGGAAAGAGAGTTTATCTCAAACCTTGTCTCAAATTAATGTTGTTGATGCCTAGGTTCTACAATTTCTTGAAGGAAGTTATCCTTTATTAGAACCATGGGGAATATTGTTTTTCAAATTCCTAAATCAAGCACTTTGTTTTTTTTTCTTCAGGATATAAAAAAAGAAAAGACTGCTTGATCAAATTTGAAGAGGACCATATGTGTTCATTTTATGCCATCATCAGATCAAATCTCACAACAAAGCGTAATTCTGCTTTTGAGAATGGTGTGATGCTTTGCTTCTTTTTACACCATTGCGCATTAGGGATATAGAAATTTCATTCATATAATTTTGTACCATTGTTTACTTTGTAGTGATATGAAAATTTATTGAATCTTTTATAGCAAAATAACTATTTATTGTATGTTTTAATAGAATTAGTAAATTTAACTATATTTTATTGTATATTTCAATGACATTAGCTAATAAAAATGAATTAGAAATTTAAATATAATTTACAGGTATCACTTTAATTTAATAAATAATAATGTATTTTAGTGACAGACAATACTGTAGGAATAGATTGAATTTTTATTTTTATTTGTCTAGGTTTTAGTGACAGTCATTATTGTAGGTAGAAATAAAAAACATGTTGTGACAATCCTCAGAGCATGTAGTGACAGTCCTCAAAGTGTAGCAGGACGCCCCCTTAAAGTTGAAACTAAATTTGAGTGTCACTCAAAGTATTATTGAGCTTTACCTAAAGTTTGTAACTTTTAGTGACAAATTTTGCGTGTCAATATACGTCATGAGTCTTGAAGTTCAAGTTGGGAGAAATTCCGCTCTGACATGTACTACTGAACATAAGAGTTGTAGATTGTATTTTACTTTTACTCGGGTTCGCATCCTTTGTTTCTTTTAGACTTGTGCAGGTATCATTGTTGGGGTAGTAATTAATACAGTGTTTGTGGATAACATGGTTAAGGAGGTGGTAAATGGTTTCGACACTTTTTCTGGATAAATCCATGAGTGGTAGCTTGTAGGGTGACTCTTAGTAATCGATTTAGGAGACTCTTTAGTGCCACGATAGATAAAAGTAAATTAGTGACTAATATGATCTTAAGCAGAAATGAATGGGTAGCTTGAAAATGGGAGTATCGTGGTGAGCTTTTGAGTGGGATAAAGAGCTAGTGGCGGAATGTGCTTTGATATATATTGAATATCTAATTCATTCAATAGTTGTAGTTTTTGCATTTGTTATTCTTCTTGAAAATAGTAGATGTATTTAATAATTATAGGAGAGAAATGAGTTAGGTTTGTGGTACAAGTGTATATATATATATATATATATATATATATATATATATATATATAATGTTGGTAAGTTATTGAAGAAAACAAATTCTCTTAAAATAAAAATAATTTTGGAATTTTAAAAAAATGATGTATTAATTTAATTAATTTAATTTTTGGAAATAGTAGATGTTTATAATAATTATTGGAGAGAAATGAGTTATGTTTGTGGTACAAGTATATATAAAACCTATAGAGACATAAAAGAGATTTGAGAAAAATTTAAAAGAGTAAATTTATTTTATGCTGTCAATAACTATTTTTTATTAACTAGAATTATGTTTATTATTAAAGAAATTATCAAGCAACTTCGTAGTTGTCAAAGTTTAAACACTTTAGTTACCTCAATAACCCTTCAATGGCTCAATAAATCTACTTTTTTAATTTTTATACCTATTTATCTTGCCGAATATATTCATATGTTTCACGACAATTAAATTCTTAGAAATTGTAGCAATGCTGAAATTCAAAGCTTTTAATTTGTGTTTCGTTTGTGCATTTTTTCTTTTATCTGTTGTGGCATAATTATCATGTATGTACACATAATTATTTTCTAGCTAAATAATTAATTTAACAAATATTGTAATTTAATTTATTTGCAGGTTATGCAAAAGACTCAAAGATAAATGTTTTGGTAGATAAGCTTGATGGTGGCCGAAAACCCGTAGATATAGAACCTTTTGATTCAAATAAGCCCGTTGGTTCGAAAAATAAAATAAGGGAAGAAAGGTCAAGGGCAGAGGAAGTAGAGGAAGCAAACCAGAAGTTAAAGGAAGCAAGGCAGAAGGCAAACGAAGCAGAGCAGAAGTACAAGGAAGCACATCAAAAGGCAAATGAAGCACGTCAAAAGGCAAACGAAGCAGAGCGAAAGGCAAACGCAGCAATGTATACAGAAATTGAAGCAACGCATAAGGCAATGCATGCAGAGCGGAAGGCACGCGCAGCAAAGCTGAAGGAAAAACTGGATCATTGAAAAAAAATATAAAATAAAGCATACACTATAATCATTGCATGATTGGGTGAATGAATAATAATAATAATAAGATTGATTTTCGAGGTTAAATTGGGGGTCAATGTGAGGGAAATAAAGATACTTTAACATCCCAAATTTTATAATAAATTATTTTATAGATGAAATAATTAAGCTGGTGTTAAAATTATTTTAGAATATATGATAATTAAATTTAGGATTAATTTTCTTTATATGATGTTTTAATCTTATACATGTTAGACTAAATTAGTGATATAAATATTATATTTTTATATTTTTAATATTTTTCTAAAAATAATATTATTTTAGTATACATATTTTAAAATATAAGAGTTTAGGCAATTTTACGTGCATATGTGTGTTTGTAGTTAATTTGATATTTCCTTGTATGCTAACTAATGTTAAGTGTGCACACTATTATTTTTGATTATTTAAAAATTTATCGTATTTTAATTAATTATTTTACAAATAATTATCTTGAGATATTAGTAATATTGATATTGACTTTCTTTATTTCTATATAGTTGTTGCGGCATGATGATTTTATAAATATTCATTTTCATTCGACACTTTTTCTGGATAAATCCATGGGTGGTAGCTTGTAGGGTGACTCTTAGTAATCGATTTAAGAGACTCTTTAGTGCCACGACGGATAAAAATAAATTAGTGACTAATATGATCTTAAGCAGAAGTGAATGGGTAGCTTATAAATGGGAGTATCGTGGTGAGCTTTTGAGTGGGATAAAGAGCTAGTGGCGGAATGTGCTTTGATATATATTGAATATCTAATTCATTCAATAGTTGTAGTTTTTGCATTTGTTATTCTTCTTGAAAGTTGTAGATGTATTTAATAATTATTGGAGGGAAATGAGTTAGGTTTGTGGTACAAGTGTGTATATATATATATATATAATGTTGGTAAGTTATTGAAGAAAAAAAATTTTCTTAAAATAAAAATAATTTTGGAATTATAAAAAATGATGTATTAATTTAATTAATTTAATTTTTGGAAATAGTAGATGTTTATAATAATTATTGCAGAGAAATGAGTTAAGTTTGTGGTACAAGTATATATAAAACCTATAGAGACATAAAAGAGATTTCAGAAAAATTTAAAAGAGTAAATTTATTTTATGCCGTCAATAACTATTTTTTATTAACTAGAATTAAGTTTATTATTAAAGAAATTATCAAGCAACCCCGTAGTTGTCAAAGTTTAAACACTTTACTTACCTCAATAACCCTTCAATGGCTCAATAAATCTACTTTTTTAATTTTTATACCTATTTATCTTGCCGAATATATTCATATGTTTCACGACAATTAAATTCTTAGAAATTGTAGCAATGCTGAAAATCAAAGCTTTTAATTTGTGTTTCATTTGTGCATTGTTTCTTTTATCTGTTGTGGCAACTGAGACATCCAAAGAAGGTAAACAATATACAAATAGTTATCATGTATGTACACATAATTACTTTGTAACTAAATAATTAATTTCATAAATATTGTAATTTAATTTATTTGCAGGTTATGCAAAAGACTCAAAGAAAAATGTTTCGGTAGATAAGCTTGATGGTGGCCGAAAACCCATAGATATAGAACCTTTTGATTCAAATATGGCCGTTGGTTCGGAAAATAAAATAAGGGAAGAAAGGTCAAGGGCAGAGGAAGGAAATGAAGCAAATCAGAAGGCAAAGGAAGCAACGCATAAGGCAAAAGTAGCAAAGCAGAAGGCAAACGAAGCACATCAAAAGGCAAACGAAGCATAGAAAAAGGCAAACAATGCAGCGAAAAAGGAAAACAAAGCAGTGCAGAAGGCAATGGAAGCAGAGCGGAAGGCACACGCAGCAACACGGAAGGAAAAACTGGATGGGGTGAAAAAAAATATAAAATAAAGCATACACTATAATCATTGCATGATTGGGTGAATGAATAATAATAATAAGATTGATTTTCAAGGTTAAATTGGGGGTCAATGTGAGGGAAATAAGTTCTAGTCTTATGAACTTTGAAGGTTAATTTTTAAAAGAGTCTTCTTTTGGAGATCAACGTGAACGATTCTTGGTTGAAGAGACGATAAAGATACTTTAACATCCCAAATTTTATAATAAATTATTTTATAGATGAAATATAATTTTAAATTATTAAGCTGGTGTTAAAATTATTTTAGAATATATGATAATTAAATTTAGGATTAATTTTCTTTATATGATGTTTTAATCTTATACATGTTAGACTAAATGAGTGATATAAATATTATATTTTTATATTTTTAACATTTTTCTAAAAATAATATTATTTTAGTATTATTTTAATCTTGAGATATTAGTAATATTGATATTGACTTTCTTTATTTCTATATAGTTGTTGCGGTATGATGATTTTATAAATATTCATTTTTATTAAGTAATTAAAATAAATTGTTGATGTTATATTTATTTATTTTATCATTTTGATTAATTTATAAAGATGATGTATTTTTATGTTATTATTTTGAAAATATATTATAGTAATAATTATAGTTACTATTTTGAGTATGAGAGTTTTGACTAAAATTAGATTTATCTATGTTAAGAAAAAATAATATCATGTTAGAATGAGTGTTTTGGAGAAAAAGTTTCTAGCATGGATAAGTAAAATAAATTATTTATTATAGATTTTTAGAATTACTAGAAAATAAATTTTGGACCAAACGACTGTTTACACCCTTATTTTTTTTACTTCTGCATATTAATTTGAGCTATTACTGATTGGATTTTTATTTTCTATACCTGAGGCCTTCGACTTTGTGAACTCGCTAATTAATCAGATTCGCTCGCTGTACCTTGTCGATCTACAGTTACGTTGCAGTTGAAAATTTCCATTGATTTATGTGTTTGAGAAAATGTCTAAATAAGGTAAGGGTTGAAAGAGCGTTTAAATTCATGAGTATAATATATTGTGAGATGAATGGAAAACTGTATTTCTCTACCATTAAACCGGGACTCGCTACGTACGGCAGTAGCCTTTTCAGGGATACATGAATTAATGTGAAAATATGAAAATTGTGAGAATAAAATGTGGAATAGAAATATTTATAAGGTGTTGATTTATTTAATTTCGTTAAATGTGTGTTATTTGATATTGTTGTGATATTTAGTGTCTAATGAATTTTATGTGTGTGTTTGATTATACGGGTTTATGTGAAGTGATAATAAAAGGTTAATTTGTTTTGATAAATTTATGTCATTATGAAGATGTATAATTAATAATAGCGATGTTATAAATTTGTGATGAGTTTATATGATGATATTTGATTAACGATAACGATAATAAAAGGTCCAGCATCTAATTCTGCAGCACCAGCTCTACGTCCTGCTCTACAGGTCTACAGTAGTCTTCGTGATATATTATCTACAGATGCTCAAACTATTCTACATAACTATCTGCAGGTAACTTTATGTAGTCATTATACTGATGACTGATGCCTTTGTTCAATATAAATTCATGCCTTCAAGCATATTACTATATTCGAGTGTGCTTGAAAAAGATTTAGGGATATCTATGAATGGCTTATGAGATTTATAAAAAAATTAAAATTTCACTTCATATCTTAAAGTTTTTCTAGATCAATCTTGTAACAATAACTACATCTCTGTTTTGGAGTCTAAATGAAATGGTCAATGTGGACAGACTGCAGCAAGAAAAAGGTGTAGAAAACACATGATGGAGACTGATGAATTTGTTTCAAGCACCTCTGAAATTTACCTAATGGACACCATTACCATCTCAACAGCATACCTGAAGATGAAAAACCTTTGTAATTCTATAAGGAATGAAATTCAGGCAGACATAAAGATAAACAACCATCATACAGTCCACGGCCAGCATATTTTCCCCTGGTATTTGGCTTCATGTTAAATTTCAAGATTTTTCAAGATTCTCTTAGTTTCAGAACTTAGTATTTTCCTGTTTTGAACAAATTTTTTCATTATCATTTTCATTTCCCAAAGTTTTTCTACTCATATCTTCAGTTGCAGCATTGCACATATTCTCAATTTTTGCTTCATATATTTTAACTTGGATTGCATTCTAAGATTAATTATTCAATTTTCAGTTCAATTGACCTGGCAAACATCACAACAGTCATTTATAGCACAGAGCTGTGTAAACGACTGAAAAATAGCTTTTTTGCTTCTAATTTTTGCAGTATAAACAACATTCTCCTTGTGAATAGCTTGGCTTATTTATATGCTTATGGCTTTCATTCAATTAGCAGTTGCCACTTCTTAAAGATGTGTCCCGGTGTCTGACACCGACGCAACACCAACATATTAATCACATTCAATCAATTTATTTTCTCAAAATATTACCAAAGCCAACGTGTCAGTATCGTGTCAGGTGTTCGTAGGATATATGTATACACCATGGAGGTCTTATCATTGACATGACATCCCTATTAACAAGAAATGAATCAAAATGAACAATGAATTGCAACATACAACTCTCACCAATATTAGAACAACCCTTAATCTCAAGTTCTCAACCAAAATCAATTATTAGCTTACCATTTGATCCTTTCACTAGATCCTCATGGTTTGAACAGAAGCAGAGAGAAATGGAACTTCCAACCAAAGCAACAACCATCTTCTACAAGTGCAACGTTGAATGAAGTTAGAGATGATTTTATGGTAGCTTTGAGATCTATCAGAATGTGAGAGTTGGAATACTTTCTTTGTTTAATATTAGGAAAACAAGTTGCAATAATATAATTTATTACATTAATCACAAACATGCTGATCATACATGTCTATTCTTGTATATCATATCATGTTTTAAGTGGACTTCATAACTCAACTGCAACCAAGTGACTAGACTCAGATGATTAACAAGCTTCAGTTAAGAATGAATCGTTTGGGAGAATTCGAATTCAAATCTTGACAAGAACAATTCTTGATTAAGTTTTACTTACCTCTTGACTGAACTCCAAATTGTTATTAAGTCTCATTCACTTGACAACCAAGAACCGAAAAGTTAAAACCAAAAAATCTAATGAGACAATTGCAACTATACCTATTGAGTAGATTTCCGCAAATGTATTGTACAACTTTTGCTCATTGGATTTTAAGTATAATATTAGCGTGGTGTTTAATAGTTGTAATACTCACAAGGTCAGTATCTATATATATTTTTTATAAGTTCAGTATATTGACTAGCTTAGTATGAATCCAAACTAAATCCCCAAATTCGCCATTAACTTTGTAAGATGTTATTTAATAAGTCATTGATATTACAAGTATTTTATTTCAAATACGTATTTGATTATGTAAAATATTACTCCCATCCATCTTTCTATCAAATATCAAGTACTTAAACCGTTAAGTTGGTAATTATATTTAATCACTTACTATCAATTAGATCCTTATATTTAACAACTTAATATAAATTTAGTTCTAAAATAAAATGACGTTAATCAACGGAATTTGATAGAAGAATAAATTTAAGTATTGTTTGACAGAATCATGAATGTATTTGAAATATTTGTAATTTCGGGCACCTGTTTGACAGCATTTTAGAAAGTTAATGACAAATTTGGAATATAATACATATGTCAAAGGCTATTTGAAATGAATTTCAAAACTAATTTTTTTAATATGTAACAAATTAGTCTAAAATAGTTTACACTGTTTTTAAATAGGTTTCCATAATTTTTATTTTATTTTTAAATATAAAATTAAAATCATTTTTTTAATCTATATCAAAGGGCCCATATTATGCCAAGGCCACTTGAAATGATTCTAGAGAAGATGGTTGAGAGACAGCTAAAGAAGCAAGGTGTGGTGAAGCTTCTTAACACACTTAACAAAAGGGGAGCAGATATTCTAAGGTTATACTTTGGACACAATAATAGAGACTCCTTTGTCTTTTGAGAAAATAGAAAAGCAGCTAAAACTATAAAGGGAGAGAATCTATTATCTATTATATATATTTAAAACAAACCTCCGAAAACCCCCGAATGCCACCTCACCCTCGAATGTCACATATACAAATATTTTCCACATCAGCCAAAAAGCTGATGTGGACATTTCCTCCTTTCTCCCCTCTCAATCATACTCTCAATATCTAATCTCCTTTAATTCTACCTCATTTTTCATCTTTCTTCCACAATTTATTTCATACTTCCAAAATCTATTAGATAATATTATTTAATAATAAATTTATAAATTATAAAATTATTTTACAGTTATTTATAATTTATAAATTATTTTACAATTTGGTAATAATTTATAATTTATATTATTATCAAATTATTTTATAAGTTATTTTATAATAAATTTATAAATTATTTTATATTATTATTGTATAATATAATTAGTCATTTAGCAATGGTAATAATTTAGATTATTATTCAATAAATTCAATAAAAAAAACCAACTAATCACTCCTAAATATCGATATAAATGCTCTTTATTTACTCCTCTTTCATGGACAATTTTGTAATTTCTTTCCGTCAATCTATTTTTTTAGTAATATTTTATATAATAAAAATATATTTTCTATTTGATAGAAAATACATTATTAAAAATAATCATAAAATACGAATATGTGAAAAATTATTAAAAAAGTTACTTCCAATTATTAAAATATAT
>JBBPBT010000487.1:1548950-1560120 GCA_037974875.1 Cicer bijugum
TTTTGGTACATATCAATATAACAATAATTCAAATTCACAAACAATTAGTTAAAACATTTAAATACCTTAAATTGATTTAAAGTATATGTAAATCTTTAATAAAATAAATTTCATATTTTTAAATTTTTACATCTCTTTTTTGGGTTTGTATTTTACATTTTATTTCACCAAATAAATACAAGTACCATTATATGTTGAAAAATAAATTAACAATCACAGTACAATGAGTCAAACAATTATCCTATATAATAAATTATCATACGAATTTTATAAAATATTTTAAAAATTAAATTAGATGATTGTGATAAACATGATTTTCCAACATTTTAATTTTCCTAATCATATTCCATTGTTACAAATCAATAAAATAATATTAGAAGATAATTATATTTATAATACATAAAATATTACTTACAAAACTAATAAAATTAATTAATGTTCGCGCACCGCGCGGGCCATAATCTAGTTTTGACTTATATTGGAGAAATATGATGGTACATTCAGAGGGTTTTTGGAACATGTTCTACAAGCCTTCACATGATGTGCATGAATCGCTTGTGCAAGCTATGCAATACATCACATCGAATTCAGGTGTTATTTGTTGTTAGACCATAATGACAACATTGTGTGTCGGCGCACTATGAGAGTGAACAAACATTAAAAAAAAAACAAAATAAAAAAAAAGTTAGTTTTTTTTTCATAAACATTTGTTTACTTCAACAAAATTAAGACTTTCATTCCTAATAACATTTAAAATACAATTAAAATGCTATAAAAAATATTGTAATGAACATATAAAATAAATGTTTTATCTATAAAATAAACACTACCATTAGTTGAACGACAAGACAAAAATAATTACACATTTATTGTTTTAAAATGATATAATAGTAACATTTTTTATAAACAAATATAATAGATGATCTGGTTAATTATTTCTGTAAATAATTATACTAATTTTAACTAATGTTTAAATGTAGTATATTATCATTATATAATATTTGTATTTTGATTGAATCAATCTATAATATTTAAACTATTAATATATATATATAATTATAAAAATATTTACTCGTGAAATATGTTTGAAATTCAAATGTGTATGATAATTATAAAAAAAGAATTATGAATAATAATTAAATAATATCTATAAAAAGTTAAACGCAATATTTTTTCAAAAAGTATTAATTTTATAAGCTTAATTGCAGTTTTGGTCCTCCTATTTTAGCTGAATCGCGAACGTAGTTTGCCCCAGTTTTGGTCCCTCAAACAGAATTTTGGTCCAAAACTTAATATAATTTTATGTTTTTTGCATTTATTTAAGTCACACAATGCCTCAATATCTCATTTGCAACAATTGTACTTGAAATATATGGTCATGAATGGTGTAGTACGACTTTAAAAAAAAATTTCATCAACTTTTAAACTAAAATTATGTTTGAGGGACCAAAACTTGGGAGAAACAAAATGAGGGGACTACTCTCGCGATTCAGCTAAAATAGAGGGACCAAAACTGCAATTAAACTAATTTTATATTACAAAATTAAATAAAATATAAAATATTTAAACTCTTAAAATATTATCTAAAATTTGTAAACGTAGTAGCAATTGGTTGAACTTTTGTTTAAAATTAGTAAATTATAATTAAATTATCTCTATAAATATAATCACAATTCAAGTGGTATTTGATGTTAGTCTGCAATTACAATATTGTGGATTGATAGTGGGTTTAGCGTTGACATATATTAGACAATATAATGGAATATTCAAAGGACTTTGAGGCCACGTTTCTCTAAATATTCATTCGATTAACTACTAAGCAATTTAGCATTTTCTAGATTATTGCTCGGATTATATGGCAAAACGTAATCATAAGTAACATGATGCACGTGAATCAGTTGAACATGTTAAGCAACATGATACCCTAAATTCATGTGACATTTGATTTTAGTCTATAAGGACAATAATGTGGGCTATTGTATTCAATTTTGACACATATTATAGAGTATTGTGGTTAATTCAGTGGGCTTTGATGACACATTTCACCATAGTATCCACTCGATTTACCACTAAATAACTTAGTATTTTATGAATTGATTCTTGGAGTCTATGAATAAAAATGTAATCACAAGTATTAGCATGATGTACACAAATTGGTTGTGCAAGTTATCCAACACGGTACTCCAAATCTATGTGGCAACATTGTGTGCTAGCCACGTATTCGATTGTGATATATATTGAAGAGTATGGTATTATATTTAGAGGGATTTGAGATCTATTATATCAAATAGTCACTCAATTAACTATGCAACAACTTGGTTTTTTTCTTAGTCATTGTTTGGAGTACTACACGACAAAAATAAAATCACAAGCTCTGGTGTGATACATCATACACATGATTCATTTAGTTGAGTGAGTTATGCAGTATAGTACTCTAAATTCAGGTGGCGTATGGTGTTAGTCTATAATGACAACATTATGTCTTGACACACTAAAAGAATGATCATTGTCATTATAAGATATAAGTTGAAGGAAATTAAACCTTTTAGATAGTAGTTGCGTGGAGTATATGACAAAAACATAATAAATTTTTACATGATGTACATCAATCACTCAGCATAATGTCCAAAGGGGTATATAGTTGTTTTGTAGCTTATAACTTGTAGATTAGATTGTAATTGTCAACAACCACTTTGTTATATCTCTTTTTTAAGAGTTTGGTTATAGTGCATTTTTTCACATCATTCAATCAAATTCACGTAGATATTTATTAATATATTTTAATAATAATAAAACAATTTTGTAATATAAGATAACTAAATAGTATTATAGTATAATCTGATTAAATTAATACAAAATGAGTAAAGAGATTTATAAAAAAGTAATATGCAATATTTATTCGACATAAAAAAGGAAAGTAATATTTTTTGAGTTTGTTCATGAACGTGGATGAAGTTATTAATAAGGTATAATCTTTCATTCATGTAACTTTTGTGACATATTCCATCAAAGTACAATGCTAGTATTCAATGACAATATTAAATGAAAAAGTAATTACAGACTTTGACATGATGCACATGAATTAGTTGAGAAAGTTATGCAACATGTTACTCTAAATTCATCTGACATTTGCTGCTAATTTACAAGAACAATATTGTGTGATATAAATGAGTTTATCTTTGACATATATTTAATAGTATGATAGTACTTTTAGAGGATTTTGATGACACATTTAAAAAAATATTCACTTATTTAACTATTGAACAACTTATTATTTTCTTATTGTTAATTTGAGTATACGTGAAAAATGTAATTATAATTAAGCTTTGGCGTAATGCACATGATTGAGTATGTTATTTACCACGGTTCATATGAGTTGATTGAGTATGTTTGGTGTTATTGCGTCACTATCAATTCACTATCATAGAAATGAATCAATTGGTGAGTTCATAATCTAATCATTAACATTTACAAAAACCAATTAAAGTTGTCTCAGATTTATTTTTTTCTTAAGTTTGAATGTATGCAATTTCTTGCACTTCAAATTACTAAGGTTTGATCTTTCATCACATTTAATGTAATATAAACAAAATAAAAGTTTATAACATGCAATTCTATTAACTTGTGTCCAATTTTCTCCTATTGACAACATATGCATCTTCGTGTCAATGATAAGGTGAATTTTTATAATCACTTGTTAGGAGGTTGTTTATCGTTCATTAATGCATAGGAACTAAAGCTTGTCCACCGGAGATGTTTTATTGCAGAAACCTAGGAAGCAAGTCTCAATTTAAAGTTTCTTCCCATGTTAATATCGTTATTGTTTGTGGTAAACATTTTCTCCTAAGGCAAGTGAAAGACGGTGTGAAGAACTGATTACACAAGTATTAGTAATTTAGAATTACAAATAATGGGGAGATAAAATTACTTTAACTTAATAATTAATAATGTGTTTTAGTGACAGACAATACTGTAGGAATAGATTAAATTTTTATTTTTATATGTCTAGGATTTAGTGACAGTCATTATTGTAGGTTGAAATAAAAAACATGTTGTGACAATCCTCAGAGCATGTAGTGACAGTCCTCAAAGTGTAGCAGGACGCCCCCTTACAGTTGAAACTAAATTTGAGTGTCACTCAAAGTATTATTGAGTTTTACCTAAAGTTTGTAACTTTTAGTGACAAATTTTGCGTGTCACAATACGTCATGAGTCTTGAAGTTCAAGTTGGGAGAAATTCCACTCTGACGTGTACTACTGAACATAAGAGTTGTAAGTTGTATTTTACTTTTACTCAAGTTCGCATACTTTGTTTCTTTTAGACATGTGCAGGTATCATTGTTGGGGTAGTAATTAATACAGTGTTTATGGATAACATGGTTAAGGAGGTAGTAAATGGTTTCGACACTTTTTCTGGATAAATCCATGGATGGTAGCTTGTAGGGTGACTCTTAGTAATCGATTTAAGAGACTCTTTAGTGCCACGACGGATAAAAATAAATTAGTGACTAATATGATCTTAAGCAGAAGTGAATGGGTAGCTTATAAATGGGAGTATCGTGGTGAGCTTTTGAGTGGGATAAAGAGCTAGTGGCGGAATGTGCTTTGATATATATTGAATATCTAAATTATTCAATAGTTGTAGTTTTTGCATTTGTTATTCTTCTTGAAAGTTGTAGATGTATTTAATAATTATTGGAGGGAAATGAGTTAGGTTTGTGGTACAAGTGTGTATATATATATATATATAATGTTGGTAAGTTATTGAAGAAAAAAAATTCTCTTAAAATAAAAATAATTTTGGAATTATAAAAAATGATGTATTAATTTAATTAATTTAATTTTTGGAAATAGTAGATGTTTATAATAATTATTGCAGAGAAATGAGTTAAGTTTGTGGTACAAGTATATATAAAACCTATAGAGACATAAAAGAGATTTCAGAAAAATTTAAAAGAGTAAATTTATTTTATGCCGTCAATAACTATTTTTTATTAACTAGAATTAAGTTTATTATTAAAGAAATTATCAAGCAACCCCGTAGTTGTCAAAGTTTAAACACTTTACTTACCTCAATAACCCTTCAATGGCTCAATAAATCTACTTTTTTAATTTTTATACCTATTTATCTTGCCGAATATATTCATATGTTTCACGACAATTAAATTCTTAGAAATTGTAGCAATGCTGAAAATCAAAGCTTTTAATTTGTGTTTCATTTGTGCATTGTTTCTTTTATCTGTTGTGGCAACTGAGACATCCAAAGAAGGTAAACAATATACAAATAGTTATCATGTATGTACACATAATTACTTTGTAACTAAATAATTAATTTCATAAATATTGTAATTTAATTTATTTGCAGGTTATGCAAAAGACTCAAAGAAAAATGTTTCGGTAGATAAGCTTGATGGTGGCCGAAAACCCATAGATATAGAACCTTTTGATTCAAATATGGCCGTTGGTTCGGAAAATAAAATAAGGGAAGAAAGGTCAAGGGCAGAGGAAGGAAATGAAGCAAATCAGAAGGCAAAGGAAGCAACGCATAAGGCAAAAGTAGCAAAGCAGAAGGCAAACGAAGCACATCAAAAGGCAAACGAAGCATAGAAAAAGGCAAACAATGCAGCGAAAAAGGAAAACAAAGCAGTGCAGAAGGCAATGGAAGCAGAGCGGAAGGCACACGCAGCAACACGGAAGGAAAAACTGGATGGGGTGAAAAAAAATATAAAATAAAGCATACACTATAATCATTGCATGATTGGGTGAATGAATAATAATAATAAGATTGATTTTCAAGGTTAAATTGGGGGTCAATGTGAGGGAAATAAGTTCTAGTCTTATGAACTTTGAAGGTTAATTTTTAAAAGAGTCTTCTTTTGGAGATCAATGTGAACGATTCTTGGTTGAAGAGACGGTAAAGATACTTTGACATCCCAAATTTTATAATAAATTATTTTATAGATGAAATATAATTTTAAATAATTAAGCTGGTGTTAAAATTATTTTAGAATATATGTTAATTAAATTTAGGATTAATTTTCTTTATATGATGTTTTAATCTTGTACATGTTAGACTAAATGAGTGATATAAATATTTTATTTTTATATTTCATATATTTTTCTAAAAATAATAGTATTTTACTGTACATATTTTAAAATGTAAGAGTTTAGGCGATTTTATGTGCATATGTGTGTTTGTAGTTAATTTGATATTTCCTTGTATGCTGACTAATGTTAAGTGTGCACACTATTATTTTTGATTATTTAAAAATTTATCTTATTTTAATTAATTATTTTACAAATAATTAGCTTGAGATATTAGTAATATTGATATTGACTTTCTTTATTTCTATATAGTTGTTGCGGTATGATGATTTTATAAATAATCATTTTGATTTAGTAATTAATATAAATCGTTGATGTTATATTTATTTATTTTATCATTTTGATTAATTTATCTTGATGATGTATTTTTATGTTATTATTTTGAAAATATATTATAGTAATAATTATAGTTACTATTTTGAGTATGAGAGTTTTGACTAAAATTAGATTTATCTATGTTAAGAAAAAAAAAATCATGTTAGAATGAGTGTTTTAGAGAAAAAATTTCTAGCATGGATAAGTAAAATAAATTATTTATTATAGATTTTTAGAATTACTAGAAAATAATTTTGGACCAAACGACTGTTTACACCCTAATTTTTTTTACTTCTGCATATTAATTTGAGCTATTACTGGTTGGACTTTTATTTTCTATACTTGAGGCCTTAGACTTTATGTGTGTGTTTGATTAGACAGGTTTATGTGAAGTGATAATAAAAGGTTAATTTGTTTTGATAAATTTATGTGATTATGATGATGTATAATTAATTATAGTGATGTTATAAATTTTTGATGAGTTTATATGATGATTATATGATTAACGATAATGATCATAAAAGGTCCAACATCTGATTCGGCAGCACCAGCTCTACGTCCTGCTCTACAGGTCTACAGTAGTCTTCGTGATATATTATCTACAGTTGCTCAAACTATTCTACAGAACTATCTACATGTAACTTTATGTAGTCTGTAACACCCTAAATTTGATAATAAACAATTTAATTAATTAAATAGGATTTTAAATAATTAATTTGATGTTAAAATTATTTTAGAACATATGTTGATAAATTTTGTGAGTAAATTTTGTTATCTGAATGATTTCTATTATGTGTTGGTTTGATAGATATTATATTTAATGAGCAATATAAATAATAAATATTTTATTTTTTTATTTTGTATATTTTTCTAAAAATAATAGTATTTTAATGTAATATATATTTTAAAGAAAAATATTTTATGCGATTTTACGTGTGTATACATGTACCCAATTAATGTAATACTTTTACGGGCGCTTGACTTATGTTAAGTATGCAGATAGTTATATTTCAATTATTTATAACTATTTTCTATTTTTAATTATTTTTTTTATAAATAATCATCTTGATATAGAATTGATATTGTGTTTGATTTTGTTTATTTTTAAATACTTTTTATGGTATTGTGATTTTATATATATTTATTATGATTTAGTAATTAATATAAAATATTGATGTTATATTTATTTATTTTATAATTTTGACTATTTTCTAATATGATGGTATCATTATAATGTGAGTATTTTGAGAAATAAGTATAATTGTAGGGATTATTTTGAATGTGAGAGTTTTGATTATTAGTAATATGTTTTTTTTATATTGATTATTTTAATTACTCTAGTTTATAAAATATTAGTAATATTTGGAAAACTAAATGGTGTTTGGAGGAATATTAAAAAAAGAGATTAAATAATTATTAGTTTATTTTAACAAAATAAAAATAATAATAGTAAAATATAAATAAAGAGACCAATGGGTTTGACTCTATGAACCCTAATTGTTAATAAAATAAAACAAACAAAAGAATGGAAGGGAGTTGGAAGGGCAGCCGCAGAACCAAAGAGTAAACACAACAACAACCTATCGTTTGACACTGCAAAGCCATAACTGTCCTAGAAAAGTTTCTCTGTTTTCGTCCAAATTTCAGTATGTTGTTTTACTCATTTATCTATTCAATTAAACATAATTTTTCTGATTTTTAACAACCCGAATTTCTCCCTAAAATACTCGATTTCTCCGTTTACAGAAATCCTTATTTTGCACCGTTCTCCTTCACCGTAAGTATAATATATTGTGAGATGAACGGGAAAACCGTATTTCCCAACGATTCATCCGGGGCTTGCTACGTACGACAGTAGCCCTTTGAGAGATAAATTGATTAATTTGAAATATGAGAATTGTGAGATTAAAATGTGAAATAGAAATTTTTCTAAGGTGTTGATTGATTTAATTTTCGATACTTGTGTGGTAGTTGATATTTGTTATTATTGTGATGTTGGATGTTGAATGAAATTACGTGTACATGTTTGCTTAGATGAAATTATGTGATGTGATAATAAAATATGGATGCATGGTTTGATATATGCTTACGTGATGATAATGATGATTTTTGATTGATGATAGAGATGTTATAAAATTGTGACGAGTTTATACGACGATCATGATTATTTATGATTAATGATATTATAAAATTATGATGAAAATATTGAAGTACCCCATACTCTTAAATATGGTGCTCTTAATGGAGTAGTCTAAGCTAACGGGGGGAGAAAATAAATATTGTGAATTTGTGAAGTGGAGATTATTTTGTCTTCATATAGGTAGGGCCTGACAAGCCTAGTGATTCTGGGGAAGTACAACTGAATAAGCCTGATCGTGGCGGTCTGCTGTCGAGCCTTAAGGCAAGATGGTTAGACCTTGGAGGTATTCCGGTGGGGAATTCCTAGGTGACTTGGAGGTAGCACTCGAAATGTCGGGAGCTACCATGCAACACACGTTTATCTCGACTGTCACGTATATGTGTCTCGGGTTGAGTTAAGGGGATCTATAAGGACAGGGCCAAATTGAATTGTCCGTCCACCGGGATGGTGGCATAGTATCTTGGCCTCCTAACCAAGTACTTCAGAGTTAGAATGGTACCACATTGTGAAGTAGAGTCTAAGCTCATGCATAGCATTGCATTTCCTTGTGATTGTTTTGTTGTGATTGATGTGTTTCAAAGGTAATAATAATTAGATGATTGATGCATATTATAATGAGATAATTATTTTACTTGAGTGGCTTTGATGTTATAATATGATTGTTTGCATGTTCTTCTTACTCGTATTATACTATTAACATGATTTCAAAACTCACCTCCTTCGTTGTTTGTGTTTGACTGGCTGGGCCATGCGTTTGTGAAATCGCAGTCATTACAGGCTAATGAGTCTTGAAGTTCAAGTTTGGGAGGAACCACGCTCTGATAGGTGATACCGGGAATAAGGGTTTTATTTTTATTTTTGGGAAACGTGATATCCTAAATTAAATAGAAAGTATTTATTTTCTTAAAAATATATTTTTATTTATCCGCTGCAAATTTTATAGGAATATTATATAAATTATTATATATATTTTTTGGGATTTAGGGTGTCACATTAGTGGTATCAGAGCAGGTCTGTCCAATCAGGCCGAGTGGGTCGAATGTCGATTCTGTGTTACGAACGTCAGTCGTGTCAATTGTGTTTTCTTGTGTAATAATTATTTTCACTATGTTATTTTCCCGTTATATAATTGGGTTAAGGGTTATATGCTTTTGTATTATTATACATATTTTCGAGATTACTAATTAACTGTATATTATTTGCTTACTCTGATTGTGCAATGGATCCTAAATTTCTACCTAAGTGAGTAAATAAACCATGAAATTACTTGTTCGGATCTGAGTTAATTTTAATTGTTGACAATATTATGTTAGTTACTTGTTGCTTATTGCTTGTCTACTGAACTGTGATTTTTGCATTGTTGTTTTATATGAATAGTTGGAAGTAATAATTTTGATTGACCAGCTGTATGTTTCAAGTTATTAATCTCATTCACATAATTTTATGTATCAAATGTCATACCTCACTAGTTAGTTGTTTTAAAATTCGACTTTCACCCTTAATCAATTTAAAATATTTAGTTTTGATATGTATTTGTTTAAAGTGTTTGATCTAATAGCTAATTGATTGAAACATTGAATTCCTTATGGATTATATGTTTAAAACTTCAAGTATTGACTTTTACTAGGTACAAATTATTATTATTCTGTTGAAACTCAATTTAGAGAAAAAGAAGATGTTTCGTTCTAAACTTTGAGTTAGATAGGAAATATGTCCCTTACGTTTGAAGTTTTAATTTTTACTAAAAATTTATTATTTTTATTTTATGTTGGCTTGTCTTAAAAAAAATTTGATTTTAAATCGTGAATGTTAACTTTAAATCACTTGAAAGTGTTGATGGTTGTATCTAGATGAGTATAATTTTGATATTGGTTTTGAAAATAATTTAGAATATTCGTCATGATTTAGATAGTGTGAAATTCATATTATTAGCAATAGAAATTATTGAATATTAGAGATTGGTAGAACTTAGAATTTTTTAAAAATGACATTTTGAAGGAGTTAAAGTTTACTTATTTTGTATGATGAAAATAACTTTTGTTTGAATTACTCTTGATTATTTTAAAGAAATTAAATTGAGTTGAATTTTTGTTGATTTAAGAAATAACAATAATTTTATGCTACTGATTTTATTTAATGTTTAAAACAGCTTAAAATTTACAGTATGTTCTACTATGTCTTGTTTTTAAGAAAATTGAAAAGAGTTATTGTTATCTTGGTTTAGGGGGCTGGTATGAATATTGAATCGTGAGGGTGTTGGGATATTTATTTGAAATGATTGATTTTCTGATTATGATATTATGAACTCATTAGAGTTTAACTCGATGTTAGAGTTTTAGAGTTTAAGAACTCTTCAGTTATTTACAATAGCACTAATGATAAAATGTCTACTAATTGAGAAAGAGAAAGAAAAAAAAAATTATTAATATTATTATTATTTTATTGAAACACAATTTAAAAAAAAAAGGATGTTTCTTTCTATACTTGAATAGAAAATATATCTCTTATGTCTAAAGTTTTAATTTTGACTAGAAAATTCTTATTTTTGATTGTGAATTGATATCTGTGGAAAAAAAAAAGATCTTGTGATTGTCTTCATTCATATTGTCA
>JBBPBT010000487.1:1577501-1589469 GCA_037974875.1 Cicer bijugum
AAATCGGACAAAATTAGGTGTCAATAGCCTAATTGTTTATTTTTATTATTTCTTTTATTTTTTATTATTATTTATTATTTTTTTTAATTATATATCTATTATATTTCATAAAACTTTAAAAGTGGCGGACAAAATTAGGTGTCTACAATATTTTAATAATAATAAAACAATTTTGTAATATAAGATAACGAAATAGTATTATAGTAAAATCTGATTAAATTATTATATAATAAATATATATTATTATTATATAACATTCATGTAACTTTCGTGACATATTCCGTCAAAGTACAATGCTAGTATTCAATGACAATATTAAATGAAAAAGTAATTACAGACTTTGACATGATGCACATGAATTAGTTGAGAAAGTTATGCAACATGTTACTCTAAATTCATGTGGCATTTGCTGCTAATTTACAAGAACAATATTGTGTGATATAAATGAGTTTATCTTTGACATATATTGAATAGTATGATAGTACTTTTAGAGGATTTTGATGACACATTTAAACAAATATTCACTCATTTAACTATTGAACAACTTATTATTTCCTTAGTTATATCTTTAAGTATACGGGAAAAATGTAATTATAATTAAGCTTTGGCGTAATGCACATGATTGAGTATGTTATTTACCACGGTGCACATGAGTTGATTGAGTATGTTTGGAGTTATTGCGTCACTATCAATTCACTATCATAGAAATGAATCAATTGGTGAGTTCATAATCTAATCATTAACATTCACAAAAACCAAATAAAGTTGTCTCAGATTTATTTTTTTCTTAAGTTTGAATGTATGCAATTTCTTGCACTTCAAATTACTAAGGTTTGATCTTTCATCACGTTTAATATAATATAAACAAAATAAAAATTTATAACATGCAATTCTTTTAACTTGTGTCCAATTTTCTCCTATTGACAACATATATGTCAATGATGAGGTGAATTTTTATAATAACTTGTTAGGAGGTTGTTTATGGTTCATTAATGTATTGGAACTAAAGCTTGTCCACCGGAGATGTTTTATTGCAGAAACCTAGTTTCTTCCCATGTTAATATCGTTATTGTTTGTGGTAAACATTTTCTCCTAAGGCAAGTGAAAGACGGTGTGAAGAACTGATTGCACTGTTGTAGAATCCACAAGGCCTCTTTTAAGGCAAATTGAAGCCATGTAGATAATAAACATATGTCTGAGAATTGCTTTTCCTTCTATTTTATGTTCTCCTGCCTGGGATCTGTTCTAGACTAGAATTCACCTGATAATAGGAAACAAATGCGAGAAGAGCTGAAGTTGAAAGATCTCTCAATTCTCAACTTTAGGTCTCTAGAATACTTTTTCATTTTCATTTTAAATTTTTTTCCTAGTATATTATTGTGTCTCTATATATTTTTCAATGGACTTTACCGGAAGCTGAGGCTAAAGCTGCCACTGCCGAATTAATGTTTATCTCAAACCTTGTCTCGAATTAATGTTGTTGATGCCCAGGTTCTACAATTTCTTGAATGAAGTCATCTCTTATTAGAACCATGGGGAATATTGTTTTTCAAATTCCTAAATCAAGCACTTTGTTTTTTTTCTTCAGGATATAGAAAAAGAAAAGACTGCTCGATCAAATTTGAAGAGGACCATCTGTGTTCATTTTATGCCATCATCAGATCAAACTCTCACAACAAAGCATAAATCTGCTTTTGAGAATGGTGTGATGCTTTGCTTCTTTTTACACCATTGCACAGTAGGGATATAGAAATTTCATTCATATATTTTTGTACCATTGTTTACTCTGTAGTGATAGGAAAATTTATTGAATCTTTTATAGCAAAATAACTATTTATTGTATGTTTTAATAGAATTAGTAAAATTAAATTATATTTTATGGTATGTTTCAATGACATTAGCTAATAAAAATAAATTAGAAATAGATTACTCATTTTATTTTTATATGTCTAGGTTTTAGAAATAAATTAAAAATAAATTAGAAATAAATTAAAAATAAATTAGAAATAAATTAGTGACAGACAATACTGTAGGAATAGATTAATTTTTTTTTATATGTCTAGGTTTTAGTGACAGTCATTATTGTAGGTTGAAATAAAAAACATGTTGTGACAATCCTCAGAGCATGTATGTTATTGAAGAAAAAAATTCTCTTAAAATAAAAATAATTTTGGAATTATAAAAAAATGATGTAATAATTTAATTAATTTAATTTTGGAAATAGTAGATGTTTATAATAATTATTGGAGAGAAATGAGTTAAGTTTGTGGTACAAGTATATATAAAACCTATAGAGACATAAAAGAGATTTGAGAAAAATTTAAAAGAGTAAATTTATTTTATGCCGTCAATAACTATTTTTTATTAACTAGAATTATGTTTATTATTAAAGAAATTATCAAGCAACCTCGTAGTTGTCAAAGTTTAAACACTTTACTTACCTCAATAACCCTTCAATGGCTCAATAAATCTACTTTTTTAATTTTTATACCTATTTGTCTTGCCGAATATATTCATATGTTTCACGACAATTAAATTCTTAGAAATTGTAGCAATGCTGAAAATCAAAGCTTTTAATTTGTGTTTCATTTGTGCATTGTTTCTTTTATCTGTTGTGGCAACTGAGACATCCAAAGAAGGTAAATAATATACAAATAGTTATCATGTATGTACACATAATTACTTTCTAACTAAATAATTAATTTAATAAATATTGTAATTTAAGTTATTTGCAGGTTATGCAAAAGACTCAAAGAAAAATGTTTTGGTAGATAAGCTTGATGGTGGCCGAAAACCCGTAGATATAGAACCTTTTGATTCAAATAAGCCCGTTGGTTCAGAAAATAAATTAAGGGAAAAAAGGTTAAGGGCAAAGGAAGCAGAGGAAGCAAACCAGAAGGCATAGGAAGCAAGGGAGAAGGCAAACGAAGCAAATCAGAAGGCAACGGAAGCACATCAAAAGGCAAACGAAGCACATACAAAGGCAAACGAAGCACAGCGAAAGGCATACGCAGCAATGTATACAGAAATTGAAGCAACGCATAAGGCAATGGATGCAGAGCGGAAGGCACGCGCTGCAAAGCGGAAGGAAAAACTGGATCAGTTGAAAAAATAAATAAATAAATAAAGCATACACTATAATCATTGCATGATTGGGTGAATGAATAATAATAATAATTAGATTGATTTTCAAGGTTAAATTGGGGGTCAATGTGAGGGAAATAAATTTTAGTCTTATGAACTTTGAAGGTTAATTTTTAAAAGAGTCTTCTTTTGGAGATCAACGTGAACAATTCTTGGTTGAAGAGACGATAAAGATACTTTAACATCCCAAATTTTATAATAAATTATTTTATAGATGAAATATAATTTTAAGTGATTAAGCTGGTGTTAAAATTATTTTAGAATATATGTTAATTAAATTTAGGATTAATTTTCTTTATATGATGTTTTAATCTTGTACATGTTAGACTAAATGAGTGATATAAATATTATATTTTTATATTTTATATATTTTTCTAAAAATAATTGTATTTTAGTGTACATATTTTAAAATATAAGAATTTAGGCGATTTTACGTGCATATGTGTGTTTGTAGTTAATTTGATATTTCCTTGTATGCTGACTAATGTTAAGTGTGCACACTATTATTTTTTATTATTTAAAAATTTGTCTTATTTTAATTAATTAATTTACAAATAATTATCTTGAGATATTAGTAATATTGATATTGACTTTCTTTATTTCTATATAGTTGATGCGGTATGATGATTTTATAAATATTCATTTTGATTTAGTAATTAATTATTTTATAAATATTCATTTTGATTAATTTATAAAGATGATGTTTTTTTATGTTATTATTTTAAAAATATATTATAGTAATAATTATTGTTACTATTTTGAGTATGAGAGTTTTGACTAAAATTAGATTTATCTATGTTAAGAAAAAATAATATCATGTTAGAATGAGTGTTTTGGAGAAAAAAATTTCTAGCATGGATAAGTAAAATAAATTATTTATTATAGATTTTTAGAATTACTAGAAAATAAATTTTGGACCAAACCACTGTTTATGTGACACCCTAAACCCAAATTGAAATAAAAAGTAAAATGCACTAGTTTTGAAAGATATTCGCAGTGGTTCCAAAATAGAGTATAAAAATTTTCATTCAAACTATAACGTTCAGAAAGTCACATTCACACTACACCAATTGGTTGCATAAAAAAATTAATTAAAATCCTTTAATATCTAATATAGTTGAGGTTTATTAAATAAAAATTTCTAACATAAAAACATGTTCTAATTTAGAGAAAACTAATTTCTACATCCGAATAAAAGATATAACTAACACAATTGATCAATCGAATTTACAAAAATCTAAATTAATTCATAACTCAACAAAATACGATAAATTACTCCCACCCAGTATCACCTATCAGAGCGTGGATCACCAACTGATAACCTGAAATGACTTCGCTCTCGCAAGCGCCAAACACAAGCAACGAGGGGTGAGTTTCGAAATTATGTAATAGTATAAGATAAACGAGGAGAACACACAAGTAGTCAAAACAACACAAATAAAGAGAACGTTCAAGAACATCATATCAAAGGTTAATCTAATTCAATCACAATCAAACAATCACAAGGATGAAATGCTATGCATGTCCTATACTCTATACTTGTTCATCATTCGGTACCATTCTACTCTGAAGTACTTGGTTAGGAGGCCTGGTACTATGCCACTACAAGAGTGGACAGACAATTTATGAATGGCCAAGTCCACATAGATCCCCTCAACTCAACCCGAGACACATATACGCGACAATCGGGGTACTCTTGTGTTGCACGGTAGTTCCCTGGCTTAGGGAATAACCCACTAATCCACTTAGGAATTCCCCACTAGATGTACCCCCAAGGTCTATGAGTCTTACCTTACAGTTCGACCGTAGCCCTCCACGATCAGGCTCATTCAGTTGTACTTCCCCGAATCACTAGGTTTGTCAAGCCCTCCCTATATGATGACAAAATAATCCTATCTCCAAAATCTATAACACATATCTCAGACTTACTCGATCATCACAATTCAATGATGATCACAATTCAATATGTTTCAGTTTAACTTCACAATATTCATCATTATATATATAGTTAAATCAGTCAATCACATAAAATCCCAATATTTGATTTACACTACTCACAATACACAGTCCAGTCTCATCAATCACATAATAAGGAATCAATTAGGTGCATTTTCAAGTAATATCAGAATTTCAATCAAGTAGACAAGAACACTCAAATACATATCATTTCTACGATAACAATTAGTATATGTTTCATAAAATAAAATAACACACAATCTTAATATAAATTAATTCACACAATTCTATAGGTTTCTAAATTATATTTAGCCTTCACTATTACCATTCATATGTTATTAATTAATTATTATTACTCATAGGGCTCAACCGTACGTAGTAAGCCCCGAATGAACATATGGGAATTTCAGTATTCCCGTTCATCTTGCGTTATTTTATACTCATAAAATCGAACCTCATCCCACCCCTTACCTCATTTGGCGATCTCATACATAAGACATTAATTTCAGCAACGTCGGAGAAATCCAGAGATAAATTATTTGAAAGCGGGTCCAGAGAATAACCAAATCTTAGCGACACAGATGAATCAAAGCGATGCTTACAAATAACAACAACACTGAAATTAAAATTAAAAGTGCATCAACATCTAACTTTAATTATGACAGGGTTAAAACAAATGAACAATGAATGTGAGGTTGATCGAAAAACATTTACCGTAACACCACCACCGTGGGTTTTCGTGAATATTGGCGAAACTTACAAACGAAGAGGTGTAAGACAAAGCTCTCGACATGGAGAATGCGAAGTTGCTTGTCGTTGTTTAAGTGCACCACTACAAAGGCCAGAAAAGCTTCGCAGCAAAGTTGATGCTGGAAATAATTGGTCACAATTTGATTTCTCCTTCACATGACATATAAACGAGAGTGATTTTGATGAAAATAATGAAAGGAGAAGGAAGATATTGGTCATTCATCCGTAGGCAATGGAAGATAAAGGAATTGAAATGTATCTAGTGATTAGGTTACAAAGAGGGCGGCCAAAGAATAGAGATGAAGTCTGAAAGTTTCTTCTTTCTTTTTTTCCAGCGGTGTGCTTTTAGTTTGCTAAAGTATGTAGGGTTATTGGTGTTAGGCGGTGGGGAAGAGATGGCTTACAATATCCATTGCACTTATTTCTATTGTATCACCATCTTTTTTTAATTTTTTTTATATTATTATTATTATTCAAAACTTTTCTATTAACTTTACTATCATTAAAAATAACTTTACTATCACACTATATGAAATACACATGAAAGGAAAATTAATCGTAATTATTTATTAAAACATATTATAAACACATGCAATAAATAATTAATTTTTAAAAAAAAAATCCTATTAGATAAATGAAATAATTTATTATAAAATTTGGGGTGTTACAGTTTACACCCTTATTTTTTTCACTTCTCCATATTAATATGAGCTATTACTGGTTGGATTTTTATTTTCTATACATGAGGCCTTAGACTTTGTGAACTCGTTGATTATTCAGATTCGCTCGTTATACCTTGTCGATCTACAGTTGCATTGCAGTTGAAAATTTCCATTGATTTGTGTGTGAGAAAATGTCTAAATAAGGTAAGGGTTGAAAGAGCGTTTGAATTCATGAGTATAATATATTGTGAGATGAACGGAAAACTGTATTTCTCTACCATTAATCCGGGACTCGCTACGTACGGCAGTAGCCTTTTGAGGGATACATGAATTAATGTGCAAATATGGAAATTGTGAGAATAAAATGTGGAATAGAAATATTTATAAGGTGTTGATTTATTTAATTTCGTTAAAAGTGTTATTTGATATTGTTGTGATATTGATTGTCTAATGAATTTTATGTGTGTGTTTGATTAAACGGGTTTATGTGAAGTGATAATAAAAGGTTAATTTGTTTTGATAAATTTATGTGATTATGATGATGTATAATTAATAATAGTGATGTTATAAATTTGTGATGAGTTTATATGATAATATTTGATTAACGATAATGATAATAAAAGCTCCAACATCTGATTCTGCAGCACCAGCTCTGCGTCCTGCTCTACAGGTCTACAGTAGTCTTCGTGATATATTATCTACAGATGCTCAAACTATTCTATAGAACTATCTGCAGGTAACTTTATGTAGTCATTGTACTGGTGACTGATGCCTTTGTTCAATATAACTTCATGCCTTCAAGCATATTACTATATTCGAGTGTGCTTGAAAAAGATTTAGGGATATCTATGAATGGCTTATGAGATTTATAAAAAAAAAATTAAAATTTCACTTCATAACATAAAGTTTTTCTGGATCAATCTTGTAACAATAACTACATCTCTGTTTTGGAGTCTAAATGAAATGGTTACTGTGGATAGACTGCAGCAAGAAAAAGGTGTAGAAAACACACGACGGAGACTTATGAATTTGTTTCAAGCACCTCTGAAATTTACCTAATGGACACCATTACCATCTCAACAACATACCTGAAGATGAAAAACCTTTGTAGTTCTATAAGGAATGAAATTCAGGCAGACATAAAGATCAATAGCCATCATACAGTCCACGACCAACATATTTTCCCCAGGTATTTGGCTTCATGTTAAATTTCAAGATTTTTCAAGATTCTCTTGGTTTCAGAACTTAGTATTTTCCTGTTTTGAACAGATTTTTTCGTTATCATTTTCATTTCACAAAGTAGCAGCATTGCACATATTCTCAGTTTTTGCTTCATATATTTTAACTTGGATTGCATTCTGAGATCAATTATTCAATTTTCAGTTCAATTGACCTGGCAAACATCACAGCAGCCATTTATAGAATAGAGCTATGTACACGACTGAAAAATAGCTTTTTTGCTTCTAATTTTTGCAGTATGAAACAACATTCTCCTTGTGAATAGCTAGGCTTATTTATATGCTTATGGCTTTCATTCAATTAGCAGTTGCCACTTCTTAAAGATGTGTCCCGGTGTCTGACACCGACGCAACACCAACATATTAATCACATTCAATCAATTTATTTTCTCAAAATATTACCGATGCCAACGTGTGAGTATCGTGTCAGGTGTTCGTAGGATATGTGTATACACCATGGAGGTCTTATCATTGACATGACATCCCTATTAACAAGAAAAGAATCAAAATGAACAATGAATTGCAACATACAACTCTCACCAATATCAGAACAACCCTTAATCTCAAGTTCTCAACCAAAATAAATTATTTGCTTACCATTTGATCCTTTCACTAGATCCTCATGGTTGAACAGAAGCAGAGAGAAATGGCACTTCCAACCAAAGCAACAACCATCTTCTACAAGTGCAACGTTGAATGAAGTTAGAGATGATTTTATGGTAGCTTTGAGATCTATCAGAATGTGAGAGTTGGAATACTTTCTTTGTTTAATATTAGGAAAACAAGTTGCAATAATATAATTTATTACATTAATCACAAACATGCTGATCATACATGTCTATTCTTGTATATCATATCATGTTTTAAGTGGACTTCATACAATTATTCACCTACTACCAGAACCCAATTATGTGTATTAAAATTTTATTTGTACATGCAGATGTTGCCCAATAAAATAAATGCATTAAAATATATATAGTTATCAAGACTTGTATTTCACATCTGGTGACACAACTCAACTGCAACCAAGTGACTAGACTCAGATGATTAACAAGCTTAAGATAAGAATGAATCGTTTGAGAGAATTCGAATTCAAATCTTGACTAGAACAATTCTTGATTAAGTTTTACTTACCTCTTGACTGAACTCCGAATTGTTATTAAGTCTCATTAACCTGAGAACCAAGAACCGAAAAGTTAAAACCAAAAAATCTAATGAGTCAATTGCAACTATACCTATTGAGTAGATTACCGCAAATGTATTGTACAACTTTTGCTCATTGGATATTAAATATAATATTTGTGACACCCTAAACCCAAATTAAAATAGAAAGTGAAATGTGTTAGTTTTGAAAGAGATTCGCAGCGGTTCCAAAAAAATTTATACGAAATTTATTTTAAGTTATAAGGTTCAAGAATGTCACACTCACAATTACACAAAATGCTTGCATAAAAATTTTCAATAAAAATTCAATTTATATCGAATATAGTTGAGGTTTATTAAATAAAACTTTTGACATAAAACATGTTCTAAACTTAGAGACAATTAATTTCTAAATTTGAATAAAAGATAAAAATAACAAAATTGATCGATTGAATTAACAAAAATCTAAATTAGTTCATAACTCAATAAAATGCGACGAATTACTCCCACCCAGTATCACCTATCAGAGCGTGGATCACCAACCGATAACCTGAAATGACTGCACTCTCGCAAGCGCCAAACACAAGCAACGAGGGGTGAGCTTCGAAAACATGTAATAGTATAAAATAATTGAGAAGTACACGTAAAATATATTAAACACCGTATCATATCAAATCACAACCAACAAGAATAATCAAGGTAAAACATTGATACAATCCACAACATCAAGTAAGTAGATACAAAAATCAAGTAATGTTATGCATGCTCTTATACTCTAGACTCCTCCTCTTTCTTTGGTACCATTCTAACTCTGAAGTACTTGGTTAGGAGGCCATGATACTATGCCACCATCCCAGTGGACGAACAATTCAAATTGGCCTTGTCCTCATATACGCAACAGTCGAGGTAAAAGTGTGTTGCATGGTAGCTCCAGACATTTGGAGTGCTACCTCCAAGTAACCTAGGAGTTCCCCACCCGAATACCTCCAAGGTCTAACAATCTTGCCATAAGGCTCAACAACAGACCGCCACGATCAGGCTCATTCAGTTGTACTTCCCCAGAATCACTAGGCTTGTCAGGCCCTACCTATATGATGACCAAATAATCTCCACTTCAAAAATTATCAGCATCTATGTTCTCCCCTCGTTGGCCTAGGTCACTCACTCCATTAAGAGAACCATCATTGGCACGGGTCGAATTCATCACAATTCAATATGCATTTCTTGATATTCATCAAAGTGGTAACATCATAATTCAACAAGTAATCATCAATGCATATTTTCATAGTCATATATCACATTCAAAATTTATCATCATAATACACAAACACCAACAATAGAAAATTTTCAGTCACATATAATAATAATACTAAATTATTCACACACACTACTTCAATTGAAATTGAATTAATAACAATTCATCGCATTTTATATCATATAACAATATCCAGGTAGATATAAACAAAACATAGAATACATTAAATACAAAATTCTACAATAATTCTACTACCACACAATCTTCAAAATTGAAATCAAACAACACCCTATAAAAGTTTCTAACTTGTATTTTAATCTCACCAAATTCAAGTTTTCTCATTAGTCAATTATTACTCAAAGGACTTCAGCCTTACGCAGCGAGTCCCGAATGAATTATGGGATATCTGGTTTTCCCGTTCATCTCACTTAATTTACACTCATGAATTTGAACTCTCTCTCACCCCGTACCTTATTTTGACGCTTTCTCAAGCACGGAAATCAATGGGACCTATTAACAACAACTGCAAATGGACGACGTACAACAAACAAATCGGAATAGATGATGAGTTTACAACGTTGAGGCACGACTAATAAATTGTGCAGAGCATAAAAATCAATGTTAAATAATTAAAAAAAATTTGAGGAGTCAAAATGACAAGATGAAAAAACTACAAAAAGGTCTCACTGACTCATCAGAGTGCCGGAAGGGTATGACATCAACTTCAATGAAAAACGCAATCGAGTAGTGCTTATTGGAGGTTTCGACGAGATGAATCTAAGGATGATATTTGTTTCTTGAAACGAAATTCATGCAAGTTGTTTTTCCTAATAAACAGTCGTGCCAATAATACTTTTGGAATACCAATTCTATGATCAAAGGATGTTGGTAGGCAAGTTTAAAAGAGATAAGTACTTGGACCGAGTAAAAGCAATTCCTTAGAAAAAATACGAAAGCACATACAGGGACCCCATCAAACCTGTAATATGTATGTGATTTCACTCCCATTAGATGAGTCCAAGAAGTAGAACTCAAATCCTTCGTTAAAACAGTAGGAGCAAAGTTTGGAATTGGACTATTAAAATATCAATTGTGGCTTCATGTTTTCCAAATTGTTTTGTAATACCGATTATGATTACGATTCCTTGGATTTAATCCAAACTAAAATGAAGACGGTGCTCATAATGTTTTGTCATAATCTCTCATGCATGATCGAAGTTAAGATTAAGAACTAAATTATATAGTCAATGTTTGTGAGGATTAGAGATCGGAAGATGACTACTAGATGGTATAGATCGCCGTTTCTATGAGAAGAGGAAAGTATTTTAATTTCTTTGTGAACCCTAGAGATAGTCCTATAGAAACTGATTAGAAAAAGAGAGAGGCAATGCAAAACAAGGGATGTGTGGCTGTAAAAAAAACAAAACCGGAGGTACAACTCAAGTCAAGTATATAAAATCAAAATTAATAAATTTTATTTTAAAGTCTTTTAAATGACCACAACTCTTCCTCAACATTTCTTAAAATAAAATTTTCACTATAAAATATTAATAATACTTTCAGACTAATATTTTACCAACTAACATAATTAACATTTTAAATATATATATATATATATATTAGTAGTTAAAACTCTCATACTCATAATTACCACCACAATTTTTCTAAATACCGTTTTCCAAAATAGTCACATTAACAATAATATTTTTGGAGAATTGTTAAAATGATAAAATAAATAAGTATAATGTTAATATATATAAAATTACAAAGTCATAACGAGTATATAAAAATAAACGAAATCAAACACAATATTACTACGA
>JBBPBT010000487.1:1595206-1608201 GCA_037974875.1 Cicer bijugum
ACAACTTCTCGTGCTCACAATTAAAATATCATACTAATAAAACAAATAAATTTAGACTACGCTACAATATAATTCAATATTAATATTTTTTAAAAATAAAAAATATTAAATAGTCAATCATATTTTTAAATTTTTACATCTTATATTTGGATTTGTATTTTACATTTTATTTCATCAAATAAATACAAGTGCCATTATATGTTGAAAAATAAATTAACAATCATAGTACAACGAGTCAAACAATTATCCTATATAATAAATTATCATACAAATTTTATAAAATATTTTAAAAATTAAATTAGATGATTGTGATAAACATAATTTTCTATCATTTTAATTTTCCTAATCATATTCAATTATTACAAATCAATAAAATAATATTATAAAATAATTATATTTATAATACATAAAATATTACTTACAAAACTTATAAAATTAATTAATATCCGTGCAACGCGCGGGCCATACTCTAGTTTTGACTTATATTGGAGAAATGTGATGGTACATTTAGAGGGTTTTTGGAACATGTTCTGCAAGCCTTCACATGATGTGCATGAATCGCTTGGGCAAGCTATGCAATACATCACATCGAATTCAGGTGTTATTTTTTGTTAGACAATAATGACAACATTGTGTGTCGGCGCACTTTGAGAGTGAACAAACATTAAAAAAAAAGTTATTTTTTTTTTCTCATAAACATTTGTTTACTTCAACAAAATTAATACTTTCATTCCTAATAACATTTAAAATACAATTAAAATGCTATAAAAAATATTGTGATGAACATATAAAATAAATGTTTTATCTATAAAATAAACACTACCATTAGTTGAACGACAAGACAAAAATAATTACACATTTATTGTTTTATAATGATATAATAGTAACATTTTTTATAAACAAATATAATAGATGATCTGGTTAATTATTTGTGTAAATAATTATACTAATTTTTACTAATGTTTAAATGTAGTATATTATCATTATATAATATTTGTATTTTGATTGAATCAATCTATAATATTTAAACTATATATGAATAATAATTAAATAATATCTATAAAAAGTTAAACGCAATATTTTTACAAAAAGTATTAATTTTATAAGCTTAATTGTAGTTTTGGTCCTCCTATTTAGCTGAATCACGAAAGTAGTTTCCCCAGTTTTGGTCCCTCAAACAGAATTTTGGTCCAAAACTTAATGCAATTTTATGTTTTTTGCATTTACTTAAGTCACACAATGCCTCAATATCTCATTTGCAACAATTGTACTTGAAATATATGATAATGAATGGTGTAGTACGACTTTAAAAAAAATGAAATTTCAAAACTGCAATTAAACTAATTTTATATTACAAAATTAAATATTTAAACTCTTAAAATATTATCTAAAATTTGTAAACGTAGTAGCAATTGGATGAACTTTTGTTTAAAATTAGTAAATTATAATTAAATTATCTCTATAAATATAATCATAATTCAAGTGGTATTTGATGTTAGTCTGCAATTACAATATTGTGGATTGATAGTGGGTTTAGGTTTGACATATATTAGAAAATATAATGGAATATTCAAAGGACTATGAGGCCACGTTTCTCTATATACTCACCCGATTAACTACTAAGCAATTTATCATTTTCTAGATTATTGCTCGGATTATATGGCAAAAACGTAATCATAAGTAACATGATGCACATGAATCAGTTGAACATGTTAAGCAACATGATACCCTAAATTCATGTGACATTTGATGTTAGTCTATAAGGACAATATTGTGTGCTATTGTATTCAATTTTGACATATATTATAGAGTATTGTGGTTAATTCAGTGGGCTTTGATGACACATTTCACCATAGTATCCACTCGATTTACCACTAAATAACTTAGTATTTTATGAATTGATGCTTCGAGTCTATGAAAAAAAAATGTAATCACAAGTATTAGTACACGAATTGGTTGTACAAGTTATGCAACACGGTACTCTAAATCTATGTGGAAACATTGTGTGCTAGCCACGTATTCGATTGTGATATATATTGAAGAGTATGGCATTATATTTAGAGGGATTTGAGATCTATCAAATAGTCACTCAATTAACTATGCAACAACTTGGTTTTTTCTTAATCATTGTTTGGAGTACTACACGACAAAAATAAAATCACAAGCTCTGGTGTGATACATCATACACATGATTCATTTAGTTGAGTAAGTTATGCAGTATAGTACTCTAAATTCAGGTGGCGTATGGTGGTAGTCTATAATGACAACATTATGTCTTGACACACTAAAAGAATGATCGTTGTCATTTTATAAGACATAAGTTGAAGGAAATTAAACCTTTTAGATAGTAGTTGCGTGGAGTATATGACAAAAACATAATAAATTTTTACATGATGTACATGAATCACTCAGCATAATGTCCAAAGGGGTATGTAGTTGTTTTGTAGCTTATAACTTGTAGATTAGATTGTAATTGTCAACAACCACTTTGTTATATCTCTTTTTTAGAGTTTGGTTATAGTGCATTTTTTCACATCATTCAATCAAATTCACGTAGATATTTATTAATATATTTTAATAGTAATAAAACAATTTTGTAATATAAGATAACTAAATAGTATTATAGTAAAATGTGATTAAATTATTATATAATAAATAATATATTATTATCTTTTTATTTAATTTTTTAAAAGTAAAATACCATTACATATATAAAAATATCACACCGTCAGTGTCAAGAAACTAATATATTAAATAATTAATATAAAAATTATTGCATTATTTTCTTAAAAAATAATTATTTTATATTAAAAAATTAAATATAGTTGAAATTATTTAACCTCCTAAAAACTTTTATAAGTGTTTAAAATATAGTACAAATTTTGTAAATATAGTAGAAATCATAATTATTAGAGAATTTTTATACAAATTGAGTAAATAGATTTATATAAAAGTAATATGCAATATTTATTCGACATAAAAAAGGAAAGTAATATTTTTTGAGTTTGTTCATGAACGCGGATGAAGTTATTAATAAGGTATAATCTTACATTCATGTAACTTTCGTGACATATTCCATCAAAGTACAATGCTAGTATTCAATGACAATATTAAATGAAAAAGTAATTACAGACTTTGACATGATGCACATGAATTAGTTGAGAAAGTTATGCAACATGTTACTCTAAATTCATTTGGCATTTGCTGCTAATTTACAAGAACAATATTGTGTGATATAAATGAGTTTATCTTTGACATATATTGAATAGTATGATAGTACTTTTAGAGGAATTTGATGACACATTTAAACAAATATTCACTCATTTAACTATTGAACAACTTATTATTTCCTTAGTTGTTTCTTTGAGTATACGGGAAAAATGTAATTATAATTAAGCTTTGGTGTAATGCACATGATTGAGTATGTTATTTACCACGAAAGTAATATTTTTTGAGTTTGTTCATGAACGTGGATGAAGTTATTAATAAGGTATAATCTTACATTCATGTAACTTTCGTGACATATTCCATCAAAGTACAATGCTAGTATTCAATGACAATATTAAATGAAAAAGTAATTACAGACTTTGACTTGATGCACATGAATTAGTTGAGAAAGTTATGCAACATGTTACTCTAAATTCATTTGGCATTTGCTGCTAATTTACAAGAACAATATTGTGTGATATAAATGAGTTTATCTTTGACATATATTGAATAGTATGATAGTACTTTTAGAGGATTTTGATGACACATTTAAACAAATATTCACTCATTTAACTATTGAACAACTTATTATTTCCTTAGTTGTTTCTTTGAGTATACGGGAAAAATGTAATTATAATTAAGCTTTGGTGTAACGCACATGATTGAGTATGTTATTTACCACGGTGCACATGAGTTGATTGAGTATGGTTGGTGTTATTGCGTCACTATCAATTCACTATCATAGAAATGAATCAATAGGTGAGTTCATAATCTAATCATTAACATTCACAAAAACCAAATAAAGTTGTCTCAGATTTATTTTTTCTTAAGTTTGAATGTATGCAATTTCTTGCACTTCAAATTACTAAGGTTTGATCTTTCATCACGTATAATATAATATAAACAAAATAAAAGTTTATAACATGCAATTCTTTTAACTTGTGTCCAATTTTCTCCTATTGACAACAGATGCATCTTCGTGTCAATGATGAGGTGAATTTTTATAATAACTTGTTAGGAGGTTGTTTATGGTTCATTAATGTATAGGAACTAAAGCTTGTCCACCAGAGATGTTTTATTGCAGAAACCTAGGAAGCAAGTCTTAATTTATAGTTTCTTCCCATGTTAATATCGTTATTGTTTGTGGTAAACATTTTCTCCTAAGGCAGGTGAAAGACGGTGTGAAGAACTGATTACACAAGTTGTAGAATCCACAAGGCCTCTTTTACTCGGGTTCGCATCCTTTGTTTCTTTTAGACTTGTGCAGGTATCATTGTTGGGGTAGTAATTAATACAATGTTTGTGGATAACATGGTTAAGGAGGTAGTAAATGGTTTCTACACTTTTTCTGGATAAATCCATGGGTGGTAGCTTGTAGGGTGACTCTTAGTAATCGATTTAGGAGACTCTTTAATGCCACGACGGATAAAAATAAATTAGTGACTAATATGATCTTAAGCAGAAGTGAATGGGTAGCTTGTAAATGGGAGTATCGTGGTGAGCTTTTGAGTGGGATAAAGAGCTAGTTGCGGAATGTGCTTTGATATATATTGAATATCTAATTCATTCAATAGTTGTAGTTTTTGCATTTGTTATTCTTCTTTAAAATAGTAGATGTATTTAATAATTATTGGAGAGAAATGAGTTAGGTTTGTGGTACAAGTGTGTGTGTGTGTGTGTGTGTATATATATATATATATATATATATATATATATATATATATATATAATGTTGGTAAGTTATTGAAGAAAAAAAATTCTCTTAAAATAAAAATAATTTTGGAATTATAAAAAAATGATGTATTAATTTAATTTTTGGAAATAGTAGATGTTTATAATAATTATTGGAGAGAAATGAGTTAAGTTTGTGGTACAAGTATATATAAAACCTATAGAGACATAAAAGAGATTTGAGAAAAATTTAAAAGAGTAAATTTATTTTATGCCGTCAATAACTATTTTTTATTAACTAGAATTAAGTTTATTAATAAAGAAATTATCAAGCAACCTCGTAGTTGTCAAAGTTTAAACACTTTACTTACCTCAATAACCCTTCAATGGCTCAATAAATCTACTTTTTTAATTTTTATACCTATTTATCTTGCCGAATATATTCATATGCTTCACGACAATTAAATTCTTAGAAATTGTAGCAATGCTGAAAATCAAAGCTTTTAATTTGTGTTTCGTTTGTGCATTGTTTCTTTTATCTAATGTGGCAACTGAGACATCCAAAGAAGGTAAATAATATACAAATAGTTATCATGTATGTACACATAATTACTTTCTAATTAAATAATTAATTTAATAAATATAGTAATTTAATTTATTTGCAGGTTATGCAAAAGACTCAAAGAAAAATGTTTTGGTAGATAAGCTTGATGGTGGCCGAAAACCCATAGATATAGAACCTTTTGATTCAAATAAGCCCATTGGTTCGATACATAAAATAAGGCAAGGAAGGTTAAGGGCAAAGGAAGCAGAGGAAGCAAACCAGAAGGCAAACGAAGCAAGGCAGAAGGCAAACAAAGCAAATCAGAAGGCAACGAAAGCACATCAAAAGGCAAATGAAGCACTTACAAAGGCATACAAAGCAAATCAGAAGGCAACGAAAGCACGTCAAAAGTCAAATGAAGCACTTACAAAGGCAAACAAAGCAAATTAGGAGGCAACAGAAGCACATCATAAGGCAACCGAAGCACATACAAATGCTAACGAAGCAAATCAGAAGCCAACAGAAGCACATCAAAAGGAAAACGAAGCACATACAAAGGCAAACAAACCACAGTCAAAGGCATATGCAAATCGAATAACACACCCAACAAAGGGGAAGGAAAAACTGGATCAGTTGAAAAAATAAATAAATAAATAAATAAAGCATACACTATAATCATTGCATGATTGGGTGAATGAATAATAATAATAATAATAATAATAATAATAATAATAATAAGATTGATTTTCAAGGTTAAATTGGGGGTCTATGTGAGGGAAATAAATTCTAGTCTTATGAACTTTGAAGGTTAATTTTTAAAAGAGTCTTCTTTTGGAGATCAACGTAAACGATTCTTGGTTGAAGAGATGATAAAGATACTTTAACATCCCAAATTTTATAATAAATTATTTTATAGATGAAATATAATTTTAAATAATTAAGCTGGTGTTAAAATTATTTTAGAATATATGTTAATTAAATTTAGGATTAATTTTCTTTATATGATGTTTTAATCTTGTACATGTTTGACTAAATGAGTGATATAAATATTATATTTTTATATTTTATATATTTTTCTAAAAATAAGTATTTTAGTGTACATATTTTAAAATATAAGAGTTTAGGCGTTTTTACGTGCATATGTGTGTTTGTAGTTAATTTGATATTTCCTTGTATGCTGACTAATGCAAAGTGTGCACACTATTATTTTTTATTATTTAAAAATTTGTCTTATTTTAATTAATTATTTTACAAATAATTATCTTGAGATATTAGTAATATTGATATTGACTTTCTTTATTTCTATATAGTTGTTGCGTTATGATGATTTTATAAATATTCATTTTGATTTAGTAATTAATATAAATCGTTGATGTAATATTTATTTATTTTATCATTTTGATTAATTTATAAAGATGATGTATTTTTATGTTATTATTTTGAAATATATTATAGTAATAATTATAGTTACTATTTTGAGTATGAGAGTTTTGACTAAAATTAGATTTATCTATGTTAAGAAAAAATAATATCATGTTAGAATGAGTGTTTTGGAGAAAAAATTTCTAGCATGGATAAGTAAAATAAATTATTTATTATAGATTTTTAGAATTACTAGAAAATAAATTATTTTCGACCGTAGCCTTCCACGATCAGGCTCATTCAGTAGTACTTCCCCGAATCACTAGGTTTGTCAAGCCCTCCCTATATGATGACAAAATAATCCTATCTCCAAAATCTATAACACATATCTCATACTTACTCGATCATCACAATTCAATATGTTTCAGTTTAACTTCACAATATTCATTATTATATATATAGTTATATCAGTCAATCACATAAAATCCCAATATTTGATTTACACTACTCACAATACACAGTCCAGTCTCATCAATCACATAATAAGGAATCAATTAGGTGCATTTTCAAGTAATATCAGAATTTCAATCAAGTAGACAAGAACACTCAAATACATATCATTCTACAATAACAATTAGTATATGTTTCATAAAATCAAATAACACGCAATCTTAATATAAATTAATTCACAAAATTCTATAGGTTTCTAAATTATATTTTAGCCCTCACTATTACCATTCATATATTATTAATTAATTATTATTACTCATAGGGCTCAACCGTACGTAGTAAGCCCCGAATGAACATATGGGAATTTCAGTATTCCCGTTCATCTTGCGTTATTTTATACTCATAAAACCGAACCTCATCTCACCCCTTACCTCATTTGGCAATCTCGTACATAAGACATTAATTTCAGCAACGTCGGAGAAATCCAGAAATAAATTATTTGAAAGCGGGTCCAGAGAATAACCAAATCTTAGCGACACAAATGAATCAAAACAATGCTTACAAATAACAACAACACTGAAATTAAAATTAAAAGTGCATCAGCATCTAACTTTAATTATGACAGGGTTAAAACAAATGAACAATGAATGTGAGGTTGATCGAAAAACATTTATCGTAACACCACCGCCATGGGTTTTCGTGAATGTTGGCGAAACTTACAAACGAAGAGGTGTAAGACAAAGCTCTCGACATGGAGAATGCGAAGTTGCTTGTCGTTGTTTAAGTGCACCACTACAGAGGCTAGAAAAGCTTCCCAGCAATGTTGATGCCGGAAATAATAGGTCACGGTTTGATTTCTCCTTCACGTGACATATAAACGAGAGTGATTTTGATGAAAATAATGAAAGGAGAAGAAATATATTGGTCATTCATCCGTAGGCAATGGAAGATAAAAGAATTGAATTGTATCTAGTGGTTAGGTTACAAAGAGGGCGGCCAAAGAAAAGAGATGAAGTCCGAAAGTTTCTTCTTTTTTTCCAGCGGTGTGCTTTTGGTTTGCTGAAGTATGTAGGGTTATTGGTGTTAGGCGGTGGGGAAGAGATGGCTTACAATATCCATTGCACTTATTTCTATTGTATCACCATCTTTTTTTTAGTTTTTTTTTATATTATTATTATTATTATTCAAAACTTTTCTATTAACTTTACTATCATTAAAATAAAAATAAATAAGTAGTTATTAAATATCAAGTTAGTAATAATGATAACATATTTCACTAAAAAAATAATAACAATCTAAAATTAATATTTAAAAAAATAAATATACTTAACCTCCATATCAATAATTTAAATAAATTATTAAGCCAACACACATGAAATTATCACACTATAGCAAATACACATGAAAGGAAAATTAATCGTAATTATTTATTAACACATATTATAAACACATGCAATAAATAATTAATTTAAAAAAAATCCTATTAGATAAATGAAATAATTTATTATAAAATTTGGGGTGTTACAGTTTACACCCTTATTTTTTTTACTTCTGCATATTAATTTGAGCTATTACTGGTTGGATTTTTATTTTCTATACATGAGGCCATAGACTTTGTGAACTCGCTGATTATTCAGATTCGCTCATTATACCTTGTCGATCTACAGTTGCGTTGCAGTTGAAATTTTCCATTGATTTGTGTTTGAGAAAATGTCTAAATAAGGTAAGGGTTGAAAGAGCGTTTGAATTCATGAGTATAATATATTGTGAGATGAACGGAAAACTGTATTTCTCTACCATCAATCCGGGACTCGCTACGTACGGCAGTAGCCTTTTGAGGGATACATGAATTAATGTGAAAATATGGAAATTGTGAGAATAAAATGTGGAATAGAAATTTTTATAAGGTGTTGATTTATTTAATTCCGTTAAATGTGTGTTATTTGATATTGTTGTGATATTGAGTGTCTAATGAATTTTATGTGTGTGTTTGATTAGACGGGTTTATGTGAAGTGATAATAAAAGGTTAATTTGTTTTGATAAATTTATGTGATTATGATGATGTATAATTAATAATAGTGATATTATAAATTTGTGATGAGTTTATATGATGATATTTGATTAGCGATAATGATAATAAAAGGTCCAACATCTGATTCTGCAGCACCAGCTCTGCGTCCTACTCTACAGGTCTACAGTAGTCTTCGTGATATATCATCTACAGATGCTCAAACTATTTTACAGAACTATCTGCAGGTAACTTTATGTAGTCATTGTACTGATGACTGATGCCTTTGCTCAATATAACTTCATGCCTTCAAGCATATTACTATATTCGAGTGTGCTTGAAAACGATTTAGGGATATCTATGAATGGCTTATGAGATTTATAAAAAAAATTAAAATTTCACTTCATATCATAAAGTTTTTCTGGATCAATCTTGTAACAATAACTACATCTCTGTTTTGGAGTCTAAATGAAATGGTTACTGTGGACAGACTGCAGCAAGAAAAAGGTGTAGAAAACACATGATGGAGACTGATGAATTTGTTTCAAGCACCTCTGAAATTTACCTAATGGACACCATTACCATCTCAACAGCGTACCTGAAGATGAAAAACCTTTGTAGTTCTATAAGGAATGAAATTCAGGCAGACATCAAGATCAACAGCCATCATACAGTCCACGGCCAACATATTTTCCCCAGGTATTTGGCTTCATGTTAAATTTCAAGATTTTTCAAGATTCTCTTGGTTTCAGAACTTAGTATTTTCCTGTTTTGAATAGATTTTTTCGTTATCATTTTCATTTCCCAAAGTTTTTCTACTCATATCTTCAGTAGCAGCATTGCACATATTCTCAGTTTTTGCTTCATATATTTTAACTTGGATTGCATTCTGAGATCAATTATTCAATTTTCAGTTCAATTGACCTGGCAAACATCACAGTAGCCATTTATAGCACAGAGTTGTGTAAACGACTGAAAAGTAGCTTTTTTGCTTCTAATTTTTGCAGTATGAAACAACATTCTCCTTGTGAATAGCTTGGCTTATTTATATGCTTATGGCTTTCATTCAATTAGCAGTTGCCACTTCTTAAAGATGTGTCCCGATGTCTGACACCGACGCAACACCAACATATTAATCACATTCAATCAATTTATTTTCTCAAAATATTACCGATCCCAACGTGTCAGTATCGTGTCAGGTGTTCGTAGGATATGTGTAAACACCATGGAGGTCTTATCATTGACATGACATCCCTATTAACAAGAAAAGAATCAAAATGAACAACGAATTGCAACATACAACTTTCACCAATATCATAACAAACCTTAATCTCAAGTTCTCAACCAAAATCAATTATTTGCTTACCATTTGATCCTTTCACTAGATCCTCATGGTTTGAACAGATGCAAAGAGAAATGGCACTTCCAACCAAAGCAACAACCATCTTCTACAAGTGCAATGTTGAATGAAGTTAGAGATGATTTTATGGTAGCTTTGAGATCTATCAGAATGTGAGAGTTGGAATACTTTCTTTGTTTAATAGTAGGAAAACAAGTTGCAATAATATAATTTATTACATTAATCACAAACATGCTGATCATACATGTCTATTCTTGTATATCATATCATGTTTTAAGTGGACTTCATACAATTATTCACCTACTACCAGAACCCAATTATGTGTATTAAAATTTTATTTGTACATGCAGATGTTGCCCAATAAAATAAATGCATTAAAAATATATATAGTTATCAAGACTTGTATTTCACATCTGGTGACACAACTCAACTGCAACCAAGTGACTAGACTCAGATGATTAACAAGCTTTAGTTAAGAATGAATCGTTTGAGAGAATTCAAATTCAAATCTTTACTAGAACAATTCTTGATTAAGTTTTACTTACCTCTTGACTGAACTCCGAATTGTTATTAAGTCTCATTCACCTGAAAACCAAGAACCGAAAAGTTAAAACCAAAAAATCTAATGAGTCAATTGCAACTATACCTATTGAGTAGATTTCCGCAAATGTATTGTACAACTTTTGCTCATTGGATATTAAATATAATATTAGCGTGGAGTTTAATAGTTGTAATATTCACAAGGTCAGTATCTATATATATTTTTTATAAGTTCAGTATATTGACTAGCTTAGTATGAATCCAAACTAAATCACCAAATTCGCCATTAACTTTGTAAGACGTTATTTAATAAGTCATTGATATTACAAGTATTTTATTTCAAATACGTATTTGATTTTGTAAAATATTACTCCCATCCATCTTTCTATCAAATATCAAGTACTTAAACCGTTAAGATGGTAATTATATTTAATCACTTACTATCAATTAGATTCTTATATTTAACTACTTACTATCAATTTAGTTCTAAAATAAAATGACGTTAATCAACGGAATTTGATAGAAGAATAAATTTGAGTATTGTTTGACAGAATCATGAATGTATTTGAAATATTTGTAATTTCGAGCACCTGTTTGACAGCATTTTAGAAAGTTAATGACAAATTTGGAATATAATACATATGTCAAAGGCTATTTGAAATGAATTTCAAAAATAATTTTTTTAATATGGAACAAATTAGTCTAAAATTGTTTACATTGTTTTTAAATAGGTTTCCATAATTTTTATATTATTTTTAAATATAAAATTAAAATCATTTTTTTAATCTATATCAAAGGGCCCATATTATGCCAAGGCCACTTGAAATGATTCTAGAGAAGATGGTTGAGAGACAACTAAAGAAGCAAGGTGTGGTGAAGCTTCTTAACACACTTAACAAAAGGGGAGCAGAGATTGTAAGGTTATACTTTGGACTCAATAATAGAGACTCATTTGTCTTTTGAGAAAATAGAAAAGCAGTTGAAACTATAAAGGGAGAGAATTAGACAAAATTGCAACAAACTACTCTTGTAGATAGTCTCATTGTAGATAGTCTAAAGTTTTATGCAGTATAGAAAAAACATTTTCGTAATTATGATTTATGGTTGGGAAAAATAAATGAAATTGAAGTGAAGAAAATAATAGAATAATATTTGTTATTTCATTATTGTAGTTTGTTATTTCACTACTGTAGTCTTATATTGTTTATATAAGAAAAAAAAACTACTTATTAACGAGTAATGACTAATGAGTAGACTAATTAATAATGACACGATGAACAAAATAAAGCTAAAAAGAAAAAAAACAGAAAATATCAAATATTATTTATCTTAATTCTTCAACTTAACAAAGATATAAAGTTAATTTGATGGTTGATGCGAGGGAGTTAAAAATTAAAACGATAAGGAGATTGCGGTTTCAATATCAATTCTCAACAAAATCCTGACAATATTAATCTTAATAATTTATAATATTTGTTGTTGCAAAAATAAAATAAAATTAAGGAGATGTTTTAAATAATGTGTATATGTGAAGGAATAGCTACAATCTCTATCTTGAAAACCTCAAAATCACAACAACTTTTGGCAAAATAATAGAATTTATTTTTTAATAGAATTTATTTTTGGTACATATCAATATAACAATAATTCAAATTCACGAAGAATTAGTTAAAACATTTAAATACCTAAAATTTATTTAAAGTATATGTAAATCTTTAATAAAATAAATTTCAAACTTGATGAAATATATTCAATAATTTTCTTTTACAACAACTTCTCATGCTCACAATTAAAACATCTTACTAATAAAACAAATAAATTTAGACTACGCTACAATATAATTCAACATTAA
>JBBPBT010000487.1:1612106-1633452 GCA_037974875.1 Cicer bijugum
AGAACTTATAATTTTTAAAAAATGACATTTTGAAAGAGTTAAAGTTTACTTATTTTGTATGATGAAAATAACTTTTGTTTAAACTACTCTTGATTATTTTAAAGAAATTAAATTGAGTTGAAGTTTAGTTGATTTATAAAATAACAATAATTATATGCTACTGATTTTATTTAATGTTTAAAATAACTTAAAATTTACAGTATGTTTTACTATGTCTTGTTTTTAAGAAAATTGAAAAAGGTTGTTGTTATCTTGGTTTAGGGGTCTGGAATGAATATTGAATCGTAAGGGTGTTGGGATATTTATTTGAAATAATTGATTTTCTGGTTATGATATTATGAACTAATTAGAGTTCGACTCGATGTTAGAGTTTTAGAGTTTAAGAACTCTTCAGTGTTTTACAATAGTACTAATGATAAAATGTCTACTCATTGAGAAAGAGAAGGAAAAAGAAGGAAAAAAATTAAAAAAAAAAACAAAGTTTTTAAAAATTTCTCAATAGTGAAATTCTTTTTGAAAATATATCTAAATTTTGGATTCAATAATTGATGTATTTTACAAGTAGATTTTTTTTTGTTATATGAATTAACATAACAAAATGGTATGCATTAGATTGGTATGTGTAGAGTGCATCATGTAGATTGATATGTGTAGAGTGCATCATTTAAATTGGTATGCGTATAGAAACTAAAATTTATTTTATCAATTTTTTTATTAATTATAAAATTGCAATTTTTATTTGAAACTCAATTTTTAAGATTAGGACAAAACTCCAAAATCCTTAATAGAAACTGAGGGATGTATCTATAAGTATGTTGAGTAGTTAGTATGAGAGGAGGCTACTATTTTGTAGATTTATGCATTAGTGTAATTCATTATCATTATCATATGTCTTATGTTTTGTGTCGTGCACTACTTTAATATATATAAATATACAAAAAAAATTTAAGTTTAATAAAATAAGAAAATAAATTGGAACTATTTTAGAAGTGTTAATTAATTATAAAATTTCCTATCTATCTATATATATAGTTTAAGTTTTATTTCAAAATATGAGTTGAAAATAATAATTTTTACAGTGATTAACTATTTGGAAATGTGTTTTTGATGATTAAAGTACGAATGAATTTTTAGGAATCTAATAGATTTTAAAAATATCCGTGATTTATTTTAGTTGTTTTATTTAGACTTGAATTATTGAAAAATAATTTAAAGGAAAATTAGGAATTCTCAATGATTTTTTTGGGTGCTAAGTGGTTAGTGATATTTTTTTTAATAATAATTTAAGTCAAGAAATCAATTTTTAGAATGATGTGTAACCTTGAAAGTGGTTTGGTAATGTGTTGTATCTTCTAGTAAATAATTATTTATCTTATCTTCTACTTGGAAAATCTACATATGCTTCCATTTGTTGTAACTTTTAAGTGATGGGTAATTCAAAAGAAAATTTAATCGTGATCAATTTGGAGCAATTAGACCTCTATGAGAATATGTTTCATTTTTAGAATCATCGTTTAAGTTATGAGATGAACGTAAAATCTTGGTGCTAATTTTTGAATTAATTATTTGAATGTGTATATGATTAGGTAAATATTAAATTGTTTGTGTTTCATGTAACACCCCAAATTTTATAATAAATTATTATTTTTAATTAAATATTACTGTAGATAAATAATTTGATTTTATATTTATTTATTTTATAATTACAAATATACACTAATAATGATAGTATTTTAAAGTGAGTATTTGAAAAATATAAGTATAATTATAGTGATTATCTTAAATATGAGAATCTTAATTATTAATATTTTAAAAATATATATATATATTAATTACTTTATTTTATAAAATATTAGGTTTGAAATATTAGTAATATTTTAGAAATTAAATTGTGTTTAAAGATGAGAAAGATTTGTTTTATGGATTAGGCCTCTATGCAAGAGTAAAATTTAATTAATTAATTGAATAATAATAATAATAATAATAAAGGAAGAAAAATAATAACACGAGACCCTCTTCCTTCTTCTTCTTCTTCGTATACACCGCCGCCAACCATTTTCTCTTCCTTCTTCTCTCCTCGACCACAATCGTTACAATGGTTGTGTTAGAAAACTGAGACCACATTCGTGATCATTGTGATCTCCTCTTCCATTCTCAACTTGAATCGCAAATTGAAACGTCATATTCCTCTTTGTCAAAAATCATGCCTCCAACTTTTGACCAAGATTTCGGCCATCACGATTATCACCAAGCAAAACCGAGACCATATATGGACTCCACGAAACACCCTTTTTCATTACCTATGCTCGAAATCGTCAACCGTTATATTTTAAAAAATGGGTTTCCGCCATTGTCGCGGCTGTTTTCTTGAATTCCAGGCAACGCGTTCATCATCTTGAAAAACTGATATCGTTTTTGAATTCCCCCTGTCAAAACCTTCAAGAAGCACTACTCGTTTGTCTGTTGCAGGGAAGTTGAAGTCGGACCCTGTCGGTGCTCCAACACGTCGGTGAGGCCTTTTCTGATAACTTGTTTCACTTCGTTTCGAATATGTTTATTCTCTTAATATTTTTATTAATTATGTAACATTTATTTTTATAGTCCGCGTAAATTATCAGCCATGTTTCATTGACTCTGTAAACTCGTTGATGCTTTCGGAGTTGTTCGTTGCGTGTTGTCAACATCTCTGGTTGCTGAAAATCATTATCGTCCTTATATCTTATGAAAGCGTCAAATTCAGGTACAGGGTGAGAGAGAATTTGAATTCATGAGTGTATATTATGTGAGATGAACTGGAAAACCAGATTTCCCATAATTCATTCGGGACTCGCTGCGTAAGGCTGAAGTCATTTGAGTAATAATTGACTAATAAGAAAACTTGAATTTGGTGAGATTAAAATACGAGTTAGAAACTTTTATAGGGTGTTGTTTGATTTAAATTTTGTAGATTGTGTGGTAGTTGAATTATTGTAGAATTGTGTATTTGATGTATTCTATGTTTTGTTTATATCTATCTGTATATTGTTATATGATATAAAATGCGATGAATTGTTATTAATTCAATTTCAATTGAAGTAGTGTGTGTGAATGATTTAGTATTATTATATGTGAGTGAAAATTATCTATTGTTGGAGTTTGTGTATTATGGTGATAAATTTTGACTGTGATATATGACTATGAAAATATGCATTGATGATTACTTGTTGAATTATGATGTTACCACTTTGATGAATATCACAAAATGCATATTGAATTGTGATGAATTCAACCCGTGCCAATGATGGTTCTCTTAATGGAGTGAGTAACCTAGGCCAACGAGGGGAGAACATAGATGTTGATAATTTTTGAAGTGGGGGATTATTTGGTCATCATATAGGTAGGGTCTGACAAGCCTAGTGATTCTGGGGAAGTACAACTGAATGAGCCTAATCGTGGCGGTCTGCTGTTGAGCCTTAGGGCAAGATTGTTAGACCTTGGAGGTATTCGGGTGGGGAACTCCTAGGTGACTTGGAGGTAGCACTAGTTTTGAAAGACATTCGTAGCAGTTCCAAAATTTAGTGTAAAAATTTTCATTTAAACTATAAAGTTTAGGACGTCATATTCACACTTATACTAAATGCTTGCAATCTTAATTTTCAATTTAATATCCTTTATTGTCGAATATAGTTGAGGCTTATTAAATAATTTTTTTTTAACATAAAAACATGTTCTAAACTTAAAGACAATTAAATTCTACATTCAAATAAAAGATGAAAATAACACAATTGATCGATTGAATTTACAAAAATCTAAATTAATTCACAACTCAACAGAATACGATAGATTACTCCCACCCAGTATCACCTATCAGAGCGTGGATCATCAACCAATAACCTGAAATGACTGCGCTCTCGCAAGCGCCAAACACAAGCAACGAGGGGTGAGCTTCGAAAACATGTAATAGTATAAAATAATTGAAGAGAACTCGTAAAATATATTAAACACCATTTTCATTTCGAATCACAATCAACAAGAATAATCAAGGTAAAATATTGATACAATCCATAACATCAAGTAAACGCACAAATCAAGTAATGTTGTGCATGCTCTTATACTCTAGACTCCTCTTTCTTTGGTACCATTCTAACTCTGAAGTACTTGGTTGGGAGGCTTGATACTATGCCACCACACAAGTGGAAGGACAATTCAATTTGGCCGTGTCCTCATAGATCCCCTCAACTCAACCCGAGACACATATACGCGACAATCGAGGTAAAAGTGTGTTGCATGGTAGCTCCCGACATTTGGAGTGCTACCTCCAAGTCACCTAGGAGTTCCCCACCCGAATACCTCCAAGGTCTAACAATCTTGCCCTAAGGCTCAACAGCAGACCGCCACGATCAGGCTCATTCAGTTGTACTTCCCCAAAATCACTAGGCTTGTCAGGCTCTACCTATATGATGACCAAATAATCCCCACTTCAAAAATTATCAACATCTATGTTCTCCCCTCGTTGGCCTAGGTTACTCACTCCATTAAGAGAACCATCATTGGCACGGGTTGAATTCATCACAATTCAATATGCATTTTGTGATATTCATCAAAGTGGTAACATCATAATTCAACAAGTAATCATCAATGCATATTTTCATAGTCATATATCACAGTCAAAATTTATCACCATAATACACAAACTCCAACAATAGATAATTTTCACTCACATATAATAATACTAAATCATTCACACACACTACTTCAATTGAAATTGAATTAATAACAATTCATCGCATGTTATATCATATAACAATATCCAGGTAGATATAAACAAAACATAGAATACATCAAATATACAATTCTACGATAATTCAACTACCACACAATCTTCAAAATTTAAATCAAACAACACCCTATAAAAGTTTCTAACTCGTATTTTAATCTCACCAAATTCAAGTTTTCTTATTAGTCAATTATTACTCAAAGGACTTCAGCCTTACGCAGCGAGTCCCGAATGAATTATGGGAAATCTAGTTTTCCCGTTCAACTCACTTAATTTACAGTCATGAATTCGAACTCTCTCTCACCCCGTACCTGAATTTGACGCTTTCATAAGATATAAGGACCATAATGATTTTCAGCAACCAGAGATGTTGACAACACGCAACGAACAACTCCAAAAGCATCGACGAGTTTACAGAGTCAATGAAACATGGCTGATAATTTACGCGGACGACGTGTTGGGGTACCGACAAGGTCCGACTTCAACTTCCCCGCAACAGACAAACGAGTAGTGCTTCTTGAAGGTTTTGACGAGGGGAATTCAAAAACGATATCAGTTTTCCAAGATGACAAACGCGTTGTCCGGAATTCAAGAAAACAGCCGCGACAATGGCGGAAACTCATTTTTTAAAATATAACGGTTGGCGATTTCGAGCATAGGTAATGAAAGAGGGTGTTTCGTGGAGTCCATATATGGTCTCGATTTTGCTTGGTGATAATCGTGATGGCCGAAATCTTGGTCTAAAGTTGGAGGCGTGATTTTTGACAAAGAGGAATATGACGTTTCAATTTGCGATTCAAGTTGAGAATGGAAGAGGAGATCGCAATGATCACGAATGTGGTCTCAGTTTTCTAACACAACCATTGTAACGATTGTGGTCGAGGAGAGAAGAAGGAAGAGAAAATGGTTGGCGGCGGTGTATACGAAGAAGAAGGAAGAGGGTCTCGTGTTATTATTTTTCTTCCTTTATTATTATTATTATTATTATTATTATTATTATTATTCAATTAATTAATTAAATTTTACTCTTGCATAGAGGCCTAATCCGTAAAACAAATCTTTCTCATCTTTAAACACAATTTAATTTCTAAAATATTACTAATATTTCAAACCTAATATTTTATAAAATAAAGTAATTAATATATATATATTTTTTAAAATATTAATAATTAAGATTCTCATATTTAAGATAATCACTATAATTATACTTATATTTTTCAAATACTCACTTTAAAATACTATCATTATTAGTGTATATTTGTAATTATAAAATAAATAAATATAAAATCAAATTATTTATCTACAATAATATTTAATTAAAAATAATAATTTATTATAAAATTTGGGGTGTTACAATTCTCCCCTTGTTAAATAAATTTCGTCCTCGAAATTTGTGGTGAACAATAGACAACTAATACTTAATTAAGCACCCTCAAAGAATTCACTAGTTACCTAAGCACTATATGTCAAGAATCAAATGGATTCGCATGATAGTCTAACATAATAATGAATCCTTTAAACACATATAACATCTAGCATTTCACTCGTAAAAAGAAAAAAATTACCATAATTACTCCCTATAATTTATAAAGGAAATAGAACATGAAGAATTTACGAATAACAATTTACTACCTTAAGTTGAATTAATGAAGAAAAATAATTAAATCTAAACAAATTATAAAGTTCAATTGACTTTTCAAATAATGCTCAATTGGTCTTACGCTTCTAAAAAAAACGTTTAAATCCTAACAACAGTTACTCTACATATTTAATACGAGTTAGACTTATAGAGAAATAGTTAAAAAATTCACACCTTTAAGAATTACAAAGTGAAATGCATAACAACTCAATAACATGCAGCCACTTTAAAACAAGAACAAATGTACAAAACCATATTTGGGAGACATAAATTATTTTTCACGTATTCCTAACGCATTTTTTTTTCTTTTTAACTAATCAACATTTATAGTGTATACTATTTGTAAGTTATAATTAAAATAATTCAGAACAACATACATTATAACCAAATAAACATAAGCAATAAAAAGTCAATGATAAGCATATTGCCTCACGAGAACATACACATAAACATTGAAATATCTCTAATAATATAACGGTGGATATTTTGTCTAATCAATCAAAATAAAATCAACAAGTATTCATAATAATAATAATGAGTTATTCTCGCCTATTAGTACTGACAATGGGTCGTCGGGTTGATTAATCCCTTCTACTCATGTAGTCAAGTACTCAAGGTAAGAATAACTAAAAATATTAGGTCCAAATGTAGATGATTAAAAGACTTTTAACATGGTCGTAGTGTGGGAAGACGTCGTCACGTCTCCCACCTCTCAACACAGTTAAACTCCTTTTAACTTCACAAGTTTTTTTTTTTCCAAAAAAAAATTAATAACTAGTACATAGACAAAAATACTTATAATAAACATACAATTCAACAATTAAAACTTATTGATGTTTAGTCATATTCATCAAACAATGAAAATAATACTTTGCACTCAACTCAACAGCTAAAATATAAGGCAATAATTTAAAAATAGCATCAATAAGAACTCAATCGCAGTTTACGTGAATTATAATTATTCCTTTGCCAAAATAGCTAGCAGTCATGTTTATTTCATTTAGAAAACCAATTAAGTATAATCCATAATTCCATTTTTTTTTACTCAATTAAGTAGTCAAAATAATATTTGAAGTAAGTAAAGGATAGTCAAATCAACTAGTGATGAAGAACTTAATTGCCTAATACAATCAGTAACAACGATAGGATTGACATTTAAATTAAACTTAATCAACAATCAGACAAAAGAAATATTAAATTATCTCACTTTTAAACACTCCTAACAACTCTAAACTCTATACATACATTCCCTTCAAAACCATTTAGAACACCTAAACCACAAGAAATTTTATATTCAAAAAATTAAAATACAAGTTAGAGCTCAACCACAAGAGAGCAATATAACGAGAAACAAAAACAAGTTTTTCCTATATCAAAAGCCAAATATAAATATGCAATACATCCCTTTCAAAACCAGTAGAATGAATTTTAAAAACAAAATACTCTAGTTTTGTAAGAATCTTATTTAAATGAATTAGGTCCCCAGAGAGAAAGTTATGCTTGCTTAATGTAAGTCATACATACACACTATATATGCAGGCCTTTGTCTGGTTTGTAAAATTTTCAAGAATAACTCTATAAATTTATTCAAAATACTCCTATTTGCTAAGAAGTCTCCAACTGAAAAACTCACTTACCCTGCAGGTTACCAACATCACTTATTCTTACCAACATCACATATTATGTTTGATGTAGTGCTTTCACCTGAATTCTACAACAGTACTATATCTTAGTAAATGCTAATCAATAAATAACCCTTCAACATGAAATATACAAGTTATAATGTTAAATCAGATTGGTTGATCTGAGTAGTACAAGTGTTTGTTGGCTAACTCATTAAGTTAGTGGTATAAAGGAAAAAGGCAAGTATACTTTCTTCTCTGGTAAAAAGTCATGAAGTCAACAATCACCTAGACAAAGATTTTCTTTTGACATCACATGCAAATTTAAGTTTCTTCAAAGACAATAAATAGCACACTTCAGTACTTCACTTCAATACCCATGTAACCCATCATTATATATTAATAAGCCCATGATATAATCAACCCATATAAACAATAATCATTAGTGTATATCCTCATGGTCAAGGGGGAAATGTTACTGCCAAAAACTAGCGAAAGTGGGATTGTTAATTGTTATAAGATAAAATCTAGAAAATCTATAGCAAACATCAGTGGACATTTTTCTTCACATATAATATATACACACACATAGCAGAAAATATCAATAATTTTGTTCCCACGACTATCTCAAAAGAGGACCAATTTTCAAAAGTTTATTTTTTTGTTTCACAACATTTTTGTACATTCCCATAGTTAAAAAATAAGATTGCCTAACCAGAACGTAAATAATCATTTCTTAATTTGCACGCAACACTTGAGAAAATCTTTATTACCATATCTATTATCACGACATGATGAAAGTGCCTCATTAAGAACAATTCAGCATCTTTCAACAGATTGTGAAAGGGTCAGCTATTAAGGGTAAACCGACAAGCTTTTTAGTCTTGAGTGGTCTTTATACATTTGGTCTAACAAAAAAAAGCAGCATAAAACAACTACTATAAAAATCTTACCCAATTATGGATATAACAACAATTTAGATATGAAATCGGCTACCAAAATACACGGATAACCCAACTATAAAAACTAGTGATACAAAATTAAGATTAAGCCTTTCTACAACAACCCATATCTTAATCAACAACCAACCCAATTTTCAGTTACTCAGCAAAGCTCAAACATTTTCAAACTAACTATCAGTGAGCAGTAAGAGGAAATAAAATACGAAGAAAAAAATAACAAATAACAAGAAACAAAAAGGAAACAACAAAACTGACTAACATTATATAATGGATAACAGCTAACACTCATTGGTATGAAAAACAATTCATAACTTTTGCACAAACATTTAGTTACTAAGAAATTTCCAACCTTGTGAGTCTCTCTTCCACTTTTTCATACACCTTAATTTCAGTTTTTCTCTCTTCTCACACATTTGTGATTCATGTCTACTAAATAACAAAAATTTCGAAACTAAGACATATGATAAATTGTTGTTGTCATATTTTAATATTAAAATGAATAATAACATAAAATTTAATTTAAATTATAGGATTGAAAAACAATTGCAAACAAACAAGAAGGTCTGAAACACTCTGTTAACCAAAGCATTTATCAATTATTCATTCAAGCAAGAAAACACATAAAAATAATAATTCTTCAATATGACAGAAGTTTTAGCTAATATCCTGTATTTGTGCCTGGGAGATGTTTTAATGAATACATGTATATCCAAACTCCTCAAAGAGTTAAAACAGGGAATGAGAAGTGGTGATGTTGGAATATAGTAATGTTTTTATATGAGTTAAACCACAAGATTCTGTCTCCATTCTATAATTACAAATAATAATTTTGCATGTGGTGGAAATAGGAATAAAAATATAAAAATGCAAGCCACTATAACATTAACAGCACATATCATTTATGAGTGCAAATTCAAACTATTTATTTGATACAGGGGAACAAGACTGCAAGGTCACCAATCTTGGTGGACAACAGACTCAATAACATGGGAAAAGGCACACGAATTCACTGCCATGCAATTTAAACAAAAACTAAAACACACAACAAAATCAAGAACGAAAAGGGATAACAAGAAGCAAAAGAAACCACAAGAAGTAAGGAATCTTTGTAGTTCGCAAAATTTGAAATATATAACGTAAAAGCACACAATCTTTAAATTCAAACATAAAATTTCCATATAATACTACATAAACATACTCATCTTTATCTCAATCTACTACAAACAAGTTATTCAATTTTCTCTTTGATATATGCACGTTACGAAATCGTTTCAAGTCAAAGAGTTCTTAGAAATTTCAAATTTTTAGTGTCTAAATACTTCACATGAAAAATACTATGGTGGACCACCTTTGTGGACAGGTGTTTAAAATTCACTTGAACCATTAATGATGATGGCAAGTATAATTATAGATTTCTTCCCAAATTTTACGGCCTAGGCATGAAAAGTGAGTATGTCCTTCAAAACTTAATTAACATTAATCAAGTCAACATCTTAGCCGTTAAATCATACTTCCAAAGAGTGTAATTCATCATCATTAGAGTTTCAAATGACTTTTAAGCAGTGGTTCACGATAGTAAAATTTCCCTACTAGACATATATATCTAACAAGCCTTACAAAACAAAATAATAATAACAAAAGAAAATCCCAAATTATCACAAGCATAAATAAACATAACTAAGAACAAGAATCAATAGTGGATTATCAAAATATTATAATGATAATAATAGTACAAAAGAATAACATGAATCATCTGGATAACACAATAAAAATGTAAATAACAACTAACTATCCACACATAATCAAATCACAGAGTTACCAGAAACAAATTTAAACATGTATGAACATGCAAAAATAAACTCTTTTATAAATCAGCATGTCTTTAAATTACATTGCAATCTATAAACTAGCTATTTTTATACTGCAATCTTTAAACTAACTATTTTCAACTACAAATGCACATAATTAATTTGAAACACAACACGGCAATTCTAACATAAAGATTTCACTTTAACATGACAAAACTCGGTGCTTGTACAACAAAAAAAATGTATGACAATCTATAAAGGGAGCTCGAACCATAAGGAGGAAAAAATATGCTCTTCTAATAGACACACATTATGGCATTACTTAATTAAAACTCAGGATGGTAAAACTATACAATGAATCCCACAAGGCTCAAAAAACAAAATATAGATGGTTGAATATATAATAATTTAAACATAAACTATTAAAATAAAATAAGATAGATTAACAGTCACAATAACAAGGGAAAAGCCATACATTCAAGTATCATCATCAATTTAACCTTCAACAGAACAGTGTCATATTATTTGCCCAATGCAAAATACCCAAAACAATAGACGTATGAGATTCTTTCACAACCAATATGAGGCTACTAACAGGAAAAGAAACGGGATTGTATAAAAATTAACAGCCCATAAATTGCTAAAACATTGGTTGAATTTTACTGCCTTCATCTTTCTATGCGAATAATAGATCTTTAAAGACTTGTCAATTGTGATTGGTATTTTATTATCAGACATATGATAGACATCTTTCTATCTAATTATGCCTAAGCTTCACTTATGATACTACATGCCATTTAATGTAAACTAGCAGAAGTATAAGCCAGAAGCTATTCATGATTTCAAATGAATGAAATTCTCACAAAATAACAGAACAATGTTAGTAACATACATAACAACTATTTTTATACAAACGCAAAACAAGTTAGAATTTTTGTATGTCAATGGTTTGTATAGTTATCTTAACCCTTTTAAGTTTGATTAAGTTTCACTAATGCAAATTGGAAACATGTCAAGATGATATAATGTACAATCCAATGAAAGTCACACCACTTAGCACGTATTCAAGTTAATTTCAAAATATTATCACATAACATACAACAAAAGCTCAATAAACACCTAATGAACAACAGTAAAAAAAAATTAAAACAATTGACAAGGACACAAAAACTCAATAGACACATCACCCACACGGTCTGATTGGACAGACCTGCTCTGATACCACTAATGTGACACCCTAAACTCAAATTGAAATAAAAAGTAAAATGTACTAGTTTTGAAAGACATTCGTAGCGGTTCCAAAATTTAGTGTAAAAATTTTCATTTAAACTATAAAGTTTAGGACGTCATATTCACACTTATACTAAATGCTTGCAATCTTAATTTTCAATTTAAAATCCTTTATTGTCGAATATAGTTGAGGCTTAGTAAATAAAATTTTTTTAACATAAAAACACGTTCTAAACTTAAAGACAATTTATTTCTACATTCAAATAAAAGATGAAAATAACACAATTGATCGATTGAATTTACAAAAATCTAAATTAATTCACAACTCAACAGAATACGATAGATTACTCCCACCCAGTATCACCTATCAGAGCGTGGATCATCAACCAATAACCTGAAATGACTGCGCTCTCGCAAGCGCCAAACACAAGCAACGAGGGGTGAGCATCGAAAACATGTAATAGTATAAAATAATTGAAGAGAACTCGTAAAATATATTAAACACCATTTTCATTTCGAATCACAATCAACAAGAATAATCAAGGTAAAATATTGATACAATCCATAACATCAAGTAAACACACAAATCAAGTAATGTTGTGCATGCTCTTATACTCTAGACTCCTCTTTCTTTGGTACCATTCTAACTCTGAAGTACTTGGTTAGGAGGCTTGATACTATGCCACCATACAAGTGGACGGACAATTCAATTTGGCCGTGTCCTCATAGATCCCCTCAACTCAACCCGAGACACATATACGCGACAGTCGAGGTAAAAGTGTGTTGCATGGTAGCTCCCGACATTTGGAGTGCTACCTCCAAGTCACCTAGGAGTTCCCCACCCGAATACCTCCAAGGTCTAACAATCTTGCCCTAAGGTTCAACAGCAGACCGCCACGATCAGACTCATTCAGTTGTACTTCCCCAGAATCACTAGGCTTGTCAGGCCCTACCTATATGATGACCAAATAATCCCCACTTCAAAAATTATCAACATCTATGTTCTCCCCTCGTTGGCCTAGGTTACTCACTCCATTAAGAGAACCATCATTGGCACGGGTTGAATTCATCACAATTCAATATGCATTTTGTGATATTCATCAAAGTGGTAACATCATAATTCAACAAGTAATCATCAATGCATATTTTCATAGTCATATATCACAGTCAAAATTTATCACCATAATACACAAACTCCAACAATAGATAATTTTCACTCACATATAATAATACTAAATCATTCACACACACTACTTCAATTGAAATTGAATTAATAACAATTCATCGCATCTTATATCATATAACAATATCCAGGTAGATATAAACAAAACATAGAATACATCAAATATACAATTCTACAATAATTCAACTACCACACAATCTTCAAAATTTAAATCAAACAACACCCTATAAAAGTTTCTAACTCGTATTTTAATCTCACCAAATTCAAGTTTTCTTATTAGTCAATTATTACTCAAAGGACTTCACCCTTACGCAGCGAGTCCCGAATGAATTATGGGAAATCTAGTTTTCCCGTTCATCTCACTTAATTTACACTCATGAATTCGAACTCTAGCTCACCCCGTACCTGAATTTGACGCTTTCATAAGATATAAGGACCATAATGATTTTCAGCAACCAGAGATGTTGACAACACGCAACGAACAACTCCAAAAGCATCGACGAGTTTACAGAGTCAATGAAACATGGCTGATAATTTACGCGGACGACGTGTTGGAGTACCGACAGGGTCCGACTTCAACTTCCCCGCAACAGACAAACGAGTAGTGCTTCTTGAATGTTTCGACGAGGGGAATTCAAAAACGATATCAGTTTTTCAAGATGATGAACGTGTTGTCCAGAATTCAAGAAAACAGCCGCGACAATGGCTGAAACCCATTTTTTAAAATATAACGGTTGGCGATTTTGAGCATAGGTAATGGAAGAGGGTGTTTCGTGGAGTCCATAAATGGTCTCGGTTTTGCTTGGTGATAATCGTGATGGCCGAAATCTTGGTCAAAAGTTGGAGGCGTGATTTTTGACAAAGAGGAATATGACGTTTCAATTTGCGATTCAAGTTGAGAATGGAAGAGGAGATCGCAATGATCACGAATGTGGTCTCAGTTTTCTAAGACAACCATTGTAACGATTGTGGTCGAGGAGAGAAGAAGGAAGAGAAAATGGTTGGCGGCGGTGTATACGAAGAAGAAGAAAGAGGGTCTCGTGTTATTATTTTTCTTCCTTTATTATTATTATTCAATTAATTAAATTTTACTCTTGCATAGAGGCCTAATCCATAAAACAAATCTTTCTCATCTTTAAACACAATTTAATTTCTAAAATATTACTAATATTTCAAACCTAATATTTTATAAAATAAAGTAATTAATATATATATTTTTTTAAAATATTAATAATTAAGATTCTCATATTTAAGATAATCACTATAATTATACTTATATTTTTCAAATACTCACTTTAAAATACTATCATTATTAGTGTATATTTGTAATTATAAAATAAATAAATATAAAATCTAATTATTTATCTACTGTAATATTTAATTAAAAATAATAATTTATTATAAAATTTGGGGTGTTACACTATGTTAGTTGATTTTCTACATGTTGTGCTTAATTGGAGATTGAATTTCTTAAATATATTTATAGACTAAGTTTGAATCTTGAGGGTGGTATGTTAGATATTAGTTCACTCACCGCAAATTTTGAGGACAAAATTCTTTAACAAGGGGTGAATTGTAACACCCTAAATTTGATAATAAACTATTTTATTCATTAAATAGGATTTTAAATAATTAATTTGATGTTAAAATTATTTTTGAATATATGTTGATAAATTTCGTGAGTAATTTTTGTTATAAGGATGCTTTCTATGATGTGCTAGTTTGATACATGATTTATTACATGAGCGATATATGTGACACCCTAAACCCAAATTAAAATAGAGAGTAACATTTGTTAGTTTTGAAAGAGATTCGCAGCGGTTCCAAAATAAATTTAACAAAATTTATTTTAAGCTATAAGGTTCAAGAATGTCACACTCACACTTACACCGAATGCCTGTATAAAAATTTTCAATAAAAGTTCGTTTTATATCGAATATAGTTGAGGTTTATTAAATAAAACTTTTGACATAAAACACGCGACAAATTACTCCCACCCAGTATCACCTATCAGAGCGTGGATCACCAACCGATAACCTGAAATGATTGCGCCCTCGCAAGCGCCAAACACAAGCAACGAGGGGTGAGCTTCGAAAACATGTAATAGTATAAAATAATTGAGAAGAACACATAAAATATATTAAACACCGTATCGTATCGAATCACCATCAACAAGAATAATCAAGGTAAAACATTGATACAATCCACAACATCAAGTACGTAAACACACAAATCAAGTAATGCTATGCATGCTCTTATACTCTAGACTCCTTCTCTTTCTTTGGTACCATTCTAACTCTGAAGTATTTGGTTAGGAGGCTTGATACTATGCCACTACACAAGTGGACGGACAATTCAATTTGGTCGTGTCCTCATAGATCCCCTCAACTCAACCCGAGACACATATACGTGACAGTCGAGGTAAAAGTGTGTTGCATGGTAGCTCCCGACATTTGGAGTGCTACCTCCAAGTCACCTAGGAGTTCCCCACCCGAATACCTCCAAGGTCTAACAATCTTGCCATAAGGCTCAACAGCAGACCGCCACGATCAGGCTCATTCAGTTGTACTTCCCCAGAATCACTAGGCTTGTCAGGCCCTACCTATATGATGACCAAATAATCTCCACTTCATAAATTATCAACATCTATATTCTCCCCTCGTTGGCCTAGGTTACTCACTCCATTAAGAGAACCATCATTGGCACGGGTCGAATTCATCACAATTCAATATGCATTTCGTGATATTCATCAAAGTGGTAACATCATAATTCAACAAGTAATCATCAATGCATATTTTCATAGTCATATATCACATTCAAAATTTATCATCATAATACACAAGCTCCAACAATAGATAATTTCCACTCACATATAATAATACTAAATCATTCACACACACTACTTCAATTGAAATTGAATTAATAACAATTCATCGCATTTTATATCATATAACAATATCCAGTTAGATATAAACAAAACATAGAATACATCAAATACACAATTCTACAATAATTCAACTACCACACAATCTTCAAAATTTAAATCAAACAACACCCTATAAAAGTTTCTAACTCGTATTTTAATCTCACCAAATTCAAGTTTTCTCATTAGTCAATTATTACTCAAAGGACTTCAGCCTTACGCAGCGAGTCCCGAATGAATTATGGGAAATCTGGTTTTCCCGTTCATCTCACTTAATTTACACTCATGAATTCGAACTCTCTCTCACCCCGTACCTGAATTTGACGCTTTCATAAGATATAAGGACCATAATGATTTTCAGCAACTAGAGATGTCGACAACACGCAACGAACAACTCCAAAAGCATCGATGAATTTACAGAGTCAATGAAACATGACTGATAATTTACGCGGACTATAAAAATCAATGTTACATAATTAATAAAAATATTAAGAGAATAAACATATTCAAAACGAAGTCAAACAAGTTATCAGAAAAGGCCTCACCGATGTGTTGGAGCACTGACGGGGTCCGACTTCAACTTCCCCGAAACAGACAAACGAGTAGTGCTTCTTGAAGGTTTCGACGAGAGGAATTCAAAAACGATATCAGTTTTTCAAGATGATGAACATGTTGTCCGGAATTCAAGAAAACAGCCGCGACAATGGTGGAAACCCATTTTTTAAAATATAACGGTTGACGATTTCGAGCATAGGTAATGAAAGAGGGTGTTTCGTGGAGTCCATATATGGTCTCGGTTTTGCTTGGTGATAATCGTGATGGCCGAAATCTTGGTCAAAAGTTGGAGATGTGATTTTTGGAAAAGAGGAATAGGGCGTTTAAGGTTGCTATTCAAGCTGAAAATGAAAGAAGAGATCACAACCATCACAGATGTGGTCTCGATTTTGCACAACACCCACTATAATGGTCATAATTGAAGAGAGAAGGTAGAGAAGAAATAGGAATGGCGGCAAGGGTATATACACGAAGAAGAAGATGATGGTTCAGCTTTCTGTTTCCTTTTCATTATCTTTATATCATGTTTTCATTATTATTAATATTATTTATTATTTTAATTATTATTATTATTCAAAACTTTGTTTTTTTATTAACTTTATTTTTTAAAAATAAAAATAAATAAGTTTAATTATTAAATATCTAGTTAGTAATAAAGATAACATATTTCACTTAAAAATAATAACAATCTAAAATTAATAAAAAGATATAAATATACTTAATATCCATATCAATAATTTAAATAAATTATTAAGTCAAACACATGAGAAATTATCACACTATAGCAATTACACATGTTAGAAAATCAATCTTAATTATTTGTCAACACATATTGTAAACACATGCAATACTAAATTAATTCATTAAAATTCAATTAGATAAATGAAATAATTTATTATTAAATATGGGGTGTTACAATATAAATAATACATATTATATTTTATTATTTGATATATTTAAAAAAAATAATAATAGTATTTTAGTGTAATATATATTTTAAAGAAAAAGATTTTATGCGATTTTACGTGTATATACGTGTACCCAATTAATGTAATATTTTTCTGTGCACTAGATTGATGTTAAGTATATACATAGTTATATTTCAATTATTTATAACTACCTTCTATTTTAAATTGTTTAATTTATAAATAACTATCTTGAAATGTTAGAAATATTGTGATTGATTTCCTGTACTTTTATATATTTCATGTGACATGATGATTTTATAAATATTCGTTGTGATTTGGTAATTAATAAAAATTATTGATGTTATGTTTATTTATTTTATCATTTTGACTATTCTATAAAAATAGTAATATTTTTATAAGTTTATTTTGAAAAATGTTATAGTAATAATTATAATTACTATTTTGAATGAGAGAATTTTATGTTTAATATATTTTAAAATAAATAGATAAATAAATAATAATGATACATTAAGATATATAGGACAAGCTAAATTGTAGAATCCGATTGATATATGTAAGGTAGACATGGGCTGTTAACTAATTTTACAAATATTTAGATGAGTTTGTTAGGTTTTGCAAATATTTAGATGAGTTTGTTAGGTTTTGCTAATAATTAGATGAGTTTGTTAGATTTTGCTACTTGTTTTCTATCCGCCGCTTTCCAAAACCAAAATATAAATAAAGAGACCTTGTGAACCCTGATTTGTACTAAAATAAAACAAAACAAAGAAAATGGAATTTAACACCGGTGATCGATAACTATTCCATAAAAGTTTCTCCATTTTCATCCAAATTTGAGTATGTTATTTCATTCATTTAACTCATTAATTAAACATGATTTTACAGATTTTTAACAACCCCAATTTATCTCTAAAATACCCGATTTCTCCATTTACAGAAATCCTTATTTTGCACCGTTCTCCTTCACCGTAAGTCCGATTTGAGTGAAACCAACGCCAAAATTACCGTGTGAAAAGTGGCTATATTATCTAGTGATTGGGTTTCTGATTTATGGTAATTTTCCTTGACCGAATTTCGAATTTAGTTTTTAGAGTATCTTCTCATAATTTGTTTTTAACTTTTACCCATAAACTATCGAGTTAGATCGATTGAAGGACAAAGAGTCAATGAACAAAGGTTGTTTGCTCGTGGAATCGTATTTGTGTGTGAAAGCTTCAAAATAAGGTAAGGGGTGAGAGAGCGTTTGAATTCATGAATATAATATATTGTGAGATGAACGGGAAAACCGTATTTCCCAACGATTCATTCGGGGCTTGCTACGTACGGCAGTAGCCCTTTGAGAGATAAATTGATTAATTTGAAATATGAGAATTGTGAGATTAAAATGTGAAATAGAAACTTTTATAAGGTGTTGATTGATTTAATTTTCGATACTTGTGTGGTAGTCGATATTTGTTATTATTGTGATGTTGTATGTTGAATGAAATTATGTGTACATGTTTGCTTAGATGAAATTATGTGATGTGATAATAAAATATGGATGCATGGTTTGATATATGCTTACGTGATGATAATGATGATTTTTGATTGATGATAGTGATGTTATAAAATTGTGATGAGTTTATACGATGATCATGATTATTTATGATTAATGATATTATAAAATTGTGATGAAAATATTTAAGTACCCCATACTTGGTGAGATAGTGATGATTCTTAAATATGGTGCTCTTAATGGAGTAGTCTAAGCTAATGAGGGGAGAAAATAAATATGGTGAATTGTGAAGAGAAGATTATTTTGTCATCATATAGGTAGGGCCTGACAAGCCTAGTGATTATGGGGAAGTACAACTGAATGAGCCTGATCGTGGCGGTCTGCTGTCGAGCCTTAAGGCAAGATTGTTAGACCTTGGAGGTATTCTGGTGGGGAATTCCTAGGTGACTTGGAGTTAGCACTCCAAATGTCGGGAGCTACCATGCAACACATGTTTACCTCGACTGTCGCGTATATGTGTCTCAGGTTGAGTTGAGGGGATCTATGAGGACATGGCCAATTTGAATTGTCCGTCCACCGGGATGGTGGCATAGTATCACGGCCTCCTAACCAAGTACTTCAGAGTTAGAATGGTACCACATTGTGAAGTAGAGTCTAAGCTCATGCATAGCATTTCATTTCCTTGTGATTGTTTTGTTGTGATTGATGTGTTTCAAAGGTAATATTAATTAGATGATTTGATGCATATTATAATGAGATGATTATTTTACATGAGTGACTTTGATGTTATAGTATGATACTATTTAATTAAATATTTTGATATATCGTAAAGTGATTATGATACGGTTATATTATGATTGTTTGCGTGTTCTTCTTACTCATATTATACTATTAACATGATTTCAAAACTCACCTCCTTCGTTGTTTGTGTTTGACTGGCTGGACCCTGCGTTTGCGAAATCGTAGTTATTACAGGTTAATGAGTCTTGAAGTTCAAGTTTGTGAGGAACCCCGCTCTAATAGGTGATACCGGGAATAAGGGTTTTAATATGTATTTTACTTATTTAAGTTGAATCAAATTTTTGTATGAAAACCTTAGAAGTACTAGTATGTTTTTAGAATTAAATCAAGTAATTATACTTAAATCAAGTTCATTGAGATTAAATTGTTTTAATTGAGTAATAAAATTTGAATTGTAGCATGTGTACTTTGAGAAACGTGATATCCTAAATTAGTTACAAAAGTTTTTATTTTCTTGATCTTTTAATTTTATTTATCCGCTGCAAATTTTATAAGAATATGATATAAGTTATTATATATATATATATATATATATATTTATATATATATATATATATATATTATTTTGGGTTTTAGGGTGTCACATATCCCATGTATGACTAAGATAGTAAATTATAATTATATATTATAATTTTTTGTTACATTAATAAAGAATATCATATAAACTCGTGTATATTTTTCCTTATTATTCTCACGTCAAAAAGAGAGTATATTATAAAAGTCTTTAAAATTTGAGTGTAATGAATAATTCGAATGGAGTTCATTCATACACCAAACAGTTCGAACCTATAGGCAATAAATATACTGAATGAATATTAAAAAAGAAAAGTTTCAAAATGGTAAGAAATATATTTGAAAAGAAACACCATGCTGGAGTTTGAGAATAAAATGAATTGATAAAACAAATAATTGAGAAACTTGTAGTGGAAGTTTCAAGCTACTTTCACTGCTTAACCGCAGAAGAACCCTTCAGGTATTGCTCTCCTCCTTTATCTCCCTCTCAATCATACTCTCAATACCTAATCTCCTTTAATCCTACTCTATTTTTCCTCTTTCTTCCATAATTTCTTTCATACCTCCAAAATCTATTTGATAATATTATATTATAATAAATTTATATATTATAAAATTATTTTACAATTATTTATCATTTATAAATTATTTTACAATTTGATAATAATTTATAATTTATATTATTATAAAATTATTTTATAATAAATTTATAAATTATTTTATAATATTATTAGTCATTTACCAATGTTAATAATTTATATTATTAATCATTAAATTCAATAAAAAAACCGACTAATCACACATAAATATCGACATAAATGCTCTTTATCTAATAATATTATTTATAATATATTTATAATTTATAAATTATTTTACAATTATTTATAATATATTTATAATTTATAAATTATTTTACAATTTGATAATAAT
>JBBPBT010000487.1:1649145-1660056 GCA_037974875.1 Cicer bijugum
TTATGAAAACAAAAATTTCATTCAATCAAGCATGAATAACCTCATTTTCAATTTAAACTTTGTTCAATACAAAAGTTCAAAACCAACCTTTTTTTTTAATGGCATTAGCGTATTGAGAATAATGGATGTAAAGAAACACTTTTATAGTGATATACAATCTATGAACCATTAATTTTATAGTTTTTAACATATTAAAAAATGAAATAAAAAAAAAGTCAATAAATGTAAAATGATTTAACATGTTAGAAAATATCAATAAATTCAGTACAAATTTGGATTGTCCACCTTTGATTTTCCTACTTTTTCTTATTTTTTTCTCTAAATCTCTACATTTTATTTTTTCTATCATGATTCTCTCTTCATCATAAATATCACACTTTACACATTACAGTAACCTTTTTCTCTAATGTAATAAGATTTAAATGTAAAACTAAAATGATCAAAATGCATTGTATATATAGTAGCGATCAGAGTTTCTGCAAAGACAAGGATAACCCATGATTATCAAAGATATAAAAAAAAATCACAAACCTAAGACTTAGAGAAAAAGAAAATTATTCGTCAATGGAACAATTAAAAATCAAACTTTAATTTTTGAGAAAAATTTGGATTCTAAAACATTTTATTGGCAAAAATTGATAGTAAAAGATAGGGTGGGCAAAATTCAGTTATGCTTGAAAACCGAACCGAACCGAATCGAACCGGTTTTCAGTTCAGAAAAAACCGAACCAAACTGGATTACAGTTTATAAAACCGAACCGAACTGGTTCTATAAACCAGTAAACCAGTTTAATAAACCAAACTGAACCGAACTGAACCAGTTCTATAAACCAGTGCACCGATTTAGTATTCCGAACCGAACCGGTTCTATAAACCAGTGAACCGGTTCTATAAACCAGTGAACCTTTTTTCCTTTTTTCCTATTTAATTCATTGACTATAAACCAAAATCTAATTTAAACGCCGATGGAATTGAATAAAAAATCCAAAAACTGAAACCATTATCAAAGACATCAAGTTTTGTACTAATAATGGATGAAATCCAATCCACCAAAAGGAAAAAAGAAAGAAAAAAGCCCACTAGCTCAAACACACTACAATGAAGGCTTTCCTTTAGCTGGAAACAATGTGCTACTGCTACTATTCTTCCTTTTTATCTTCTTCGCAGATCATAGTAATGCTCTAGCTTTCTGTAATCTGACATGCAGATAGCCTGATATCACACATAAAAAGTTCGATATAAGAACATTATGTGCATTTATGACCACTTCTGGTTTTTTAAATTAAGGTCAAGGAAATATAATCCTACAATGCAAGAATTGTATCATATAGACTAGGTGCACCATTATATTAGATACTCATAAAACTTTAACATAATTTCAATTTCAAATTACGATTCCACAGTCACAAATGTATAAATTGTAAGATCACCAGCAGATACACTACATTTATATCTCAAGCAAATGATATCACAGCTTAAAGTTTGTATTCTAAAATCCATTCATATAAATATTATAAGATAATTAAAGTTTCCTAATAACTATTGCATTATCTATTTTACATTTTAATTTTAGTAATCACATCCTACATGATGATTAGATCGTAGATTTTCCCACAGCAAAAAAACAAAATAAAAAATATTTAAAACCCTTAAATCAAATTATCAATAATACAATTCATAACCACCAAAAATAAAGAAAATACAAAACATGGATTAGGATTTAAATTAAATTAAATGGAAATAAGTCTTGGCAACCGTAATAGGAGAATCATCGTCTTTGGATACAATATCCTTCGCAAGGAGCCTCTCCTGCACTCTCCCACAAAGAGCACATGCCACGTGGACAACCCTCACAACAACCTCCAATTCCCTGTTGCGAAGACCAATTGGCAAACCCAATTTATCATACCCAACCTGTGAAGTTTGAAGCATATATAAGTTATATATAACATATAAATAATATCCAAAGTCTTGTATAAAGAAAATAACATGTGGTGGTATAATGTTACTAAGTAAGGGAGAATATAACCCAACCGGAATAGTGACAGCAGGAAGTCCTAGGAAGTTTCCCACTATAGAAAAGCGAACAAGTGCAGCTAAAATAATGGCAAACAGTTATTAAAAATAAAAAAATGACACCAGTTAGTAATTTCAAAAAATAATATGTAGAGTTCAATAACCATATAAATATTGAAATTGTAAGACCCTTAATTTTAAATCCTAAATTATACAATTTTAGGGTATTTTTAGCCCAGTTTATCCCAGTTTATCCAATTTTAAATCCTATATTAAATTGCTTAGTCTTTTAGCCCAGTTTTCGGTATTTAGTGAGTTAATGGTCGAAAATATATTTTTGGAAATTGGATTAAAATTATTTGTCGAAGAATAATTTATTTAGGTTTCGAAGAATATAATTCTGGGCAGTTTTGTTCAAAATATCTCAGGTTGCTGAAAATTGTATTTGACAATTGAGTTGCGACGAGGGTAGATATTTTTATCAAAATAGTTTGAGATGTGAGTGAAGTGATGGATGTGAGAGTTGTTAGATATTTATTTGTTTAGGTTTAATTATTATATATATATTATATATAATATATATTATATATAATATATATTATATATAATATATATTATTATTTTAGTAATATATATGTACATATTTGTTTGGGGAAAAAAGAAAAGGATATAAAAATGAAAGAAGGAAAAAGAAAGAAAGGAAAAACAAAGGAAAGAAAGAGAAAGGAAAGAAAACAAGAAACTTCTTCCTCTCCCTCCCTGCACTCGCGTGAAAACCCCCGTTATCATTCTTCTTCCATTTTCGTTTTCTTTGCTTCCTTTTGTTCAAGAATAGAAACCCAAGGCTGGGTGGGTGATAGGACAAAGATTTCTCAACTTCACTCTTCCTCTTTGATTCGAAAACGAAGAAAAACGGTATTAAGGATTCAAACACAAACCTTCCCGTTTCATCTAGATCTAAGCTTCGTTTCAAGAAGTGATAGAAGGGAAGGTTGCTCACCTCCGTGCTACGGTGCTAGTGGACCAACTTTGGAAGCGGCGTTGCGAGCGGAAAATTTACCGGATTTATTCGCGGTACTGTCATCGCACGAAAAAGCTAAAGTAAAGGTAAGGGCTCCTTCCAAACTTTTAGTTTGCATTTAGGGACTTATTTGTGGTTGTGTGGAAAAGAATTTGGTTAGGGTTAAAGTAATGTTTCGTGGAAAATGAATTTTAAACTCATTTATGTATGATTTTGAGTAAATGAAATTGTTGTGTTTGAGTGATGGATTGTGTTGATTTGTGTCGTCGTATTCGACGTGTTCATAATTGATAATTATAGAATTTGAGATGTGCTTTGTGTGGTTTGTGAGGAAAAATGATTTGGTGTGAATTATGGATTGAATGTGAAAGTATGTTTGGGTTTGTTTTGTGTGGAATTTGAAAACCATTAAGTTAAACGAGTATTAAGAATGGGGAATCTCTTAATGTCTTATTTACTTAATGTGTGTTTGTTTTTGAAAATCGTTTAAGTTAAATGAGAATTAAGAATGGGGAATCTCTTAATGTCTTGTTTACTTAATGTTTGTTTTGAAAATCGTTGGAGTTAAAAGAGTATTAAGAATGGGGAATCTCTTAATATTTCTGTTTTCTTAATGTGTGTTTGTTTGTGAAAATCATTAAGTTAAATGAGTATTAAGAATGGGGAATCTCTTAATATCTGCGTTATCTTAATGTTGTCGTAAAAATGATTTTGTGGAGAAATGAATTGTCGAGTCAAGGTGATGCCATGTGATTTGTTGGTTCATCTTATCTGTGTTGAGATTGTCGCGCCAAGGTGATGCCATGTGATTTGTTGGTTCATCTTGTATGCGTTGGGATTGTCAGGTCAAAGTGATGCCATGTGATTTGTTGGTTCATTTTGTCTGTGTTGGGATTGTTGAGTCAAGGTGATGCCATGTGATTTGTTGGTTCATCTTGTCCGTATTGGGATTGTCGAGTCAAGGTGATGCCATGTGATTTGTTGGTTCATCTTGTTTGTGTGGGTATTACGTTGAAACCGTTAAGCGGTATGTTTTGAAATTATTTGTAAGTGTGTTTGATTCAAATTTGTGATTGTGTTGATTTTACTAAGAGTTATGTTTTGGAATTGTGTGATAGTATGTTAGATTGTAAAACGATTTCGAAACTCATAATGTCGTGGTGATTGTGTGGGTATTGTTAAGTGTTAACATTTGGAGTCGTGTTTGAATATGATTGAGTTAGTTTATGTATTTTTGGAAGAATTTACAGGGAAATCGATTTACCCAATCGATTTGGTAATGTGCTTTTTCAAAAACCACTTCAGAAATCAATTTAGCAAATCGATTGGATTCATTACAGGGGCTCTGTCTTTCACGAAATCGATTTGCCCAATCGATTTGGCCAATACAGGGGCTCAGTCCTTCTCAAAATCGATTGCTCCAATCGATTGATGCAAGTCCAGAGTTCAATTTTTACTAAAAACTTACAGGAAATCGATTTGCCCAATCGATTGGCACAGTAGGAAATCTTATTTTGAGTTAGATCATGGATTTCTCAATCGAGTATCAATGTATTGGTCAGTTATGTATTACTTGATGGATTGAGAACATTCTTTTGATTTCATTTGTATTTGGCAAGCATTACATGAACTTTTAGCATGTGGAAAACCCTTCTAAGATGCATGATAAGTTGAAAAGATTATTTGTGCATTGGAAAGCTTAAATGTTATGTGTTAACTGTTAATTTCGGTTGGTGACCCTTTACAACTATTATGGAAATTTGGGCTTTGCCCTCAGATGACAGTCAGGATGATCCTACCGGTTCGTACCCTCCAGATGGGAATGTGGATGGGAGTGTTTGATTGGAGCTACGTTAGGAGAATCTCACGGGGCGCGTGGAGATTACTCAAGGCGTATAGTTTTTTTTGTTATGTATAGAATGATCAGACTAGGTTGTCACTCAGGACACATATGTCTTTCTTTTGGGCTACCTTTATGTTAAGTTGAAAGGATGTACCTGTACTATTGTTGACATCAGGACATGCTTTGGATTTATATTTTGAAAATCTTTTCCGCTGCTTGAAAATTTTAATGACTTAATTATTTATCCAAAGGTTTTACCTTATTCATTCCTCTGTTGTATTTAAATTTCTTTGGAAAAAAAATACACCCTCACTTTGAAAAACGGGGTGTTACAGAAACACTTGGTTTCACTCACCTAATTCTTTGAGCTTTCTTTAATCTATTTACTTCAACAATTTTACTTCAAATACAATGACGCTAAACAAAATAGAAACAAATGTCTTTAATCTTCAAGACTAATGACACTAGCAGATACTTGTAATACTTAAACCAACACAAATTCATGAGAATAAAGAAACAATCTAATGCTGGCTGCATATGGTTTAATTATCATAAACAAATAATCATATGAGAACTGTGGAAGCAAAGTAATCGCAAAATGATAAAATATGGGTCAAGCACAAATTGTTCAACACAAATTAAAATAGAAAAGGAGCATCCAATTACAGTTCTGTTTTTCCTAAATAAAATAATTTCAGTTTCATTTGAAAATAATTCACATACGAACAATACATAAAAATGTTCAGCTATCTGATTTTTACATGTACGAGCATGATTTATCAAAGGTCCATAGAGCAAAAGCTTAGGTCTGAGAGGAACAATACACCACATAATTCAATCATGCAACCTAAGCCTAAATTAAGTCTTGAAAACTAATTTGTGGTCTATTTGCAGCACTCTGCATCACAAAGATAATGTTGTTAGGCTTGGTAATGAAGCTTACATTAAACAAAAAGCTTACATTTTTAGTTATGTTGTATCATTAAACAAACATACCATTAATCAGGAACTGGAAAACTCATCAGGACTGGAGGGAGCTTCCAACACTTGATTGAGCTGTTCTTCATTTTTGTTGACAAAATAAGATAAGGTTTAAGTAGTTAATTTCCTTGCGTTTGCTTAATTAAGACAGAACGAAGGAAGCACAATATTTAAATGATTAGGAGTTCTTTTTCCTAGTAAATAAAAATGACAAATATTAGTTTCATACTTTCATTAAGATAATGTAAAATAAAATTGTAAATAGACGCGCGTCATCACTTTCAGGATAAACCTTGTGTTTAGAATTTGTTGAAAGTCACAACAGTTTCATAAAACCACAAGAAAGAAACAGGCCCAATCCTACCGATCCAAAGTATAAATACTTAACATTAACAATCAAACCCTAGAATGTCATTTCGCCTCTACACAACTCACTGTTCCTCTTTGTTGTTTCCATCTTTAAACCCTAACTCCTTTGTTTTCTTCAGTTCTCTCTTTGAGATCCTCTCGTTTTCGTTCCAATTTATGTTTGTTGTGGTTCCATTGTAAGTCTAACATCCTTCATCATTTTAGTTATTTTGTAGTTTTTTTTTCTGTCTTTAAAATTTGGGGCTCTCATTTTCGTTCAACATATTTGGCTAACATGTATTTATTTTTATTGTTTAGGTTAATAATCGAACAAACTTGATGTATTGAGACGTTGAAGTATCACCAAACATTTGGTATTAAAGGTTATATCTTTTAATGTGTTTATTTTTTTTTTTATGATGTCTTTTGACAAGGTTTTTTTAGGTTTTGATTTTAGAGTTGAGACTTAGGATTTTTGCCATTTTTGTATTTTGTTTAAGACTTAGGGTTTCTGGGTTTTGTTATTATGCATGTTCTTCAAAGAACATTTACAGGTTTTTTGTGTATTACTGATTACGATTTGTTTAAAATGTTATGTTTTCTTTTTATTCCTAAAAAAATGTATAATGCTCCTCATAATTTTATTTCAAGTTTAAGGCTTGGATATTGATTATAATTTGTTTAAGAGTTCTGTTTTTTATTTTATTTTAATTACATTTCATCTATTCTTAGTAATTTGGTTTCTAATTTAAAATATGTTATATGTGCAGGTTTATCATTGAAGATTTGAATTTGTAAGACCCGTAATTTTAAATCCTAAGTTATACAATTTTAGGGTATTTTGTGTTAAATTGCTTAGGCTTTTAACCCAGTTTTCGGTATTTAGTGAGTTAAAGGCCGAAAATATATTTTTGGAAATTGGATTAAAATTATTTGTCGAAGAATAATTTATTAAAGTTTCGAAGAATTTAATTCTGGGCGGTTTTGTTCAAAATATCTCAGGTTGTTGAAAATTGTATTTGACAATTGAGTTGCGACGAGAGTAGATATTTTTATCAAAATAGTTTGAGATGAAAGTGAAGTGATGGATGTGAGAGTGGTTAGATAATTGTTGGAGGGAAATTAGAGAAAGGGAAATGGAAAGGAAATAAGAGAAAGGGAAATGGAAAGCAAAAAAATAGAAAGGAAAGAGAAAGAGGAGAAAAGGAAGGGAAAGAAAAGGAAAAGAAAGAAAAAAGGAAAGTTCATCTTCTTCCTCTGCCTCGCGATGCTTCTTTCTACTTCCTCCCTTCATGTTCATTTTCGTTGCTCTTTGGCTTCAAGAATAGAAACCCAAGGCTTGTGGGTGAGTAAGAACAAATTTACAGCTTCTTCCTTCCTCCCGGATTCGAAAACGGAGTTAGGGATTTCAAAACCGTCAAACACAAATCGCTCCATTTCATCTAGATCTAAGCTTCGTTTCGCGAAGAGATAGAAGGGAAAGTTGCTCACTACCATGCTATGGTGCTAGGGGACCAACTTTGGAAGCGGCGTTGCGAGCGGAGATTTTACCGGATTTGCTCGCGGTACTGTAATCGCACGTTACATCTAACGTGAAGGTAAGGGCTCCTTCCAAACTTTTAGTTTACATTTAGGGACTTACCTAGGGTTGTGTGGAAAAGGATTTTGTTAGGGTTAAAGTGTTGATTTGGGGGAAAATGAATTTAACTCATTTGTGTATATTTTGAGTAAATGAAATTTGATGTATTTGAGTGTTATGATTGCGTTGATTTGTGTTCATCGTACATGGCGTGTTCATACTTGATGTTTGTTGATTGATGTGATTTGGTGTGAATCGTGGATTGAATTTGATAACATGTTTGAGATGTGTTTTGTGTGGTTTGTGTGGAAAAATGATTTGGTGTGAATTATGGATTGAATGTGAAAGTATGTTCGGGTTTGTTTTATGTGGAATTTGAAAACCATTAAGTTAAACGAGTATTAAGAATAGGGAATCTCTTAATGTCTTGTTTACTTAATGTGAGTTTGTGAAAAATCGTTTAAGTTAAATGAGAATTAAGAATGGGGAATCTCTTAATGTCTCGTTTACTTAATGTTGTTTTGAAAATCTTTTAAGTTAATTGGGCGTTAAGAATGGGGAAGCTCTGAATGTCTTAGTTACTTAATGTTGTTTGAAAATCGTTTAAGTTAATTGAGCTTTAAGAATGGGGAATCTCTTAATGTCTTGGTTACTTAATGTTGTTTTTGAAAATGGTTTCAGTGAAATGAGTATTAAGAATGGGGAATCTCTTAATGACTTGTTTACTGAATGTTTTGTTGTGGAAATCGTTTAAGTCAAAAGTATATTAAGAATGGGGAATCTCTTAATATGTCTGTTGCTTAATGTTTTGGTGTGAAAATCGGTTAAGTAAATGAATATTAAAAATGGGGAATCTTTTGATATCTGCATTTACTTAACGCTTGTTGTGAATGGAGTCTGTATACGCTCATGCATTTTCATGCTTTTTGTAAATCGTGCAGACCCGTGATAGGTGGCACCTTGATAAATAGTACTTTGGCCTGTGATAGGCGGTACATTTATGATTTACGTTTTTGTAAATTGTGCAGACCCGTGATAGGTAGCACCTTGGTAAATAGTACTTTGGCCCGTGATAGGCGGTACATTTACGATTTACGGTTTTTTGTAAATTGTGCAGACCCGTGATAGGTGGCACCTTAGTAAAGAGTACTTTGGCCTGTGATAGGCGGTACATTTACAATTTACGTTCTTTTTAGTAAACCGTGCAGACCTGTGATAGGTGGCACCTTGGTAAACGATACGGGCCCGTGATAGGCAGTACGTTTATGGTTTGCGCTTTTTAGTAAATCGTGCAGACCCGTGATAGGTGGCACCTCAGTAATTGGTACTTTGGCCTGCGGTAGGTGGTACAATTATGATTTACGGCCCTTCGAGGAGGGTTTTTGTTTGGAATTCCGAGTCCATGCATTTTGGCATATACGCATTGCATTAGGGTGCTTGGCACACGAGTTGTGATTGATGCAAATTATGATTGTGTTGATTTTGCTAAGTGTTATGGTTTGAAACTATGTGTAAGTGTGTTTGTGTTTGATTCAAATTGTAATTGTGTTGATTGTACTAAGAGTTATGTTTTGGAATTGTGCGATAGTATGTTAGATTGTAAAACGATTTCGAAACTCAAGTTGACGTGGTGATTGTGTTGAAAATGCTAAGTGTTAAGATGTGGATTTGTGTATGAATGTGATTGAGTTAGTTTATGTATTTTTGGAAGAATATGCAGGGAAATCAATTGCCCAATCGATTGGCATTAAGTCAGTGGCTCTGCTATGCTGTCAATCAATTGCCCAATCAATTGCCCAATCGATTGAATTAAGCCCAGAGTTCAAATTTCACTAAGAACCTTCAGGAAATCAATTTGGAAATCGATTGGCTTTAATACAGGGGCTCAATTATCCATTTAATCGATTGACTTAGTGGAAATTCTTATTTTGAGTTAGATAATCGATTGCTCAATTAATTTATCAATGTTTTGTTCAGTTGTGTATTACTTGATGGATTGAGAACTCTATTTGATTTCATTTACATTTGGCAAGCATTGTATGAACTTTTAGCATATGGAAAATCCTTTTAAGGTGCATGCTAAGTTGAAAAGGTATTTTGTGCATTTAAAAACTTAAATGTTATGTGTTAACTGTTAATTTCGGTTGGTGACCCTTTACAACTATTGTGGAAATCTGGGCTTTGCCCTCAGATGACAGTCAGGATGATCCCACCGGTTCGTACCCTTCGGACGGGAATGTGGATGGGAGTGCTTGATTGGAGCTATGTTAGGAGAATCTCACGGGGCGCGTGGAGATTACTCAAGGCGTATAGTTTTTTTTTTGTTATGTATTAAATGATCAGACTAGGTTGTCACTCAGGACACATATGTCTTTCTTTTGGGCTACCTTTATGTTAAGTTGAAAGGATGTACATGTACTATTGTTGACATCAGGACTTGCTTGTAAATTTTAATGACTTAATTATTTATCCAAAGGTTTTACCTTATTTATTTCTCTGTTGTATTTTAATTTTTTTGAAAAAAAAAATGCACCCTCGCTTTGAAAAACGGGGTGTTACAGAATCTTATGTTGATTTATGGTCTGATAGTTCATCATCAATCCATTTAAAAATGAGACAAAATTAGATTAATATATTGATCAATGAAAATATAATTATTCTGATTAGTTTTCCATTGTAAAAAGGTTAACTGAGTCAAAAATAATTTAATAATGAAAGAATATATTAAAAAAATTGTTTTACTCAAATTAACCTCTTAAATAAATATAAAAATGCTTGATAAAATTAATCGGGGCAAATTTTTTTGAATGGGCCAAAAAGAATTTCAGATTTTATTGGACCAAAAAAATTTATTGGGTCAAACTTTTGTGAATAGTCTAAAAAAAATTATGGACTTTATTGAAAAATAATCAATTTAGACAACAAATGCTACATAGTTCAAAAAGTGTCTGACCCGAATCTACCCACCCGTAAGACCCGCGCACCGTTGACCCGACACCCGTTCAAATCGAAAATTTAAATGGACGAAATTGGGTCTCTTTTGACCACCCGTGGATTGGACTGGATTCGGAAATTGGGCCCGAAACTGTCCGGACCCCCCCCCCCCCCCCCCCCCCCCCCCCC
>JBBPBT010000487.1:1660135-1693042 GCA_037974875.1 Cicer bijugum
CCCCCCCCCCTTTGTCCACCCCAAACATATGATACAATAGATAACTCTTTGATTTCTGTGTAAAATCATTTGAAAGAGATCAGTTTTAACCTTTTATATATTGGCAACAGTGAATAAATGTTTACACATTTGACAAATTACATCCAACAATTTTAGAAATAATTATAGTTGAAGTTAAATATTTTTAATAATCCAATAGTCATATCTGAGTATAGTATAAAAATATATTTTGTTTGTTAAAAGAAAAATTACGTATAAAAGTGATATGGTTTATGAAACAAGAAAATTATTTTATCGTTAAATAATTTTTGTTGGGTAATTAAGAGTTGTAATGGTAAAATATTGCATTTTTTGTTTGGATGGTTAAAAGTGGCATCAATTTTACAAAGCTTTTTTCTTAAAAGAGTATCAACTTGTTGTCTTTTTCACCTTGCAATTTCAATAGCATTTTCAATTTTATGTCAATGAATAATGGAAGACCAAATAATGTGAACAGAGGATAATGAAAGAAAATGCACCTTGAATAGAGAGTAATAGAAGACCAAATATAAGGAAGGAGTTTTTTGATATTATAATGGAGAAATTTGGATATAAGCAAGGACTGAGTATGACTAATAGGTATCAAGTGGGTGATTTGGCAACACTAATTGTTGTGGGGGAAACTAGGGAGTGAGGACGATAGCTCCCCGTAGTATGATTTATGAGTATTGTTGTAATCTAAATCTTGTTATTAATATTTAAGAACAACTTGTACTATGTAAATCGTAATTCATTTATCTAATAATATGAAACTATTGTTGCTATGTAGTTGGAGACATAGGCATCATTGGTCAAACTTCGTTAACAAATTTCTTGCATTCCTATTTATAATTTATCACTTTATTATTTTAAGATTATGTTGTTGTTTTAATAATTGGTATCAGATGACAAGTAACTCTGGTGCGAAATTCAAAGCGGCAAGGTTTGATGGAATGAGCAACTTCGCATTATGGCAATGAAGGGTTAACGATCTGTTGGCACAAAAAAAGTCTTCAAAAGATGTTGTGTGGGGAGAAACCTATAGACATGGCATAATTTGATTGCACGAAGATGAAGGATAAACTTAAAGACCTGATTCTTCTATGTGTATTAGAGGAAGTGATGTATCATATTATAAACCTAGAATCTCTAAAAGAGGTTTGGGAGAAATTGGAAAGTCAGTATCTATGCAAAAAGCTCACGAACAAATTACTTGTGAAGCAAGAATCCAATTTCCAACAACATATCAATACCTACAAAGAAATAGTCTTCGATTTGGTGAAGCTTAGGGAGAAGGTCGATGACGAAGAGGAAGCTATTATTCTATTGTGCTCGTTATCAGGTTTGTTCGATCACCTAGTGACAACTCTTGCATACAAAAAGGACTATATCAAGTTGGATAATATTACTACTGCACTTTAGTCTCACTCTTAAATGAGACATAATATAGAGGAATGATCTTCAGGAAAAGGTCAATATGTAAAAGAAGGTCAACATCGTGAGAGGAACAAAGGTAAAGCATTTCCTAAGGAAAAATGGTCTAAGTCCAAGAACATAAAAAAAAATAGAATGCTTCAGCTACAAACAAATCAAGAATTGGAGTAGGGATTGTCCAAACAAACAACATGGTTTATCTAGTTTTGAGAACGTGGTCCAAACTAAGATATTATTTGTTTCATATAACAAGTGCACAAAAGTATGGATTCTTCCATCGGGTTGTTCTTACCACATAAGGTCGCATGGGAGTGGCTTACCACATTCAAAATAGGAAATTTTGGTTTTATTTATTTGGGTGATGATAAAGTATGTGCTATCATTGGAATGAGATAGATTAAAATTGCTATAGGCATTGGTGGCATGCAGATGTTGAATGATGTCAGATATATTCCAAAATTATGAAAGAATTTGATCTCCCTAGGTACTCTATAGAAAAAGGCTTGTCGTATAGGTTTGATGGAGATAGGAACATTTTGAAGGTTAGCAAATGTGCGTTAACAGTGATGAGAGCAAAGAGGACTGCAAGAACATCTACAAATTATTGAGTTGTATTGTTGTAGGTGATGTTGCGTCAGTTGAGTTTGATGTTGATGAAACAAAACTATGGCACATGCGTTTGGATCATCTTAGTGAGCGTGGGATGTCAAAACTTCATAAGAGACATTTGTTGAAGGGTGTCCAGTTGTATGCTAGATCTGTGCAAGTATTGTATATTTGGGTAATAGTGTCGTATTTGTTTTAAATTTATGAAACAAAAAACAGAGGTAATCCTTGATTGTGTACATTCTTAATTATAGGGGTCTTACGAAGAGCCCTCAATCGGTGGTTTTAAGTATTTTTTGACTTTATAGATAATTTATCACGCAAGGTTTGAGTGTATTTCCTCAAACATAAATATGAAGTTTCTGCCAAGTTCAAGACGTGGAAAACAGATGTAAAGAATCAAACAGGCACAAAAATCATGTATTTGCGGATAAGTAATAGGACATAGTACACTAACTCAAATTTTCAAAATTTTGTGCAGAACGCGATATTTAGAGGAATTTTTCAGTTTGAAAGATATCACAACAAAATGGTGTGTCAAAGAGAATAACCAAGTCTCTAACTTCATGAGCAAGATATCTCTGATTAAATGTTGGACTTTCTAAGGGTTTCTAGGCAGAGGCTATTAACATGACATGTTATATTATCAATCGGTCACCATAAGTTTCATTGGAGGAGAAAATTGCATAGGAGGTATGGACAAGTAACCTCATTAATCTTGAAAATTTAAGAGGTTTTGGGTGTTCAGCTTATGTGCATATACCCAATGAAGATAGATCTAAAATTGATCCAAAATCAAAGAAGTATATATTCGTTAGTTATGCAAAATATGTGAAGGGGTTCAAGTCATGGGATCCAGTTTCAAAGAAGATGATGATCAATAGAGATGTTGTGTTTAATGAGTAGTGCATGTTGAAATAGTCAGTTGAAAAATATGTTTCCACATTAGAGAAAGAAACTTCCAGTAGTAAGGTGATTCATGTCGAGTTAAACCACTGCCGGTGAGCAATACTTGGGTAGTACCTGAATCACAAGTCGAACCAAAATCTGATATTGAACATACATGTGGAGTACAAGATTACTCTCTTGTATGTGATCGAGAGCGCCATTAGATTCAATAACCAGAAAGATATGGGTAAAAAGATTTGACAATTTATGTACTTCTTACTAGTTTTGGAGACTCATACACTTTTCAAGAGACTATAGCTAGCTAAGTGAAAGATAAGTGGATGGGTGCTATGGTGGATGAGATAGAGTCCTTAATGAAAAATTAGACATGGGAGCTTATTCATCTTCCTAATGGGAAAAGCATTATCAGTTGCAAGTGAGTATACAAGAGAAAACCAACGGTAATAGAAAAAGAATAAGAAAAGTTCAAGACTCGTCTTGTAACAACGGGGTATTCACAATAGAAAGGGTTTGGCTATGAGGAAATTTTCTCTTAGGTCGCTAGACATACTTCTGTTAGGGAAATGTTAGCCTTGGTAACCAGTCGGAACATGCATTTAGAGTATATGGGTGTACAAACATCATTTATTCACGATATTTTAGATGAACAAATTTACAAGGAGCAACTAGAGGGTATCAAAGATATTAGACAGTGTAGACGAGTTTGTAAATTGAAGAAGTCTTTGTATGGTCAAAAGTAGTCTCAAAGGCAATGGTACAAACATTTTGATTCATACATGTTTCCAATTGGTTACAAAAGATATGAGTATGATTGTTGTGTTTATGTTATAATCTTCGATGATAGCTCTTTTGTTTTCTTGTTATGTAAGTTGATAATATGTTGACTACTACTAATCATTTACAAGATGTAAATGAACTGAGAACCGTATGGAGAAAACAGTTTGACATGAATTTTTCAGTGTTGTTAAGAAGATTCTTGGTATGAAAATTCACAGGGATATGAGTACTAGAAAATTATGGCTCTCTTAAAAAATCTATGTTGAAAATATGTTAGAAATTTTTTATATGAGCCATTTGAAGGTTGTGAGTACTCCATTGGTGAATCACTTTAAGTTGTCTATGGATCAATGTCCAAAGAAAAATGCAGAAACTACGTATATGTCAAACTTTTCGTATGTCGATATTGTTGGTTGTTTAATCTATTATATGGATCAATGTCCAAAGAAAAATGCAGAAGCTAAGTATATGTCAAAATTTTCGTATGTCGGTATTGTTGGTTGTCCATCCTCAGGGTGATGTTTCCACATCTACTGCTGCTGATCAAAAGCCTATCTCTATGAAAGAAGCTAATGAAAATTCTAATGTTGTCTCAAATGGTGTGAGTGCTAAAAGTTGCACTCCTACTTCTGGTTATTAGGATCCCCAATTTGGTTTTGATGGAGTACAGTTACCCATACCATGGTTAGATTCCCCATTTTTTTTTCAGATGGTTTTGATGGTGAACAATTTGGGCTTTCTTTTATACGTTCTTGGTGCACGATTATTCTCTCTCCGACGGTTCCAGATCTGCCCTTACTTTTCAATTTTGATCAACGAAAATATGTGTCAATGTTCAAACAATTGTTATCTCTCTTATTTTGGACGCATTTTCTTACTTTGATGATCGATCATGACTTTGTTTCGTTAGAGTTGCGCTGCTTCTTCTTTGGTGTTTGTCATGCAATTTAGTTCTTACTAATAGATTATAACAGTGGCTTCTATTTCCACCAATGATCATTCTGGGGTGTCCCTTTTCCCACAGATGAATCATATTATTGACGATTTCTTCTTCCATTGATGGTTATTCTACCGAGATCTTCTATTTTCATGACTCACTTTATATTGGCAATTTGTCCCAGATGCACTGGCTCGATCTTTGTCCTAGATGTGTTGGCCTTGCCTTTCTCTCTTTGAAGCACGCGTTTATGATATTATTGATTTGAAGCTTCCAAATGCAGTTTTTAGAAGGACGGACCTTGCTTTGTTGAACTGCTTGCCGTGAATTTCTCTCATGCTGATGATCATTCCGGCTATCTAGCTAGGATATATTTATAGCAATTCTCTCCAACTTCACATGCATCCCTGAGTTGCTTTTCCATCTTTATTATTATTTTCGGAGCAAAATATTATTTTCTTGTAACGAGCTAAGGCTTAGTAAGCTTTAGCTTGAGGGGGAGTGTTAGAATATTATAAAATTTCTTATAATATCTTATAGTATCTTTTATATTATATTAGAGTATCTTGAGTTATTTTCTATGATCAATTTATAATCATAGAGAATCTTATAATATCTTTTATTATTATTATTATTATTATTATTATTATTATTATTATTATTATTATAATTTATTCATAATTTAGGATTTAGCGTATGATTCTCTATAAATAGAGATTAATATGGAATCTTTTGTAATCAATTCAACATTAAACTATTATCAATAACATTTAAACCCTTATTATTTTCTCTCCTCATTTTCTCTAAAATCCCACGACTTCAATAGATGCATAACTGATGCATGCTTATGATGATTTGTAGGCTCTCCTTGATCAAGATGTATGGATTTATGAGGCTTGCACATTGTCAATGGAAAAAGTATTTAAAAGTTTTTTTTTTCTTTTCCAATGAATGATGTTCTTACTCCTTTTAGATTTACTAAAGAAGAATGTATAAGCTTGTGTAATTTGAATATGATTAACTTAGTAATTTTTTTTTACTATTTCTTATTATATAGATAAAGCCTTTATAATTTTCCATCGTGTTTAAAATTTAACCATTATTTAAATTTCTATCACAATAACATTATTACTATTGTATTTGTATACACTCTTTAACGAGGACGATTCTCTAGTAAAACATAACTTTCTTAGTGCCGCGGCCCAAAATTTCAAGTTTTTCTCGAATTCAATAGAGTCGCTACTAAAATTTATTTTAAAATAGAAAAAATATTGGGAAAACTCTTAAAAAATAAAAATAAAAAATGTTATTTGATATCAGATTTTGAGTTGAGTTATAGAGTCAATTATGTGTAGGGAATGGAAGGTATCAACACTCTACGACATCTGTTAAGAATACGGTTCCCTATAATTAATTGTGAAAAATTATATCAACTTAAATATATTTATTTCCCTTAATTATTAAATACGAATATAAATTATTTTTTATAAATGTGATTTTTTGAGATAAAAGTGTGTTTAAAAAGAGTGGAAAAAAAGTTTTTATTAGTGTGTTTTACAAGAGTGTGATCTTGCTCCTACGTATCTCCCGGTGCGATGGAGAAATTAAAGCTACATAGTTCTTGGTAGAAAATATGAATGTGTTGATTGAGATGCCACATCTTCTTTAATCCTCTTAATAATATTTTATATTAATTTTTATTTTTAAATTGAGTTTCAAAACCAACAAAGAGTTTAACTTGTCTTAACAACTCCAAGATTAAGAAAAACACATCTAATTAATTAAATTTTAAAAAGTTGATTTTAGATCTATTTATTTATAAAAATAAATTTTACAACTATCAAAATATATAATTTTTATTATGCAACTCTAGGATTAAAATATGTCATTTTTAGTTAACTTTTATTATTAAACTATTTATGATTTTTAATTTATTTATGAAGATGAGATTTAGAAACACCAAGTTGTCACAATTTGTGTTCTAATAACTCAAAGATTAAAAAGATGCCACATCTAGTTAATTTTTAATGAAATATTTGTTATAAGTTTATTTTTATTTTATTTCTAAGAAAAAAAATGATACTAAATATTAAATAAGTTTAAATGATTCTTCGAAATAAGATTAGTAATGAACACGAAAATAAAATAGCAAAAAGAAAAATATATGGACTTGTAACTTAATCTATTTAAATAGAAAAAAAAACATTTTAAATACTAATTACAAATATAATCCTCTTTTAAACTATTTTGTAATTTAATAAGTGAAAAAATAAAATTCATTTTAATATTAAATAGCACAACCCAAAAAAGAAAAAAAAACTAATATAATATAAAATAAATGATATTTATAGCCATTTAATTATGTCTATAATTACTTATATTAAACAGAATTATCAATATTAAATGAAATAAACACATCTAATAACTACTTAATGTGAAACTGGCATGAAGATGGAGACCCTGAACCACACATCTATTACCAAAATTACGTTTTGTTCGAAAAGCATATAAGGAAACATGAAACAGATTTCCAAAATCACATAAAAAATTAATCTCAAACAAAATACTATCTTTTAAATCTTACATCAAAAAATGATCTCAAACAAAACTCTATTCACATATACCAACACAAAAATATCATCTTTCAATAATATATAGTAGAGCAAACATAAAGAGAATGAGAAAATAACATTTTCGGTGAAAATAGAGGCAGTGCGTGGTGGTGTGCGGATGTATGAGGTTCTCTTGTTTATTTTTCGTCTATGTTGTTAAGTTTTGCTTGAGTATTTTAAAGTTACGAGTTGATGGGAGGAAGTATTGTGGTGTATCTTTCTTCTTCTTTTCTCATATTAGAAACAACAAAGAAATAAATGAAAAAAACTCTCCTTTTATCTTCCTATTTTTTTTTCTTCTGAAAATCAATCTGCCTTGATTTTTTTGCTTCAATATGTAGGCTAAAACGAGGAATGATTGTGTTTATCATATAAATTTAACTTTCTGGATTTTACACTGGATTTGCAACAAGATAAAGCAAATTGATACAACTGAGGAAATGAACATAGAGGGAGTGGGAAAGCGCATAAACGGGAAGACAGGGAAGTGCACACGAAATGGAATGGCGGCACAAGCTAGGCAGGAAAGGTAGGATGGGAAAGGAAGTAGTACACTCGAGGAAGGCAACCTTTTTTTAACATTTCTTTATTTTTTTTACTTTGTTTTTGTTTTGTTTTGTATTTTTAATGTTACATGTCATGTAATAAAACTATAACATATTTCTTTTATTTAAATTATCTTTGTTTGGTCGGACAAGATTGAGGTATTACATTTAATTATATTTTAGCAGTCAAAATAATATCGTAGTAAAAATAAATAAGTTCGAATGTAAGAGAAAACAAAAAATAATTTGACTGTAATGTAAAAAAATGTCGACAATTGGGAAAATGAAAAACAAATGTAAATTTTTTTGGTGATTGGCAAAAAAAATAAAAAATAAATAAATAAATAAATAAAAATAATAAATAAAAAACATGATCGTAGTCGAATTGATGACCGATGATCGACATAAATAAATAACATATTCGTCTTTGGATTGGTTACCGATGCGTGGATCGACATAAATAAAATGATCGTCTTCGGGTTGGTTACTGATGCGTTGATCGACATAAACAATGTGATGACATAAATAATGTGATCGTCTTCGGATTGATTATCGATGCGTATTTCGACATAAATAAAAGGTAATTGCAAGCAAACATGAGTTTATAGGGTAAATAAAGGGAAATTGTTTTTTATTTTATTTTAAAAAAACATGTTTACAGTAATTGCAATGCAAACGTATAATGAATAATATGACACAAAAGTTGAGTATCGATGCATTGATCGACATAAACAATGTGATGACATAAATAATGTGATCGTCTTCAGATTGATTACCGATGCGTAGATCCCACATAAATAAAAGGGAATTGCAAGCAAACATGAGTTTATAGGGTAAATAAAGGAAATGTTTTTTATTTTCTTTAAAAAAAAATATGTTTATGGTAATTGCAATGCAAACGTATAATGAATAATGTGACACAAAGTTGTTGAGTATAAATAAAATACACATAAAAGATATGCATGATTCATTCATTATAAATGATATAAGTTTGTTGAGTATACATAAAATATGAGTGAAGATGCATATATCATGTGTGACTTTTTGAAAGATTCATACAATGAAGATAAATTCCTGTTTATTTTTTTTGGTCCCCGATCTTTATGCGACTTTATACACCTACGAGATTCAATGAATCAATGAAGATAACAACCGTTCTTTGCATGATGATTCTAGTATATCTAGTGTAATCACCTTTTGGTTTTTGTTTTTGTTTTTTTGAGGCCAATCAAATGTGCATTGTTTAAAATACTTACCCTTCATTTTTCTTATACACCCATATATCTCGCGTTCTCGTGTATATATTTTCAAGCGTCAAAATATTTAAGATATTTTTTTTATATTTTCATATATTTCAAATTCTAATATTTATTATCATAAAATGACAATTTAAAATACTAGAACAAATCAACCATGAAACTACGTTAGTTTAGAAACAAACAACATTAGAAAATGTACATTCATTACATTAGAAACAAAACAAATGAAGTTACAATATATGGATAAGTGTGTTTTTTTAGTTGGAAAGATAACAAACGCTTGTCATTCTTGTAAGTTAGGACTCCTGTTGGTCAACTTCCAAGAACAATAATTGCCCCAGTTTGAACCGCTTGACCCTTTTTGCTATCCCTAACTTTTGCATGGACCCCTCGTCTAAGTTTTCAATCCATCGGGATGCTCTAATTTTTGCATAGGTTTCCTTTTCATGTTTTCAACCTAGCCAACACAATTTTCTATTATTTTCATTTTTTTAAGCATAATATTTCTTGAATGCATCTGAATTTACTAGAAGTGGAAGCTCATCTTCATCCATTTCTGCGAGTATTAGAGCTACCTCAGATAAAGCTTTTTTCATAACATATGGTCCTTCATAGTTCGGAGTCCACTTTCAATTAGAATCCCTTTTTACGGGCAATATTTTCTTTAACACTAAGTCTCTTTCTTGAAACTCTTGAGGACATACTTTTTTCTCGTAGGCCTTTTTGAGTCTTTCCTGATATAGCTAACCATGACACAAAGTTATCATTCTTTTTTCTTCAATGAGATTCAATTGGTCGTATCGTGATTGAACCCACTCTGCCTCTTCTAGTTTTGTTTCCACCAGGACTCCGATCGAGGGAATTTCAACTTTAATGGGAAGTACTACTTCCATTTCATACACCAACGAGAAAGGAGTTGCCCCTGTTAAGGTGCGAATAGAGGTTCTATAGCCATGTAATGCAAAGGGAAACATTTCATGCCAGTCTTTATATGTCTCCACCATCTTTTGTATGATCGTCTTGGTATTCTTATTTGCTGCTTCTACTACCCCATTCATTTTCGAATGATATGGAGAAAAATTATGGTGCTGAATTTTGAAACTATCACACAACTCTTTCATCATTTTGTTATTTAGATTAGTCGCATTATCAGTGATTATCTTCTTTGACAAGCCATATCGATAAATCAATTCTCTTTTAATAAATCTGATAACCACACTTCTCGTCACATTGGCATAATAAGCGGCTTCAATCCATTTGGTGAAATAATCAATAGCTACTAGGATAAATCGGTGTCCATTTGAAATCTTCGGCTCGATGAGTCCAACAACATCCATTCCCCACATTGAAAATGGCCATGGTGATTTCTCTAAGGAATTTGGAAAGAACCTTTGTGAACCTCTTGGATAATTTTCTACGCTTCCGCTTTATCCACACATCTGAGGAGAACCATATCATGATTTCTCTTATAAAGCACATTACTATTTAAGAAGAAGTTCATTGATAGCCTTCTTAAAACCCTTTTGTCTTTCTCTAAAATACCCAATGGATATTCCCTATTCTTAACATATGATTTAATATCATTAAACCATGGCTTGCCATTAGACTTTCTTCTATTGATAAGCAATATGCAGGTTTATCTCTTTGTTGAAATTTGTATGACCGACACATCCTGATAAGGGCTTATTTTGAATATTGACGACAATGTGGGCAAGGCGTCAGCTAATTGGTTTTCTTCTCGAGGGATATGGTGAAAAGTAATCTTCTCAAAGTGTTATGTTCATTCTTTGATATAGGTGTGATACGGAATCAATTTGGAATCTTGCGTTTCCCACTCTCTTTTTGTCTGATGGATCACCAACAACGAGTCTCCATATACCTTCAGAAATTTTACATTTGATTCAATAGCTGCTTTAATTCCCATAACACATGCCTCATATTCCATAATGTTGTTTGTGCAATCAAAACACAACCTAGTCGTAAATGGAGTGAACCGGTACTCTAGGGAAATCAAAATGACTCCAATTCCATGCCCCAATGCATTAGAGGCATCATCAAACACCAACTTCCATGTTTCTTTATCAGATAATTTTGTCTCTTCAAATAAATTCATTATGCTATCATATGGGAATTCACAGTGCATTGATTGATAATCTTCTACAGGTTGTTGGGCCAAATATTCTGCTAGTGCGTTTCCTTTGATAGCTTTTTGTGTAACGTATACCAAATTGTATTCTAATAACGACATCTGCCAACAAGTAATCCTTCCGGTAAGAGAAGGTTTCTCAAAGATATACATAATTGGGTCCATTTAAGACACCAACCAAGTTGTGTGACATAACATGTATTGCCTCAACCGACGAGCAGCCCATGCCAATGCCCAACATGTTCGTTCAAGCAGTGAATACCTTGTTTCACAACTGGTGAACTTTTTGCTCAAATAATAAATAACATGTTATTTCCTACCATATTCTTCATGTTGCCCCAGTACACAACCCATTGACTCGTCAAGTACTATTAAGTACATAATAAGCAGGTTCCCAGAAACATGAGGCTCTAAGATGAGAGGTTTTGATAAGTACTACTTAAGCTTTCTGAAAGCTTTTTGACAATCCTCTTTCCATTCAACCTTTGGTCTTTGCGCAACAATTTGAAAATTAGCTCGCATTTAGCGGTGAAATGTGATATGAATTTGGCAATGTAATTCAATATACCCAAAAAGCCACAAACATCTTTTTCCATACGTGGAGTCGACATTTCTTGTATTGCTCTTACTTTATCTGGTTCCACTTTTATCCCTTTTTGACTAACGATAAACCCAAGTAACTTGCCTGATCTTACACCAAATGTTGCATTTAGCAAGGTATAAACGTAGTTTGAACTTCCTTAGTCGCTCAAACAACTTTTGAAGGTTCACAACATGGTCTTCTTCGGTCTGAGATTTTGCAATCATATCATCCACGTAAACCTTTATTTCCTTATGCATCATGTCATGAAACAAAGTTACCATTGCTCTTTGATAGGTTTCCCCGACATTCTTCAATCCAAAATGACATCACTTTATAGCAAAAAATCCCCCATTATGTGATGAATGTAGTTTTCTCCATATCTTCAAGAGCCATCTTGATTTGATTGTGCCCTAAGAAACCATCCATGAAGGAGAAAAGAGAGTATTGAGCAGTGTTATCCACTAGGACATCAATATGAGGCAGAGGAAAATCATCTTTAGGACTAGCTTTATTTAAATCCTGATAGTCAACACACATTCAAAACATTCCATCCTTCTTTGGAACTGGTACAATATTAGCCACCCAGTGAGAATATTTTGCCACTGTTAAGAAACCAGCATCAAATTGCTTCTTGACTTCTTCTCTAATTTTAAGTGACATATCAAGTCTCATTCTTCTCAACTTATGTTTAATTGGAGCGTATTCAAGCTTAAGTGGTAGATTGTGTTCAAATATGTTAGTATCTAGCCCAAACTTATCCTGATATGACCATGCAAAGACATCCACATAATCAAATAAAAGTTTGACCAACTTTTCTCGTTCACTTTCTTTCATAGACATACCAATTTTAACTTATTTCTTATCATGTTCAGTCCCAAAATTAATCACCTCAATAGGTTCTCGATCGAGTTGGATTATCTTAGCTTCCTATTTAATTAACCTTTCTAGTTCTGGGGGAGGCTCACAATCATCTTCACAATCCTCATCAACGTGATTAATTAGTCCTTCAAAATTACAAGAAAGGGTTCTAGCGCTGCTATTTTCAACATATTCATTTTTGACTATGCATTGTTTAAATTAAGAAGAAAAAGGAAAAAAGAAAATATGAATAAGGATTGCCAAAAAAGAAAAGAGAAAAACAAAACCAGTTGGAGACTTTAAAAATGTATTTATTGATAATAAGTACGGAATTGGAATACATATGCTCTAATTAGTTATCTTTATAGCCTTGGGCAGAGCAAAAGGAGTTAAAAATACATAATTACTTTGAACATGAATTAACAAACACAGGAAACTTGATGATCTTCCAATTGCTGAGACTGGTGTTTGGAGGACAAGGGTACACTAGCTTGAGGGTATCATCATCACCATGATCCTCTTCCACAACAGCCACCTGATCAACATATATTATTCCGGTGCTTTCAAAAATATGGCGAATACTACAAATGAGAATCTTCTGTGAATTCGATATCCAATTTACCAACGAGTCATCCTATTTTCTCTTTTTTCCTTCGCAGCCTTTTCTTTATCAGCTTGAGTAGGTACATATCTCAACCCGTACCTATTGTTCTTTTCTGGTATTTCTATCAACTTTCACAAATTAATAAAAACTCTTCTTTTCAACATGGATTTAGTAGACTTCAATGATGTGGTCGATAGTTTTGGTTCTTTTAAGCAATATCCTTCACCCATGAAGACAACATCAACAATTTCTAATGCTTGAAAGGAAGTCTCCATGGCTTCCTCCGTGTCTTCAATGTAGTGTAGAAGATAAATGACTTACTATCATATCTTTTTCCCTATATATTATTACCAACTTATTGTTCACTATAAACTTTAGCTTTTGATGGAGGGTGGATGTCACTGCTCTAGTAGCAAGAATCCATGGTCTTCCTAAAAGACAAATGTACGTCAGTTTAATATCCATCACTTGGAAGGTTATCCCAAAGATATGGGATCCGATTTGAATCAGCATGTCAATCTCACCAACAACTTGTCTTCTAGATCCATCAAACGCTTTCACCACCAAAGCACTCGGCTTCAAATAGGCTCCTTCAACAAATAGTTTTGATAGTGTTGATTTAGGCATGACATTTAAAGATGAACCATTATCTATTAGCACTCATACAAGAATATAATTGTAACACCTCACAGAGATGTGTAGTGCTTTATTATGCTATGTCCCTTCAGTTGGTAATTCATTATCGCTAAAACTTCGACAACTACTAGCAGTGATGTTACCGACAACCCCATCAAATTGGTCGACAGTGATATAGTGAGTAACATGGGCCTCGTTTAAAACTTTCATTAGTGTCCTTCTATGTGCTTCATAGTTCAATAACAAGGAGATAACTGATATCGTGGAAGGGGTTTGATTTAGCTGATCCACCGCCTTATATTCACTTTGCTTGATAAACTTCAACAAACTCATTAGCTTCTTCTTCAAGCACCGTCTTTTTACTGGTCTCTTGTCCTTTTATGGCATGATACATAACTTCTTTCCCTTTATCTCCATGAACCTCTTTTTTCCTAAGTTGTTCAGGAGTGTATACTTGACCACTCCGAGTCATTCCACCTCCCAAAAATGTTAGTGACATCAGTACCTTTAGGTTCACAACCATCACTTGATTGATGATTGGCCAAGTAGGATGTTATTTCGTAATTCTACGTTACCGCCTTGGTACTTCCGTAAGGAAACGGGGTTGGTTCTTGGACAATTGTTGCATTTGGCCTGCTAGAAGTTCGCTTAAGATTCTCTTTTTTGTAAAGGATTTTCAATGGTTTTGGGAAAGATATATTATTTTCAATACACGACCCCATGGTCAACACATGATCATCTTTTGCATATAGGTCTATCCCATCTTCAATGACATTGGCAGAGGCATCCCCGTGGCCCAGCAAGGGATCACTCCCAATGTTGGGACCGTCCTCCTTGAAGGTAAGGCATTTTGCATTAATCAATTCTTGCACGTTAGATTTTAGGGCTTGGCAATCTTCGACGGATTGCCCAACGACTCCTGTATGGTATTCACATTTGGCATTTAGATTGTACCATTTAGGAAATGGTGGTTCAAGAGGTTTCATTGGTCTTAGGACTACCATTGAATTTTGAAGTAAGTGAGGCAACAATTGGTTGTACGTGACGGGAATTTGGTCAAAATGGGTTATCTTTTTTTCTCGATTAACTAGTGGTGTGTAGTGATTTGGGATTGGATTTTGGTTCCTTTGATTTTTTTGGGAAAATGTTGTAGGTGGTGGTTGATAAAAAGGTGGTCTTGAAGGGTGATATTGAGGGTATAAAGCTTGTGTGGTTGCGGCCGCATATGGATAAGGAATGTAAGGAGTTTTTGGTATCAAGGGTTGAAAGTTTAGGGGTCGATAAGAATTGATGGGTGGAAAATAGGAGACTCTGGGGTTTACCCATTACAGCGTTAGCAACCCCTTCTTTCTTTTTGTGAATGACGTCTGGGGTCTTTTCACGCCAGTTGCTGCATATACGATCTTGCCATTCCTCATCCCACTTTCTATCCTTTCTCCTATCATGACCAGGTCATAAAAGTTTGATCACATAGTCCCAATCATCTTATCATAAAAGGCGACCGGAGAGTATCAATAGACATACCAACCATTTCTCTTTCCGATAAAGGAGGTTCTACTTGTGATGTCATTTCCCTCCACCGTTGTGTGTATTCTTTGAAAGTTTTGTTGTCCTTTTTCAATGAATTTTGAAATTGGATCCTATCAGGGGCCATATCAATGTTGTACCTGTATTGTTTCCAAAAGGTATCATCCAAGTCTTTCCACGAACAAATTCGATTTCACTCGAGATGCATATACCAACTTAATAATGCCCCACTCAAACTGCCTTGGAAAAAGTGAATGAAGAGCTTGTCGTTATGAGCATGAGAAGCCATTTTTCAATAATACATAGTCAGATGATTTTTAGGACATGTAGCGCCTTTGTATTTTTCAAACTCAAGAACCTTGAATTTTGGAGGGATAGCTTCGAGACCATATACATTATGCCCCTCAATTTCTTTTATTCGCTCTTCTAAAACATAAAATTTTTCCTTTGATTGTGTATCATCCCCAATGTGAGGTGGATGTCAATTCACATTAGCATCAAAATGGGGTACTTAGGGTGCAATATATGAAATATTTTATGAGGGTAGAGTGTTTTTGGGTGGCAAGTAACCTAGAGGAGATGGGATTTGTGATTGGTTTAGGTTTTGGGGGTTGATAGTTGAGTGGTTTGGGTTGTTTTTCATGGGGATGATGACTAAATGTGGAGTATAATCGGCTGGAAAACTGTACATAGGAAATTGCATAGTTGTTCTACGAAGTTGTTGGATAGTCGGGGTAAAACCTGGTGGGTGAGAAGGAGTGGTTTGGTGTTCTTCATTTGCAGTTGGAGGATTTCCATATGTATTCTCCTTCCTTGACAAAGCTTGTATTGGTTGACATCCACTCTCATTACTTCTTGGTTTTGCTCATGTTCTTCCATGATCTTGGAGTTTGCACTAGTCTGATTAGGGTGTCGAGGAAATAACTTTAATGATTTTTTATGTTTTTTTAAATAAATAAAACATTTATGAGTATGTATTAAATATGAATAGAATGAAACTATTATTATTATCTCTTTTTTTTACAGTTGGATGTTTGGGGAATCATAAGTCTTACGTAAATTTTAACGAGCACAAATTATTAGTGAAGAAGTATATAGGGATCGAAAAACAAAATAACAGATCCTTCACTGATGAGAAAAAAGTACATTGCATTTAAATTAAAAACAAAACATCAGATATTTTCTTGCTTTCCCACATCTAACTTTTCATTTGCGCCTTTCAAACAATCTTGTATGTCAAGTTTATTTTCTTTTTCAATTTTCAACCTCTTGTTGCTTTTTTTAGAAATTGACTCTTACATGTGTTTTCTTATCGTAAGTTGTCGTTCTCTTGGGAGACTTTTTCTAACTTCGCTTGTAGCTCGTGTTTCTCCTCTTTAGTTTTTAACAATGATGCTTTGAGCTTTTCTATTTCTTCATTTATAACAAGGGTAGGTTAAGGCATTTCCTGATCATTTGAGGGTGTACTATGGAAAGGCAGCTTGATTTTTTGGACTCTTTTCTTTATCCATTGTTGATAAGGTTCTTTTGTGCTGCAACTTCCACATCCGAGTATTTTTCCTTTTCTAATGATCAACTTCCAAGCTCGACTATATCCTTCTCAACATTGGTGGGTCTACTATACCCGTATTGTGCAAAACAAAAGCTTCCAATGACTTATCATCTAGTTTATCCAACATGGGGAAGTTATCTCAAAGCTACCATTGGATTGTAATTAATACATCCTTTTGTTCCCATGAGAGATACATTTGGAAAATCTCCGCATTGACATATTACCTATTCCACCCCTTGTTCTCTATAGTACCATGAAATTGTATCTCTAGTAAGACTAGCTATACTTTGAGCCCATTCACGATTACTCTTAACCCCAACATGATACCTTTTCTTGAACATGTGAGATACAAACCAAGTATACAACACTGGAACACAACACAAAATTGTTCCTCCTTTCTTCTCGTGTCGCATATGCAGAGAGTAGTAAACATCAGCAAGAACTGCAAGAATTGGATTTTGTTCATCTTTGTTAACAGCTAAGAAGACATTGATGGCAGCAAAATCTACAAAGTTATCAAGATTTGGGAATAAAACAATACCATAGATAATGAGAGCCAAAACATCTATAAAAGTACTCCATTCTTTTTTAACGGCTAAATCTTGGCATTTTTGCTCTAGATATTTTCTTGAAAACCCAGGAATAATCCCTTCTCTTTTGTACTTGCCAACTCTCTTATGTCGCTTTTCAACACTTCAGCAATTGCTCACAAACTCGATGTTTGCCCAGTATATCAATAAGGATTTCCTTTCTCTAGGGAGTAACCCAATATTCGTTCAAATTCCTCTAATGTTGGGGCCAACTGAAAATCTTGAAAGGTGAAACATCTTAAGAGAGGATTGTAATATTGATCCAATGTCGTGAGGGCCCCTGTTTGCACATTCACTACCAAGAGATTTAGGTTTTTCCTATATTTGTGAAAGAAACTCTCACGTTGTATAGTTTTCATTTGATTATTGATGTCTCTTAAACTTTTTAAATCAGGTTGCTTGAACCTTAAAAGTAAATTTTTTCTTTTTTCCGATCCCATTGTCGACTTAAATAACATGAAACTAATGTTTGTATGGTTCCCCAAAAATCCTGAAAATTTATGCAAAATGTTATTATGTTTTATTTTTCCTTAGAAAGAGAAGAAAAAAAAATGTCATGAGATATGAATGAAACTATTATATATAAATTCTTGATTGTATGAGATATTTTTTGGTTTGTATGGATATTCTTACAATGAAAGAGTATGTTGGCTTATGTAGTGAAACTCTCACAACTGAGGCTTTATGGTTCTAAACACGGTTCCTAGAGTCAATAATCATATTTTGGATTGTTGTCAACAATTATAGGTAAACTATTTGGAGTGACAACAACATCAACAAGATCAAACTCTAAGTGAGATCTTCATGCTAACCAAACATGATGTATATCCAAAAGGCTACCATTACACAATCTCAAAACTAAGCTTAAGTTTTGTTCAAACCCGGGTATAAGGTTCCACTCATAAGTGTGTGTCTTAGTAAAAATGTAGGTGTTCAATTACTCCATAATACTAACAAAACATATATACATATATAAAATAAATAAATAAACAAATAAGATAAAATAAAAAATGATCTACAAGCTTAAAAGAACATTATAAAGTCAACTAATACTTATTAAGAAATGGTAAACACATAAAGAAAGTGAAAATGAAAAATAAACAAATATAGAAAAAGTTAAATATATATATATATATAATGCAATTAATTTGAAACAAATGGTTTAGAAAATTTTAATAGATTTAAAAAAAAAAGGTATTGAAATAGAAAAATCCATTTCTTAAGGGTTGATTTTGACCTGATTACACTTTATGACTATTTCATTTTTTTAGATGCTTTTAAACTAAAATAATCCACCATAATGATGTAGATGTGGCCCACCATTGACAAGATTGATGGTGCGAGTTTATACGGAAACGGATTGTCTAACTTCAGCGCAGGAACTGCACCCTGACTTTCGCTAATTTTCTTCCATAAGATTCATTGTAGAGTTGATAATGTGTCATGTGGCCAACTTTGTCCCTCTCCCACCTTCATAATTAAAAAATAAAATACAACTTAAAAAGTTTTTTTTAAATAACACTTATTTGAAAAATTTATTAAAATACTTCTTTTTTTAAAATTATACATCAAAATAATTTTTTTTAATTATAAATCGCAATTGTAAATATTGACATACTTAAAAAATCTTGGGGTTTTTTTTTGCGGTTTTCTAAAATAGATTTTTCAATTTTGTTTTTAATTTTTATTTCAAATTAATAATAAAATTGTCCAACTTTTTTTAAAAAACTTTTTTAAAAACTTTTTTTGTTGCTAATTTAAAAAAATAAAAAAAATTAAGTTGTACTTTATTTTTTAATTATGAAAGAGGGAGGGGGACAAAGTTTGCTACATGGCACCCTATCAGCTCTACAATGAATCTTATGGAGGAAAATTAGCGGAAGTTAGTGTGCAGTTCCTGCGCTGAAGTTAGACAATCTGTTTCCGAAAAAGTTGGCTACATGACACAGCTATACAATGAATCTTATGGAGGAAAAGTAGTGGAAGTTAGCGTGCGCGCTGAAGTTAGACAATTTGTTTCCGAGTTTACACTAATAAATATTTGAGGTATTTATACAATAAGAAACGAGTTAATTATTATCTACTGACAATTAATTTTAAACCGTTAATTATATAATATTTTAATTATAGTAGTTATAATTATTTAACAAAATAATAAAATCAATTATTCCTATAAATTTATAAATTTGGAAAAGATTGAAATCAGAAAGTATGACTCTTATGATGGCATGATATTTTGCTAAGCGAAAAATATGAAGAGTTTGAGATTAATTGGTTTGCAAATTTGGCTCAAACAAAATTGGGTAGAGGAAACAAAATCTCATTTTGGGGACTCAAAGTTTAAAAAAGCTGTTTATAATGATGAAGATGTATATTAAATAGATGCTTTTATTAATATTTCAAACTTTCGTATGTTTCATAAAAACACGCTAAAATACTAGTCAAGTTTTATGCTTAGTCTAAAGCGAGTGTTAGTTAAAGTACATGCAAAATCTAAGGCTTAATTAAATAAATGTAGAGAGTCTTGCTCAACCAACAATATATTCAAAACCCGAGGCGTAAATCATTGGTTGTTGAAATATTTTGAGGATATTTCCATCATGTTAATATGTTATACACCAAGAGTAATATCGTTGAAATACAAATATTAATATAAAATAAGACATAAATATAATATTGTTGTTTAATGAAAAACAAAAAATGACTATAACTTATTAATATAATTTCCATTGACTTTGACTAAAAACTGCAATTGAACTCATATTAGTGGGATAAACATACAAGCCTCCTTGGAAAATAACATTTTTTCTGTCTAAAATAATTATCGCAGTTTATCATTATAAATAGATTAAAATAATATAATAAATAAAATAAAAATAAAAATAAAAATTTTATTAAATTATTATTATACATTATTGATTGATTTCAATTATCATAAATATAAAGTAAAAGGATAATAAGTTAAGAGGGATGCATACACTATTAATTATATGGTTAAATTAATAAAAAAAAATTAAAATTGTATTCAAAATAAAAAATAATAATTATTTTAAAATAAACATTTTTTTTACAAATGTGACCATTATTATTGTTTAGGGGTTTAGAAATGTGAACATTATTATGTGACATTTTTTTTTATAATTAATGTTGGAATACAATCCCTACAACTTTATGCTCAATTAATCCATGCCAATTACATGATGAATAACCAAAGGCGGAAGCGTACCTGTGGGAATTGCCATTTATGAAATCCTGGAATGATGATGATAAAGCCAATGGGTTGGGTGATCTTCCTCAGCAAAACACCCTGAAGACCTTGCTCTCTTGATGGGGATAGAGAGAACCAGAGAATTTTCTCTTTAGGGTTTGTGAAACTGAATAGTCTTGTTGTGTTTGCCTTGGGGACCACTACCCCTATATATAACTATTATTAGTTATATCCCAAATTGCAGTATTACTAATTCAGCCCCTCATTAAATTAGAAACCGCCTGGTATCTACACTATTAATTTTTCATAATTATTATGCTTTTTAGCCATAAACTATTATATATTATTTGACCCCTAGTTTATCGGCTAATTATAATGACCCTAACACACTTTATTAATTAATTACATATGAGACCCATAAATCTTACAATCTCCCACTGGTCACACATGTATCCTTAGGAGTGTGTTAGACTTTATGACGTCAAAAATGTCATTATAATTACCTTGAGCCTAATCCAAATTGTCCCGTCCATTAATCGTATCAACACATGGAACCAAAGAGACTTTCGTCATAATAAGCAGAACTGAACCCATCAATGATCACCCGTACTGACACAACTAAATGACATAGACCAATTATGAAAAGTGTAGCATGAAAATTACATGAAGTTGGTCAATGCCTGTCAATTTTCAACTGGTCCTACTTTACCGAACGAGATCATACCATAACTTAAATGTACAAAGTAACTAAAACTGAATATTTTAAACTTTATTTCTGATCGGAAAATCCAAATACAATGTATTTGTATTTTACAATTAAACATAGAACATAAATTCCATAATGGATGAAACTCCCACTAAAATCAAGATTCCTCAAACTGTAGCACACCCATGTGAGCAGTATGCTCATGAAAGACCTTGGGTGGTAGACCTTTAGTGAGTGGATCCGCAATCATGGAGTTTGTCCTTAAGTGTTCTATGGATATCTGTCCACTTTGTACCTTCTCTTTAACAACTAGGAACTTAATGTCAATGTGCTTTGACTTGGTTGAGCTCCTATTATTGTTAGAATACAGGACTGCTGATCTATTGTCACAATACAACTTGAATGGTCTTTCAATCCCTTTAACTATTTGCAGCCCCGTGACAAAATTTCTCAGCCAAATGCCCTGATCAGATGCCTCATGAATTGCTACGAATTCTGCTGCCATGGTTGATGAAGCAGTAAGACCTTGCTTGGCACTACGCCAAGAAACTGCTCCACCAGCTAACAGAAAGACATAGCCTGAAGTTGATCTTAAGCTGTCTTGGCATCCCGCAAAATCCGAGTCAGAGTACCCAGTGATCTCTAACTGGTCTGACATCCTATATGTGAGCATGTAGTTTCTTGTTCTCTTCAAATATCTCATGACCCTCTTGGCTGCTTTCCAATGGTCAATACCTGGATTGCTTAAATATCTGCTTAAAATCCCTACTATGAACGCTATGTCTGGACGCGTACATACTTGGGCATACATAAGACACCCTACAGCTGAAGCATAAGGGATCTTTTGCATTTCTTGAATTTCCAAACTTCCCTTAGGGCACTGTTTGAGACTAAACTTGTCTCCCTTAGCAACTGGGGTGTCCCCTGGTTTGCAATCCTGTAACCCAAACCTTTTGAGAACCTTATCGATATAGCTCTTTTGTGACAATCCAAGAATACCTCGAGATCTGTCTCGGTGTATCTGAATTCCTAATACAAAAGAGGCGTCACCAAGATCTTTCATCTCAAAATGCATTGATAGAAATTTCTTAGTTTCGTGCAACATGCCTATATCGTTAGTGGCAAGCAGTATGTCATCAACATACAAGACCAGGAAAATATGTCTGCTCCCACTGAACTTAAGATACACACAATCATCAACTGTATTCATCTCAAAACCAAATGAGAGAATTACTTGATGAAATTTATGGTACCATTGACGAGAAGCCTGCTTTAGCCCATAAATGGATTTTCTTAGTTTGCACACCATATTCTTTGGGTCTCCCAACACAAAGTTCTCAGGTTGCACCATATAGATCGTCTCATCAATGTCGCCATTGAGAAACGTTGTCTTTACATCCATTTGATGAAGCTCCAAATTAAAGTGAGCAACAAGAGCCATGATTATTCTTAAAGAGTCCTTGATGAAACCGGAGAGAAAGTCTCTTTATAATCAATCCCCTCCTTTTGAGTATAACCCTTAGCTACAAGACGTGCCTTATATCTCTCCACATTACCATTAGAATCCCGCTTGGTTTTAAAAATCCATTTGCAACCAATGGGTTTCACTCCTTCAGGTAATGGGATAAGTTCCCAAACTGAATTGTCTTGCATAGACTTATACTCCTCATTCATTGCTTCGATCCACTTATCTGAACGAGGATCTTGCATGGTTTGATGAAAGTTGACTGGGTCGTCTTCCGTCTTGCCAACATTTTCCTCTACCTCATTGATAAATACTACATAATCATCCGAAATAGCATTTTTCCTTTCTCTAGTGGATCTCCGCAATGGAGCTGGCTCTTGAGGCACTTGTTCTTGAGGATCTTGAATTTGACCTGGATTTTGTTCTTCCTGAACAACCAGATCATCTTGAGTTTGTTCAATGATTGGAAAGTCAATTGGTGGAAGAATCAGTTCTGGAATTGTTACCGATTCTTCCTCAAAGACAAAATCTTTGACCTTAATCTTCCCCCAATCTCAATATCCTCAAAGAACGTTGCCGTTCCCGTCTCAAAAATTGTTCTCAAATTAGGGTCATAAAATTTATAGCCCCTTGATTTTTCTGAGTACCCTATAAAATAGCTGCTAATTGTTCGGGGTTCAAATTTCTTTTCATTCGGCCTATAAGGCCTTGCCTCAGTTGGACATCCCCAAACATGAAGGTGCTTCAGACTAGGCTTACGCCCAATCCAAAGCTCATAAGGTGTTTTAGCCGCTGCCTTAGTTGGTACTCTATTAAGAATGTATGCTGCTGTTTTTAATGCCTCTCCCTAGAGTGACTCTGGCAAGGTTGAATGACAAATCATACTCCTCACCATATCCTTAAGAGTCTTGTTTCGTCTTTCAGCTACACCATTCATGCTGGGTGACCCCGGCATAGTGTATTGTGGGACGATTCCACATTCCTCTAGGTATTTGGCAAATGGTCCCGGACGTTGTTCACCTGAACCATCATATCTGCCGTAGTATTCACCACCACGATCAGATTTGACCTTTTTAATTCTCTTATTAAGTTGATTCTCAACTTCTGCCTTAAAGGATTTGAACACGTCTATTGATTGGGACTTTTCGTGAATTAGGTAAAGGTAGGCATATCTAGAATAATCGTCTATGAATGATATAAAATATTGTTGACCATTCCAAGAAGGAGTTGGAAATGGCCCACAGATGTCCGTATGTATCAATTCTAAGACGTCTGTAGCTCTATATGCGCCTAATTTCTTATCTTTAGTCTGTTTTCCTTTAATGCATGCTACACAAACGTTAAAGTCTGTGAAGTCAATGGAATCTAAAATTCCATCTGACACAAGTCGTTCAACTCTATTTTTAGAGATGTGACCCAGACGCTTGTGCCAAAGCACTCCTGAATTGAAATTGTCAATTTTTCGCTTAGTACCACGTGATTCCACACTCAGGGTTTCATTATAGTTAGCCACAGTTTCCAACTCTATTTTTAGGTAAAGGTAGGCATATCTAGAATAATCGTCTATGAATGATATAAAATATTGTTGACCATTCCAAGAAGGAGTTGGAAATGGCCCACAGATGTCCGTATGTATCAATTCAAAGACGTCTGTAGCTCTATATGCGCCTAATTTCTTATCTTTAGTATGTTTTCCTTTAATGCATGCTACACAAACGTTAAAGTCTGTGAAGTCAATGGAATCTAAAATTCCATCTGACACAAGTCGTTCAACTCTATTTTTAGAGATGTGACCCAGACGCTTGTGCCAAAGCACTCCTGAATTGAAATTGTCAATTTTTCGCTTAGTACCACGTGATTCCACACTCAGGGTTTCATTATAGTTAGCCATAGTTTCCAACAAATAAAGATTATCATAACCAGAAAGAAAACCGGTTCCAACAACATTCGAATTTAAAGACAAAGTAAATTCTTTATTCCCGAATGAACAATAATATCCTGATTTGTCCAAATAAGAAATAGAGACCAAATTCCGTCTAAATGACGGTACAACAAAAGTGTCTTGTAAATCCAAATAATGACCGGAACTTAATAATAATCTAAATTTTCCTATGGCTTCAACTTCTGCCTTCTTCCCATCTCCTACATAGATGCATCTTTCAGTATCATTAGGCTTTCGGAAGTTCAGGCAACCCTGCATTAAAACACTGATGTTAGTAGTTGCACCAGAGTCTAACCACCAAGTGTTTCCAGGTACTGAAGCTAAATTAACCTCAGAACATACCAAAGACAGAATCATACCTTTCTTAACACGCCAAGCGTGATATTTGGCACAATCCTTCTTCACGTGTCCAGGACTCTTGCAGAAGAAGCAGTTGTTATCCTTAGTCTGCTTCTTTTGTTCTGGATCCTTAGCAGCAGCTTTGTTCTTGGGCTCCTCAATTCTTTTCCTTTTGCCCTTGTCTTTAGAGATGCTAGTAAAGTGAGCGCTTTCAGTTCTATCTTGCTTCAGCCTGTCCTCTTCTTGCACACATAATGAAATGAGCTCATTAAGAGTCCATTTCTCCTTTTGACAGTTATAAGTCACCTTAAACTGACTGAATTGCAAAGGAAGAGACAGCAATACTAAATGAATGAGTAAGTCATCTGACAACTCAAGCTTTAGTCCTTTAAGTTTAGAAGCAATTTTGGACATCATCATAATATGCTCTCTTATATTTCCCTTGCCTTGATACTTCATGGAAATTAAATTCTAAAGCAAAGAACTTGTTTCAGCCTTATCACTTTTTTCAAAGCGTTTTTCCATCTCAGCAAGGAAATTTTTAGCTGTAACTATCTCATCCGAGACAGCACCTCTAAAGACCTCATGAATGCCACGCTTTATGATCATAAGACTTATGCGATTTGAGCGATCCCATTTCTCATACTCTAATTTTTCCTCAGAAGAACTAGAGTCCTTAGGAGTAGGGGGTTGATCAATTCTTAATGCAAGGTCTAGATCCATGCAGCCAAGAACAATCAGAACGTTCTCTTCCCATTCCTTAAAATTTGTCCCATTAAGGACAAGAATAGAACTCAAATTTGCAGATATGGAAGCAATAGATGCTGAAAATTAAATAAAGAACAAAACTTAGAAACTCACATTATAGGAAAATAAATTAATAAATAAATAAATACATATGTTCAAATCATGGAATTTAACCCATCTCAAGATACCCAGTGCACCATTGGTGTCAAGTCTTTGGACAGTAACACCAACTGCTAGTGGTACTCTTGTTGCAACGATCAAATATTGACAATAAGACATGTCAAACAATAAACCTTCCTTTGGGCCGATTTACTGCTCACATGTATACCAAATAATTGTCACACATTTATCATCGCAGGTGTATATGTAATTCTGCCAAATATTAACCTTCCTTTGGGCCGGTCAATACCCGCATGAATAAACATATACACAACCATTTGACACTCTTCACGAGCAATTTAGACAAGAGATGTCACTTTGGCGACGTCAAGTTTCAATTAACTCATTCAAAATGTCAAACTTGACTTGAACATATATTTATTATATCCAAATAAAACAATATTTAAAAAAAAAATATTGTTCACTAATATAAACTGTGTTTCATTAGTATTTGATAATTATTATTTTATCAAAAAAAATGGTAATTATCAAAAAAAAAAATATTGTGATTTTATGAACATAATGTTATCAGTGATTTTCTAAAGTTTTTCTTATGATATGTCTTCCTAATAACAATAGGGAATATCAATCAACAATAACAACCCTATAACAACCTTATAACAACCTTCCACTAATGTGGGTATGCCAAAGTAACTCTCAGAGAAGATAAAACTACTCAAATTATATATTAAAGTAATAAACTCAGTGGTAGGAATAACATACTAAATTTATAGATCAAACGGAGCAAGTTTGCTACACACCTTTTACCATTGATTTTGAGACCAAAGAATAGAAATCTATTCTAAAGCAAGTTCATGGCAAAGGATTCCAAATAATATATATATCCAAATTTCCAAATTACAAACCCTAATTTTTCAATCATGTCAAAATTCCCAAATTACAAACCCTAATTTTTTCAATCATGTCAAAATTCCCAAATTAAATCCTTAAACAAAGACAATAACTGAATTTCATCATGAATTAAACATGGTAGGCTCTGATACCAATTGTTGGAATACAATCCCTACAACCTTATGCTCAATTAATCCATGCCAATTACATGATGAATAACCAAAGGCGGAAGCGTACCTGTGGGAATTGCCATTTATGAAATCCTGGGATGATGATGATAAAGCCAATGGGTTGGGTGATCTTCCTCAGCAAAACACCCTGAAGACCTTGCTCTCTTGATGGGGATAGAGAGAACCAGAGAATTTTCTCTTTAGGGTTTGTGAAACTGAATAGTCTTGTTGTGTTTGCCTTGGGGACCACTACCCCTATATATAACTATTATTAGTTATATCCCAAATTGCAGTATTACTAATTCAGCCCCTCATTAAATTAGAAATCGCCTGGTATCTACACTATTAATTTTTCATAATTATTATGCTCTTTAGCCATAAACTATTATATATTATTTGACCCCTAGTTTATTGGCTAATTATATAATGACCCTAACACACTTTATTAATTAATTACATATGTGACCCATAAATCTTACAATCTCCCACTGGTCACACATGTATCCTTAGGAGTGTGTTAGACTTTATGACGTCAAAAATGTCATTATAATTACCTTGAGCCTAATCCAAATTGTCTCGTCCATTAATCGTATCAGCACATGGAACCAAAGAGACTTTCGTCATAATAAGCAGAACTGAACCCATCAATGATCACCCGTACTGACACAACTAAATGACATAGACCAATTATGAAAAGTGTAGCATGAAAATTACATGAAGTTGGTCAATGCCTGTCAATTTTCAACTGGTCCTACTTTACCGAACGAGATCATACCATAACTTAAATGTACAAAGTAACTAAAACTGAATATTTTAAACTTTATTTCTGATCAGAAAATCCAAATACAATGTATTTGTATTTTACAATTAAACATAGAACATAAATTCCATAATGGATGAAACTCCCACTAAAATCAAGATTCCTCAAACTGTAGCACACCCATGTGAGCAGTATGCTCATGAAAGACCTTGGGTGGTAGACCTTTAGTGAGTGGATCCGCAATCATGGAGTTTGTCCTTAAGTGTTCTATGGATATCTGTCCATCATGGAGTTTGTCCTTAAGTGTTCTATGGATATCTCACCCACAGTAGTTTCTCCCAAAGTTAATCATATATGAAGTCCATGGTTGACTTAAGTACGAATCTATCTAACTGTGGTCAAGATGGCTTTTATCCCTTAGCATGATTTCAAGTATCCTCGTTGACTTGTGACTAATTTTGAATTGGACTGTTTTATTCATGAGGGTTATGGATTCAGATATGCCTATTGTCTCTCCTGATCGGTTTATGAGGGGTAGTTTCATTCACTACGCCAAAAATGACATTTAACAGCGCCCCTTTTACAGCGCTTGGTAAACACAAGCGCGGTTGAAAATATATTTTAAAAATAACGGAGCCTTTTACAACGCTTTTTCTGACAAGCGATGTAAAAGATGAGCTGTTGTATGTCTTATAACGTTTGCGCATAACGTTATAAGGCTTTTACAGCGCTTGTCAAAAAAACGCTGTAAAATGAAGCGCTTTCGCGTATTATTTTACAGCGCTTTTCTCACAAGCGCTGTAAAAGGCATGCGCTTTCAAATAATTGAACTACCTATTACAGCGGGTTTTCCACAAGCGCTGTAAAATGCATGCGCTTTCGTTGAATTTAACTACCTATTACTGTGCTTGTTTCACAAGCGCTGTAAAATACATGCGCTTTCATTGAATTTAACTACCTATTACAACGTTTTTTTCATTGAATTTAACTACCTATTATAACGTTTTTTCATATTCAATAAACTAACATTTAACCTCATTTTTGTAGGTCCAAATAAATAAACCACCCGCACATCCAAAAAAATGCAGCAAACCTCAAAAATTGGAGGTTAATAGAGCAGCCAAATTACAAAGGCCGGAGGCCAATAAAGCTACCAAACTTGCAGCAAGAAAAAAACTAGATCGGGGGAAATCAGTCTTTGTTGCAGCTGCTCCTAAAATAAGTCAGCCACGCCTTGGTAAATACGGGGCGTGTCTTGACAACCAAGTAAAAGAGAACCTGTGCAGTAGCGACGATTCGCACATGATACACATGAATAAAGATATATTCGAAGATGAGTATGAGGAATTGCTCGACAAGGAGCACGTATACGAACTTCTCGAACAAAAGGAGCTCAGTGCTACTGTAATGTGCTTGTACATAAGGTAAAAAATACTTTTAATTGCATTTATTGGTAATTAATTAAATGTATTAGTAATTAATCTAGTTTAAAATTTTCATTAAAGGTTTTTGCATGAGAAGGTCGTGTGCACAAGGAAATTGTCAAATAAATACTCATTCTTGTCTCCGCATAAGATGTCCATGTGGAAACTCGATCCAGATAATGTAAGGAAATACATTATAGATACGTTTTTAGGAAATAAAGAAAAGGATAAATTGTTCTTCGCACCATATAATTCAGGGTACGTAATTTTATCTTTTTAATTGATGAGAATTTAATTAATTAGTTGTGTATAAACAAAATTGCTTAGCCAATTTTTTGTTGTTGTAGGGCACATTGGGTGTTATTTGTAATCAATGCGGTCTCTAAAGTTATATACTATTTGGATCCCGTGCATGGCGATTACAACAAATACTCCGAAATAAAGACTATGTTCAGCACGTAAGTAATATTCATTTATTTTTGTTATACATATATATAAATAAGTAAACGTTCATGCTTAAATAATTACATTTATACATTCGATAGTGAATTAAAAGTTTTTCGAGCTCAAAGAGGTGCGACAGTGTCGAAGCAAAAGTCTAATAATATTACATGGATCCCAATAAAGTGCCCTTGTCAAACAAACAACATCGACTGTGGGTACTATGTATTGAGATTCATGAAGGAGATTGTTGACAAGAATAAAACTATTATCCCAGAAACGGTACGGTATTTTGATGATATGATTTTCATATATAAATTATCTATATATTTGATACTAACTTAATATAATATGTTCAATTTTTATATTGCAGTACTTTGAAAATTCCAGTCCATCATATTCTGAGCAAGATCTGATGGAATTAAAGGAGGAATGGTGTGAGTATGTGCTTCAAATGAAAATTATATGATTTTATGGGAAATAGCATGCTGCTGGGCAAGGGATCTGAATATTATATGGTGCATAGTTATTATATGTATATGATCATAGGACAGTATATAAACATGCATATGAATATGTTGTAAATTAGGTTCAATGTATATTTAGTTACTTATGTTGTAGATTACTATGTTACAGGGTAATATATATGTATCATATTGTGTGAACTGATTATGTTTTAACTGATTCTGGTTCTGCTTCTGTTTCTGGTTCTGGTTGTGTTACAGGGTAATATACATGCAAAAGCGCTGTAGAAGACTTAAAAAAAGCGCTGTAAAAGGCTAATTTTGGCGTAGTTATTAATGAGCGTAGAGCTGTCAATTTGATAAGCCCCCTAATTATTGGCTACAACCCACATTTTGGAGGGGCCAAAAAAATTAATAATTTAAAGACCCCATAAACTAAAAGCCCCTAAAAGCCCCTAATCATTTTATTAGCAGCTTGCCTCACAGGTATGACACTCATGTTGGGATGAGAGGCGTTGATTTAACCCCAGGATAGAAACAGAGAATTGCAATCGCAAGGGTAGTGCTAAAAAATGCACCTATCTTATTGTTGGATGAAGCAAGTTCGTCGATTGAATCCGAGTCAAGCAGAGTCATACAAGAAGCTGTAGACACGCTAATAATGGGAAACAAGACCACTATTTTAATAGCGCATAGAGCTGCAATGATGAGGCATGTGGACAATATCGTAGTGCTTAATGGAGGACGAATAGTGGAGGAAGGCAGTCATGATTCGTTGGTAGCAAAGAATGGTCTGTATGTCCGGTTGATGCAACCTCATTTTGGTAAGGCTTTGCGTCAGCATCGGCTTGGTTAATATGAGAAGTATGTGATATAAGTGATTTCTACAAATGTTGGTTCATGAGCATAGTTTGATTTTGTGTTTGAGGTGAACCAGTAACACTTCTGCACCTGAAGGATTTTTCGATGATTGTCTGGTGGAAAATATTGATGGCAAGGATAATGATTAGGCTTGTATTAACATCCGGCATTGGGGCTTTTGACGAACACGAACACGAACACGAGCACAAACACGATTTGGGGCTTTAGGGTTCAAACATGTTCATATGATTTGGGGCTTTAGGGTTCAAACATGTTCATTTTAATTTAATTTTAACAATTTAATTATATTTTTAAAAATATTGTCACAATTATTAAAATGATTTTTGAAAATATAAATTATATTTTTCAATCAGAAATAATATAATAATAAGTTTATTCCACGTAAGCGTCTGCTACGTCACCTATTTATTGACATGTCATTAAAAAAAATGATAATTCATCATGATTTGATCTCAAATTTTGTTTGGAGGACTAAAACTGGGGACAAACGAAATGGGGGACTACTTTCAATTTTCACCTATAATAGGGGGACTAAAAGTGCAAATAAGCCAATTTTTTACTATAAAAATTTTCGATTTTTTTTATAAAAATTTTTGATTTTTTTTCGATAAAACATATCCGATTTGTTTTTCAATAAAAAATGTATGATTTTTTTTTTTCGATAAAAAATGTCCGATTTTTTTTCGATAAAAAATTTTTATTTTTTTAGTAAATTTTTTTTTCAAGAAAATAATCTCAAAATTAACAAAATATTGGGGGCCTATAGACCCTAGAGCCCCATCCCTTAAGCCGCATGAAATAATGGGCTGAAATTTTAAAAAAATTATTTTGATAGGGGGCCTAATAATAAAACAAAAAATTAAAAGGGTCTTGTAGTTGAGGGCTTTTTTGACGGCTCTAAATGAGCGTGTGTTAGTAGTTTATCTTTGAAGGCAGTTTCTCAGTACTAGGGCAAGACAAACGAGATGGATCCGCTTTATATCGCCCGACCCGCAATGGGTGAGCAAAATTGGGTTGGTTGGATCGGACCAAACGGGTCACACGGGTAGAATTGAAGGGTTCAATAGGGTAGACTCGGGAGGGTTCGGGTCATGTATTTTGGACCGGCGGTGACCGACCCTCCCGATAACAGTTTATAATATTTATTAGTAAGTGTTGGACTGGGTCTACTAAATCCAATTTAATTTGGCCCATTATTATAACTTAACCCTAACCCTAATTTCAATCAGTTTCACAATCCTATCCACAACCTAATTTCATTCTCTCATCATCATCCTCTGACGAACCCTAGTTCTTCACACTAGCAAACCCTAATTCCTTCAAGCTTCAACGACGGCCAACGACGGTCAGTGGCGGCCACATCCGCTTCAGGTTATCACTCTATCTCTTATTTCTCAACTCCCTAACCTTTTTCGTTCTAAACTTTGTAATCTCATTTTTCAAAATTGTCTTTTTTTTATCTTTGTTGTTTTAAATATGTTAGTTTCGTCTTTGCTAGTTTCATTTATGTTAGTTTTGTCTTAGTTTCATTTTTGATTGTTAGTTTCGTCTTTGTTGTTTTAAACATTTTCCTCTTTGTTAGCATTTTCAATCTCATGTTTAAAAATAGCATTATTCATCTCTGTTTTTTTTTTAACATGTTAATTTGTTTCTAATCTATTTTGCATTGGGTTATGGTTTTTATTTATTTTTATTATGATTAGGTTTTGATTTAACTATTGTTTCTATTTTTGAATTTTCTATAGTTTGATTTTT
>JBBPBT010000487.1:1693230-1704529 GCA_037974875.1 Cicer bijugum
GATTAGGGTTAGGTTTTCAACTCTTTTTTTTTTTCTTCATCTTTATGTGATTGATTTTCTGTTTTTGCATATCAGCTTATGATTATTTTACATTCTGTCAAAATGTTTGAACACCCCTATGAATCATCATCAAACAGGAATGTTCTTGTATTATTGGAGTTTGGTTGATATTTCATATAGCTAATTAAATAATGTTTTCAATTTTCTTAACTATAATGTGTTATTATGTAGTAATTTGCCTCACCTTAACATGCAGTTTGTCCTGTTCTTAACTTTGTTATTTGTCCTACTAATTATTTGTCTTCATCGTAAATTGTTTGTTTTTGTTCTTATGAATATGTTAGGTGAGTTGGTTGTGGTTTGTTTTATTACTTTTAAGGCAAAGAATCCGTCATGTCCAATTTTCCACATTAATCCTTACTTTTTAACTTTCTTTTATGTTCTTAATGTTACTATCTTCAATCTTCATCATGATAACAAATTTTTTAAGTATACTATTTTGTTTTACATGCTATTGAGTGGTTCCTTTCTTCCTTCTTCTTCCTCGACTCAGTTGGAGGAGACTTCATTTGGATTTGCTTAATGTTTTTCATGGATTTGTAAGTGTTTTCCATATATTTGTGTGCTTTTCACATATTTGAGAGGTAAAATTAAATCTTAATATATTCATTGTTGTTATTTGATAGATTTACCAATTTTAATTGGAATGACTAACTTTATTTTTTTTATTTCATTTTCTTTGCTTATTAGTTTTATATTATATATTTTTGTTTTTGTGTGCTTTTTATATGTTAATAAGTGTGATTGTTTTGCAGATTTAATGCTTTATAAGCATTGTTAAAAGAAAACCAAGGTACTATATTTTTTTCCATTTTAAGCCTTGTATTATATTTTTCCATTTTAACCCTTGTATTACATTTTTTCCATTTTAAGTCTTGTATTACATTTTTTTCAATGAATTTAATTTTTGCAGTTGTAAAGATAATTAATAATTATGAATATGATTTCTAACTACTGCTTTGAAGTTTTGTTGGCATTGGACTGACGTTGTTTTGTAGTCATCCATTGAATTTGAAAGAGAATAGTAAAATAGCTATATTATGTTTGTTGCATAGTTAGTTATTTTGCACTCTAATTCGTAATTACTATTTGATTTTTTTTCAATTTTTTAGATTGGCCAACAAAGATGACAAGGGTGGACATTGATATTATTTGTATTAATTTTTTATAAGGACATTGAACATTTAGTTTAAGATCTTTAGATTTTTTAAACATTTTAAGTTTACAATTTAATGGTTATAATTATAAATATATTTGCATTTCAATTATAAATTGGTGGAATATATGTCAATGTTGAGATTTATAAACATGATGCTTTAATGGTTATTTTTATCTATAACATCTAAAAATTAGAGTTCTAGAATGCTCATTATAAAATGAAATTGGAAAAAAATTGCTCAATTTTAAACAAAAAATTAGAATAGTTAAATAAATAGAATTTTGGAAGATAAAAATAAAAACAGATGAAATGATTTTTTAATTAAAAAATTACTAGAAAATGAAGGGGCCAAAAATATTGATTGGGCCAAAAAACCAAAAATGTCAACAAAAAAAAAGGTTAAACCCGCATGAGCCCATCCACCTAACCCGTTATCCGTCTAATCTGAATTCTTTATTGGGCGGAAATGAGTATGTAAATTCTACCCGCGGTTTGGATTGGTTAGGGAATTTGGGCCGGAATCCGCCCTACCCGACCTGTTGTCCACCTCTACTCGTGAGACATGTCAAACTTAACTATTCAATTTTATTGTTCTTGGTCCAAAAATTTTATAACTGTTAGACGAATGCGTTGGGATTCATGTTCAATTATTGGATTCAAATTATAAACAGTGGGGGAAATCCTTATGAGTCCTTCCTTCTTATTCCTCAAAATCTTTGCAATCTATCTGAAAGGAAAAGTCCTCTGTATTGTCCTTGCAAGTAGGGGTGGGAATAGGCCAGGCCAAGCCAGGCTTTGAAAGGCCTGAGCTTGGCCTACGATTTATTTTTTTTGCCTACGGTCTATCATAGGCTTTTTTCGGCCTAAGCCTGGCCTTTTTAATAGTTTGGACTGGCCTGGAAGCCTTTTTAAAAGTCTTTTTAAACGAATCCATTATTACTTCTTAAACAAATAAGGAACAACTACTAAGTGATTGACTAATTGAACGGTTACCGAATATAAAACGACTACCAAATATAGAACTGCTACCGAATATGGAACGACTACTGAATATGGAATGATTAGTAAGTGATTGCCTAATTGATAGAATTTAAAATAGAAAATAATATTATTAATATAATAATAAAAAATAATATTAATAAATAATAGATATATATAGGTCGGCCTGTTAGGCCTAACAGGCTTTTTTATAAGCCTAAGCCTGACCTATTTAAATAAATAGGCTTTAAAAACAGCCTGAGCCTAGCCTTTTTATTAAATAGGCCAGGCCAGGCCATAAGTAGGCCAGGCCATAGGCCCCTACGGACGGCCTAGCCTATTCCCATCCCTACTTGCAAGTTGCTTCATCTTCTTCAAAAGACTTTACTGGTTAGTTCATTTTCTTCTCTTTTTCTTTTGGTTTGGTTTCAATGGTGTTTTTGAAGTGTTTTCTTGTTGCCGATTAGGTATTTATTTTGTTTACCATGTTTGCAATTTTTGCTCCATATTCCATCTTCTTTATCTATTGTAGATGGTGGTATTGGATTTAGGTTTTGGCGACTCATCATCTCCTTTCACTCTTCAACAAAGGGGATAAAGAAGTGTGATTGTTGTTTTGACTTACTATCATTCTTTTATATCAAACAGGGTTTGAAATGGCTAATGATCGAGCATCAACTTCACACATACAGATATTCCCTCTGGACTTCCTAGTTATGAATTGGGTCACTAACTTCTCAAAACTAGTTTTGTCTTTTTGGAAGAAGGCAAAGACTCGTCAAATGCATTTAGAAAGGTAGAACCAAAGGATAATTGGACTACTATAAGACCTGAACGGGAAAAAATAATTGCAGTGATATTGGTAATTGTGCAATTACCATTTATGAGTTCTTCTTTAGACATATGAGGGCTCGCCTCCCATTTAGACCGTTTGAGATAATGCTAACGGACCACCTCCAGCTTGCCTGCTCACAACTTCATCCGAATTGTTGGGCGTATAACATGGCTTTCGAAATTACTTTTTAGTACTTGAAATGGATTCCCTTTGTCCCCTTCAGCTTTAATATCTTCATACTGCTTCGCCACAAGGAGAACTCAAGGATGAAACAAAGATATGTGTATTTCAATTATAAGAAGTGTTTTATCGACATAACGCATAAGAATTTATGTGTTATTAGACTTGTCTATGATCAAAATGGAAATATAAATCATGGATGAATATGGCGAACCTGAAACAAACTATTGAGATCGTTTCCCCAAGGTATGGACTAAGGCTCACTTCAACCGTAGACGAGATAAACTAACATATAAGCTTGATGAACTTAGCCCTACTAACCGATTGTGATCGTACGTCAGCACCTTTGAGAAGGAACTTAAAGTGGATAAGAAAAGAAATATGATACTGGATGCAGATGGGTATTTTCAATATGTTTCCCGTTGTATACATATTAGGGAGCTTTTGGCTTTTCATAACCAAGAAGATTGTAATTATCTCTTAGGTAGCCATTAGAGGTTTTGTTGCATTTGTACTTGTTCTCTTTGTTTTTATGATTCTAACTTATTTTTTTCTTATTTGCAGCGAAAATGGCTTCATTGCCTTTCATGATGAAATATAAGTCGAATGGCTCTAGAGAATCTCCATCGGCTCCTTCTCAGGTTCCTCTAGTTCCTCCTCTTCAAAAGGGAGTGGTTGGAGATAATAAGACTTTGGAGGCCATTCCAGCTTCTCCACTACACACCACTCTAGTTTCTATCAACAAGAGTTTCTAGGACACATTTGATTTAAGTTCCTCATTTGAATAAAGGCATTACAGTGGTAGAGGAATCTTTTTCATTTTCAAGTGCGATTTATGCTTAACTTCCCAAAGATCTTGATGAACTTAGTGCCATAGTTAGTGAATTTGATGTTTCAAGCTTGGCTAATGAAGTGTTATGGGTCATTAGAACATTCTCGCAAAGAGCTTGCCATATTTGTGTAAGGTCTTTGTAGTGTATGCTTTGATGATGACCACAAATCAAGAGTTTTCATTTGAGATGGAAGTTCTTCACTATGAAGTTGCTGACCTTACTGCAAAACATCTAGACCATGAAAATACTATACCAGACCTCAAAGAAAAACTCAATCATGCCAAGGATCTTCTTCGGAGGCCAATGAAAAGTTTAATTTCAGAAATTATTAAAGTGGTATAAGGGTTAAATGTAATTCAAAATGATGTGTAATTAGTTAGTTAAAATGTAGTTAGAAGTTAGTTAGAGTATGTTTAGAAGTTGGTTTAATGTGTTGAACTAAATCAGCTAAAAACTACTGCTATAAAGCCAGGATCAATGTAATGTAGAACATAGTATTAATCTGCAGAACAAAAGATCAATCTGCAGAACCAAGATCAATCTTCAGACTACGAAGATCAATCTTCGTTTTCTGACATTTCTATTTTCTTATTTTTTTCTTCTCAATTTCAATTTCTCTCAAATATACAACCTATTCTAACAATTGGCATCAAGAGTTTGAGTTCTAGACCTTGAGAAACACGAGTGCAAGTGTGAGGGGAAATCAAAATTGGGAAACACAAGTGTGAGTGAAAGAAAAGAAAGAAGACATGAATGGTGGAGGATTTCCATCGAATTTGCCAATTATGGATGGGAAGGACTCGGAGAGGTGGTCTGGATCAATGAGATTGTTGTTGGAAGCTCAATAAGTGTTTGAGATTGTTCAAGATGGTTATGAACAACTTGGTGCAAATCCAACAAAACGACAACAAACAACTTTCAAAGATTGCAAGAAAAGAGATTGCAAGGCATTGTTTTACATCCAACAAAGTGTAGATTCTAACAATTTTGAAAGGATCTCAAAGGTATCTACATCAAAAGAGGCATGGGATATCTTGGTGAAGTATTACACAAGTGATGAAAAAACCAAGAAGATCAAACTTCAAATGCTAAGAAGAAAGTATGAATTATTGCAAATGGAGGACAATGAGAATGTGATCGACTATTTCAATCAAGTGCAGACAATCACTAATTAGATGAAAACCAATGGAGAAGTGACGACAGAGGTTATGATCATTGAAAAGATTATGAGAACACTAACACAAAGACACGATCACATAGTGGTGGCAATTGAAGAATCAAAGAATCTTGATACAATGAAGTTGGAAGATCTGCAAAGCTCTCTAGAAGCTCATGAATTAAGGGTAAAAGAAAGGGATGAGGCACACACACAAACACAGGCACTACAAGCTCAGATCAGCAGGAAGTCCAATCAAGATGGAGTAAAAAACAAGAAGTGGAAGGGAAAGTCAAAATGGTACCGGAAACATGATCAAGATGAGGAGGCTAAAGGCTCAAGAAGTCAGCAAAACAGTGACAATAAAAGCAAGAAATCATCTGGAAAAAAGAAATTTGACAAAAGAAGGGTCCAATGTTATAATTGTCAAAAATATGGGCATTTTGCATATGAATGCAGATCTAAGAAAGTACAAAGAGATGAAGGTGAAGCTCAATTGGCCCAGGCAGATAGTTCTGACTCAGATGAAGTGCTGCTGATGGCATCTACAAGTCAGGAGGATGATTGTTCAGGATTATGGTATCTTGACACAGGGTGCTCAAATTACATGATTGGCCATAAAGATTGGTTTGTAAATATAGAGGAGAAGGTGAAGAAGGAAATCAGATTTGCAGACAATAGCACAGTAACAGTTGAAGGTATTGGCAAAATCTTGATTCAAAGGAGGGAAGGCAAACAATCTTTCATATGTATGTGTTGTATGTACCAAATATAAAGAACAACTTAATAAGCCTTGGGCAACTGCTTGAAAATGGGTATTCTATGAAGATGAACAGGCTGAAATGAGATTGTTCGATGATTCAATAAGATTGATCATGAAGGCACCACTAGCAAAAAGTAGAACCTTCAAGATTGATATCCATACCAGTGAGAGCAAATGTCTAGCTACTGAAGTATTGAACGAAGATTGGTTGTGGCATCAGAAGTTTGGACATTTAAAAACTTTCTTTTTCTTTTTTTGGTACTCCACCTTTCGACATGAATGATGTTTTATGGATCACCTAATTACTAAGTGAAATACCCCCCATCATCTTACCTTTTGACATGAATGATGTTTTGAGAATCACCAAATTACTATTTAGCAAGGTGACACATTTTTTTTTTTCTTTTCAATATTTTTTTACTTTTGCTTCTCTTGTACCCCACCCAAACTTTAAAAAACAAATTATTCCATGAGCAAGTCCAAACTTAAAATTTTTACAATTCATAAAATCAAGATTATATTTAAATCCACTTATGGTTTTAGGATTAAATTTTTTTTGAGTCATTGGCTTGTAATATGGCTAAGTAACACAAAGAAAATGATCCAAACTCAAAAGGGGCTACTAAAGGGTAATAATTAATAGAGGGTAGGCAAAAAGGCTAATTGCCTCAATATTTGCACAAATTACAAGTAAAAAACTTTTAGAGAAAAGATGCAAGTTTTGACGAAATGATACATGTCAAAATATCATACAATAAAGAAAAACTAAGTGTTTTGGCACAAAGCTCCATAGAAACAAATTAGAAATCATTTCCTAAATTGGCAAACAAACAAAAAATACTAAACGATGCAAGTTGACACTTACACTTCTGATATATGGAGCACAAATTAATAGAAAAGTCTAAATCAATGCAAAAAAATTAAATCTCACATATAAATCAAATTCATAATTAATCAACATGGGGCAACTAACTCATTCATCAATACATTTGCAGAAAATAAATTACTAAGTTATCTCTCATGAGTTGTCTCCCATAAAGTGTTTCTTTTACGTCAATAGCTTGACGCGTCATCACTCAAGTTTAGATGGATAATGAGTCCAGAAAAACATTTCATTCTTTAACTTCTTCTAGATAGAAATCCCATGTATATTATGCATATAGAAGAAAGTGTTCCCATGCCCCAACAACTAGACATTTGGGATATAGTCCTCACTACCGAAAAGAATAAAAATCTTCTTATAAATGACTATTCTCTTTAGTCACCAGAGACTGAGTCAAAGATGTCGCATAAAGATCTACATATCTTACCCTTGACTTTTCCTTTACAGTGTTATTTTTGTTTTTCATATTCTCTCATTCTAACACGAGCATTATGTTCACTTTTCATCTTAATAAACTTCTTTTCAAAATCATCTAGTTTCTTGTCACGACCCAGAAATTTAATATCGTGACCGAACACAAGCTATACTCCTAGCCTGGCAAGCCTATCAACTAATTTAACAATATAAACAACTAAATCGCTTTTTAAACATTTAATTATATATATATATATATGCTTTTTCTCGAAATTTGGACAGAGTATCCTCTGTAACTTCAATATTTCCAAATTTTTGTATAATCCCTGTTCAGCTTTCAATCCAGTCATAATTCAGATAACATAATCAAATTGTTTAATACACTTCCCAAAAAAAAACTAAATAGACTTTCTAGACTCCAAAATAACTGCAATTACATAGACTCAACAACTGTTACAAAAATGGTCCTCGATCAAAGAGGCCTACAAAAAAAAATGTGTTGAGACTTGAATCAAATAATAAATTCCTACTCAGCTGCTTGAGAATCTGAAAAACATAAGCAACATAACGGGTAAATCACAAAGACTTAGTGAGGAGACAACAACCACCATCAATTAGAAGGGAAACACAAAAAGGCACGAATAATTGTTTAATCGCTTGACATAAATATTAAAAATCCAATGAATAACAAAACGAAATCAAAATGAACAACCTTAAAATCATCATAAAATCAAATAAGTAACAATACAAATTTTTAGAACCAAGAGGCAGCTTTATCTCATTGATAGCCCTTTCCTCCTAAGGGTGGCTTTTCCCTTAGGGGCGGCTCCATCAAACGGATGGCTCTCTCCTCTCACTCCCGCAACGCATCATCACGTATCAATTAGGGAACTTACATCTTATTGATAGCCCTCTCCTCCTACGGATGACCTCTCTCGTAGGGGCGGCTCCATCTAACGGTTAACTCTCCCTAATCAACACGTGGTAATTAGGTGCACCTTATGCAGTTAACGATTTAATAATTATAACACCGATTTCTCAAAACACGTATTAAAATCATTTCATCGTAAATCATGAAAAATATACTTAATCGCGTAACAATTCAAGATTTAAATACTGTAGCTCATACGTAAATCAACATAATAACATATTATATAACAATGACCGTTAAATGAAATAATTGACGAAATCGAGATAATAATTCAAAGGCTGTGTTTCCCAAAATTTTTAATAAATACTTTAATATAGAAAACAAGTAAAATCATAATAATAGCAGTATAAAAATATATGACGATGATCGTCGTCAACTCACAGCTATGGAGAATCGTCTAACTTTGCTCTCTAACAACTCTCAGAGTAGCCGGCAGGATCTCAGGGGACAAATCTGAGTATCAAGAATATTTCCAAGACTTTAGAAAAATCTATTCTAAAATTTAACTAACTCTAGAAAACCCTAAAAATCATCTAAATCTACTCTGAGCATAAAATAAGGTTTTTAAACAAAACTACATTTTTCTATGAATTCATACTAGGATTAGAGTTGGGCATTTACCTCAATGAGTCTCAATCAACAGCTCTCAAGAGATGGGTACACTTTTTCTTTCCTTAGAACACAAACCCTAACCCCAAAAATTTTATCCAAGAACTTGAGAAATTATGAGGAAGCTTGCTTAGGGAATGTATACCCTTTCCATGGGTTTATTGTGGCTTTAAGTGAGAGAAATAAGAAGGAGAATGGAAGAAAAGAAAAAAAATGAAAATGGGGGAAGAAAGGATGAGGTAGCCGAGAGGGAGAGAAGAAGGAGGAGAAAATGTGGGAATGGAATAGAAAGAGAGTGGGAAAGGGTATTTGGTGGGTTTTATTTATTTATTTAATTATTTATTATTATTATTATTATTATATTAAAAAGAAAGTCACGGGCGTGTCAATCTCATCCCCTTATAAAAAAATTCGTCCTCGAATTTATTTAATACATACCACTAACCTTGAGTTTCAACTTAAGTGTGGGTACTTTGCACGGATGACTTCTTCGGTTTCCCAAGTAGTTTCTTCACCAGATGGACCATGTCAAATGACTTTTACTGAAACAATATCTTTTGAGCGTAAACGTCTCACTTGGCGATCTAACATAGCTACCGGATGCTCAACGTATGATAGACTCTCATCTAACTGTACATCTTCATGATTAATCACATGAGAAGGGTCATAAAGATACTTCTGAAGTATCGAAATATGAAAAACTGGATGAACTCCCGAGAGATCTGGTGGAAGTGCCAAGCGATACGCTACCGGTCCGACCCTTTCTAAAATTTCAAATGGTCCAATGAATCTTGGACTTAGCTTCCCCTTCTTACCAAATTGCAAAACTCCTTTCATTGGCGAGACTCGTAGGAATACATGTTCTCCCACTGAAAACTCTAAGGGACGACCTCTCTTATCAGAATAAGATTTTTGCCTACTTTGAGCTGTCACTAAGCGATCCCGGATCAGCCTAGTTAACGAAGATGCAATCTTTGAGAAATCCTTCACAAAACGTCAATAATAACCGGCTAAACCAAGAAAATTCCGAATCTCCTTCACTATGGTAGGTCTGGGTCAATTCTGGACTACTTCCACCTTACTTATATCAACGCTTATTCCATTCTTAGACACAGCATGATCATAACGTGTGCGGAAAGCTGTCTTCGTTATGTCATCCCTCTTAATCTTCAACTGCTGATACCCCGACAACAAATCAATCTTAGAAAAACATTGAGCTCCTTGAAGTTGGTCAAACAACTCATCAATGCTGGGTAACGGATATTTATTATTCACAGTTACTTTATTCAATTGTCGGTAGTCTACACATGGCCGCATGGATCAGTCTTTCTTTTTTACAAATAAGACTGGTGCTCCCCAAGAAGAAGAACTTGGACGAATAAAACCCTTATCAAGAAGATCTTGAAGTTGTTCTCATAACTCTTTAAGTTCTGCTGGTGACATACGATAAGGAGGTATAGATATAGGGTGAGTGTTAGGAACTAAGTCTATAGAAAGCTCAATCTCCCTATCAGGTGTTAACCTATGAAGTTCTTCTGGAAAAACATCTGGAAACTAACATGCTATTGGAATTTTGTCCAATTTCTCTTCAGCCACTTGTGTATCCCTTACCAATGCTAAGTACACTTGACAACCTCTTATCATTAACTTGCTAGCTGCCAAGACTGAGATTTGGTTATATGGTACCCAACAACGTTCTCCTTGAAACGAGAAGATTGATTTCCCCGGTATCTCAAATTTCACCACTTTGTTATGACAATCTAGGGATGGCAATTAGACCTAGACCCAGTGGGTACCCGTAAAAAAAACCCACAATGGGTAGGGTAAAAACCCGCATAATGGGTATGGGCACGGGGACGGGTAATTACCCGCAAAATTAAGCGGGTATGGGTACGGGTACTATAGTACCCGCCCCGCACCCGCACTTATATAAATATATTATTTATTTATTTATTATATTAATATTTAGTTTAATTAATTGTTTTTCTTTATATTTTAATATCTATTAATATCATTGAACCATTACAATATTTATAATCAAATCAAAAGATAAACGTTTGCAAACTTTTTAAGAATTTGATTATGATTAATAGTTAAATAATTGTGACTTTATAACTAAGAATTATATCTTATTAATTGTGTCTTTATAATTATACTTGCAACTTATAAATTGTTTTTACTGATCTCAAATAATATTGTCGTAAGACTTGCAACTTCATAAAATATTATTATGGATATTTGAATGTGTATTATAACGAGTGTTCACTTAAAATGTTTTGAGTTAGAAAATATTTTGGTTTATAATATTTTATGATTTAATTTATGATATTTGGATAATTTTTAAATGGGTAAATACCACATATAGTCCCTTAACTTAATTTCAGTTAACGTTTTAGTTTTTTATCTTTTTCTTTCCCCCGATTTGGTCCTTTATTTTAATTTTAAGTGACAATTTGATCTTTTATGTTTTAAAATGTCAACAATTTTATCCTTATTTT
>JBBPBT010000487.1:1704541-1743714 GCA_037974875.1 Cicer bijugum
TAAATACCACATATAGTCCCTTAACTTAATTTCAGTTAACGTTTTAGTCTTTTATCTTTTTCTTTCCCCTGATTTGGTCCTTTATTTTAATTTTAAGTGACAATTTGATCTTTTATGTTTTAAAATGTCAACAATTTTATCCTTATTTTATGCAAAATTTCAAAAAATTCATCAAAAATTTCAAACAAAACACATAAAATTAATTATCATCCTCAATATAATGATATTTCATCAAATTTATAACTTAAATCTTTAAATAAACTCATATCTTTATCTCTAACAACATCAAATAAAGAATGGCAAATATGAGTTTATTTGAAGATTTGAGTTACAAATTTGATAAAGTTTATTTTATATTAAAGAATATAACTAAATTTATGAGTTTTGTTTGAAAATTTTGATGAATTTTTGTAAAAAAAAGGATAACATTGTTAACATTTTAAAACAAAAAAGATTAAATTGTCACTTAAAATTAAAATAAAGGACAAAATCGGGAAAAAAAAGATAAAGGACTAAAACTTTAACTAAAATTAAGTTAAGGGACTATAGGTGGTATTTATCCTTTTTAAATTTAATCACAAAATAATATTTATTTATCGATTTATTTTAGTTAAAGTGTGGGTAATGGGTACGGGTACGAGCACTTAGGTACCTAGAGGGTAAAGGTACGGGTATTAAAGTTGATACCCAAGAGGGTACGGGCACGGGTATGGATATTTTTTTAAACTGCGGGTATGGGTACAGGTACTATAGTACCCTACCCAAACCCTACCCATTGCCATCCCTATGACAATCCAAAGTGGCATGATGAAAAGCCAACCAATCCATACCCAAAATCACTTCAAAATCTATCAAGTCAATAACTACTAAATCTACCGGCAACACCTTGCCATCAATAGTTATATTACAAGAACGATACACCAACTTAGCAAGCAAATTTCCTCCAACAAGTGTGGCTACAACTAAAGGTTCTTCTAAAGAAGATAAAAACTTTTACAAGACGAGTAGCAAAACCACTAGGATACAAAAGAATGTGTAGCTCCAGGATCAAACAAAACATGTGCATCTCTAGAACAAATAGAAAGTATACATGTAACTACTGCATTGGATGTCTGAGCATCCTGACGTGTCAAAGCAAACACTCGAGTCTGACCTCTTCCTGCTGGTAACTGACCTCTACCACCAAATCCTCTACCTCCCTACTGAGATGTTCCTGAACCTCTGACATAAGAGTTTCCACTTTGGCGCATAGGTGCAGAATGAGTCTGAGGAGATGCCAAAGTCGTTGGTGTTGATGCATAACTAGATGATGGGTGTGTCGTGTCTACAAGACAATTCCTCCTGATGTGACCTATTTGGCCATATTGGTAGCACACCTTAGCATTACCATCTCTAGAACAATCCCCGAAGTGAAACCTACCACAAGTAGAACATCGTGTAGCGGAAACATCAGAATGTCTCTAAGGGAAAGTGGATTGTGATGCTGCTCTAGAATCTGATCTACGAATCTGCACTGTCCCAGAAGACTGCCCACTATGACCACCCCTTTGAGACATGAATCTTTGTTGCCCCTGATAACCAAACATAGATCAACCACCGCGATTTGAGTAGTTACTATAAGATCCTTCAATCCTTTGCTTCTTATGTGAATCTTGTCTATTGCCTCCTTTTTCCTTCTGTTGTTGCTCAATCAAAAGGGCCAAACTCAAAACCTCAACAAAAGTAGAACAATTGGATCCAACCACCGATCTAAATAAGTAATCCTTCAATCCTCTGACGAATCTCTTAACACGCATCTCCTCAGTGATAGGATAAGGAGCATGTCTAGAGAGTTGTGTAAAACGAGCACTATACTCTGAAACTGTCATAGCCTCCGTTTGCTCCAAACGCTCGAACTCATGAGCTAATCCATCTCTAACACTCTCCGGAAGAAAACGAGCCATAAACAACTGAGAGAACTCTCTCCATGCTAACTGAGGTGACCCTACTTGTCTACCACATGACACTATATCAAACCAATCACGTGCCACAGCTATTAGCTGAAATGATGTCAATTCTACTGCTCTTACCTCAGAACAACCCAATGCTCTCCAAAGCCGCTCTAGACTGTCAATGAATTGTTGTGGATCCTCAGTTGCACTAGACCCAGAAAAGGTAGGGGGTTTAAGCTTCATGAAGTCTGGTAAAGTGACCTCAATACCCCTCATTGCAACAGTCGTTTGATGCTCAGCTTGTCTAACCTCTTGTTGACCATTGACATTTTCATGTCTTTGATCACCCTCATGTTGTTGTCCGACGACAACCCCAACAAGTTGTTGCACAACCTGTTGTAATCCCTACAGACCAGCAGCAAACTCTTCCATGGCTGGATTTCCGCGCCTCCTCCTAGGTACCTCAACATCAGCATTCAAACCAGGTCCGCCAACATTAGCTCTACGCCTATTTTGAGCACGAACTGAAACACGACCTCGTTGACGAGCGCTTGAGCTTGGGAAATTGACTCATCAACAATTTCCCTTATAGTAGGATTCCTAGTCTTTGGTGGCATTCTCACCTATTTAAAGAACATTGATCAAAGATTGAATAAGACGACAAGAAATTGTGGAGAGATAGTGATGATCAATTTAAACACAGATTCAGACAACAAATGAGACTCTCATAGAGTGCTAATAGCCCTTATAAGTAAGTTGTGCCCGAGTTCACAATTTACTAACAAGAATCTATTATCACCCTATGTTTGCAGCTATTAGGACCTACAACCAGGCTCTGATACCAACTTTGTCACGACCCAGAAATTTAATGTCGTCACCGGTGCACAAGCTATACTCCTAGCCTGGCAAGCCTATCAACTAACTTAACAATTTAAACAACTAAATCGCTTTTTAAACATTTAAAAATATATATATGCTTTTTCTCAAAATTTCAACAGAGTATCCTCTGTAACTTCAACATTTCCAAATTTTTGTAAAATCCCTGTTCAGCTTTCAATCCAGTCATAATTCACATAACATGATCAAATTGCTTAATACACTTCCCAAAAAAAAACTAAATAAACTTTCTAGACTCCAAAATAGCTGCAATTACATTGACTCAACAACTGTTACAAAAATGGTCCTCGAACAAAAAGAGGCCTACCAGAAAAAAAATGTGTTGAGACTTGAATCAAATAATAAATTCCTACTCAGCTGCTTGCGAATCTGAAAAAAAATAAGCAACATAACGGGTAAGTCACAAAGACTTAGTGAGGAGACAACAACCACCATCAATTAGAAGGGAAACACAAAAAGGCACAAATAACTATTTAATCGCTTGACAGAAATATTAAAAATCCAATGAATAACAAAACGAAATCAAAATGAACAACCTTAAAATCATCATAAAATCAAATAAGTAACAATACAAATTTTTAGAACCAAGAGGCAGCTTTATCTCATTGACAGCCCTTTCCTCCTAAGGGTGGCCTTTCCCTTAGAGGCGGCTCCATCTAACAGATGATCCTCTCCTCTCAATCCCGCAACGCATCATCACATATCAATTAGGGAGCTTACATCTCGTTGATAGCCCTCTCCTCCTACGGATGACCTATCTCGTAGGGGCGGCTCCATCTAACGGTTAACTCTCCCTAATCAACACGTGGTAACTAGGTGCACCTTACGCAGTTAACGATTTAATAATTATAACACCGATTTCTCAAAACACGTATTAAAATCATTTCATCGTAAATCATGAAAAACATACTTAATCGCGTAACAATTCAAAATTTAAATACTGTAGCTCATACGTAAATCAACATAATAACATATTATATAACAATGACCGTTAAATCATATAACTGACGAAATCGTGATAAAAATTCAAAGGTTGTGTTTCCCAAAAATTTTAATAAATACTTTAATATTGAAAACAAGTAAAATTATAATAATAGCAGTATAAAAATATATGACGATGATCGTCGTCAACTCACAGCTATGGAGAATCGTGTAACTTTGCTCTCTAACAACTCTCAGAATAGTCGGCATGATCTCAGCGGACAAATCTGGGTATCAAGAATATTTCCAAGACTTTAGAAAAATCTATTCTAAAATTTAACTAACTCTAGAAAACCCTAAAAATCATCTAAATCTACTATGAGCATAAAATAAGGTTTTTAAACAAAACTACATTTTTCTATGAATTCATACTAGGATTAGAGTTGGGCATTTACCTCAATGAGTCTCAATCAACAGCTCTCAAGAGATGGGTACCCTTTTTCTTTCCTTAGAACACAAACCCTAACCCCAAAAATTTTATCCAAGAACTTGAGAAATTATGAGGAAGCTTGCTTAGGGAATGTATACCCTTTCCATGGGTTTATTGTGGCTTTAAGTGAGAGAAATAAGAAGGAGAATGGAAGAAAAGAAAAAAAATGAAAATTGGGAAGAAAGGATGAGGTAGCCGAAAGGGAGAGAAGTAGGAGGAGAAAATGTGGGAGTGGAATAGAAAGAGAATGGAAAAAGGTATTTGGTGGGTTTTATTTATTTATTTAATTATTTATTTATTGTTATTATTATTATTATATTAAAAAAGAAAAACACGGACGTGTCATTTCTCCTCAAGATTCTCACAATGAACTTTCAATTTATCAAATGAAGTTTTAGTGGTCCTGAAGAATTTACCCAAAATATTTTCATGTTGATAGTTGTAATTAATTTTACGAATTTCAAACTCTTCTTGCTTTGTATTTGAAATAAAATTAGATTCCTCACAATGATCATTTTGTAATAAAATCAGACTCCTCACAATGACCATTTTCATGATCCTCCCCACAAAATAACCAAATTCTTAAGGTTCACAATCGCCATTTTTATATTCCAGTAAAAAAAAATCATATCTAACATTTGTATTGAAATAAATTTTACCATCCAATGACTTTATCTTGGAGATACAATCATTAGTTGATAGAGAAGTATACTCTCAATATCATTCATTACTACAAAACCCAATAACTTGTTAGTAGCAAAGTAAAATTATATATATATATATATATATATATATAATGAATGCAACAAAATTAAAAATTAACATAAAAAATTAAAATAACTAAGTATTACTAATTTTCCTTGTAAATAAATTAATCAACAATTCCCGACAACAATGCCAAAAACTTGACACTCTTTGGCAAGTGTACTAAATCGTTTCATTAATAATGATGATGAGTAAAATGTCTCCACAAAGATTATTATTAACTTAATAACGCAACAAAGTTGTAACACTTAGGTAATAAAAGGTTTATAAATTGGTTGATATTTTTAGAAAAATATAAAATTAAATAGAGAAAATTTTAAACGAATAGATTTTTTTTTTTAAAGTAATGAATGTTAATGTATATAGTTGTTATATTACAGTAAATATATATTGACAATATAAGAATTTTGAATGCATTTGATTTTTGTTAGTTATTTCATCTCTTATCACATCAACAAAATGTAGCATGAATTGTTTATAATAGGAATAATTTTTTCTTAAAAAATTATCACAACTTATAAAAAAGAAAAAAAAGGAAATTATCCCAACTTTAGAGTCATTAACAAAGCATCCATAATTGTAGAAAAAAAAAGAGATATAAAAAAATTAAAGGAATACAATCAAACACAAAAATATAATTCGAAAATTTCAAAATAGAAAAAATTCTCTAATTATTTCTCACAACACTCTAACTCTAATGCAAGAATCAATAAAACAAAAATCAGATACAAACTTAAAATAATTTTAACTAGTGCATCTTGTAACATTGAACACTCTTTTTCTCTATAATACTAATCAATGGGAAACATTTTCCAAAATAGTATAATTTTAACCAAACCCAACAAAATCTCTATTATAATAAAAAGTGATGTTGTACAAATAAATGTATTATCCTTAAGTAAAATGAGTAACCAGCATAAACACCATAAGTATCATATTCCATAACTATAGGAGATATAATGAGAGTGGTAATAAAGGAAACTAGATGCAAAGTAAGAGATTTTGAAGTAAATTTCAAGCACAAATAAGGATATGATTTAAGTGGGCAACAAATTCAAGTTATTTCCAAATCCTCACAAACATTATATGACATTGCAGAGTCAGAGAACTCTGGAAGTTGAATGGTATTTTAACATAAAACTACAGAATTCAATCTTTGTAACAACCTTGCACCACAAGGCATCGTAACTTATTAAGTTGAGAAAATCTTCAGCAAAAGATTGCATCTTTCAAGTCATCAAGCCATTGTTTGACAGGAAGATCATTGAACTGTTTATCTTCAGCATCAACCAGCATAGCTTGAGGGGAAAATTCTGTTGTTTTAACTCTGCCAGTAGTGAGTGATTGAACTGTGTTTCTAAAAGTAGCTGGTACTGTTAACTCTGCCAATAGTGAGAAAATTGTTCGATATCCATAGATATTGCTTTCTAAAAGTAGAAGCTTAAGGTCTTTTATTCTCATAGTTGAGATGGTGATTTGATCGATGTTAGGACAAAAACAACTTATTTATATATATATATATATATATATATATACCTCACCGGTCATGTTACCGTTTACACCTTAAGAACAAGGAACATTGTGAACTTCTGAAAACCAACTCTATAAAATAACACATGCTTAATAAAATTTTATACTTTAGGTAAGAAATTAAATTATAAATTTCCTGTCAAAGTCATCTTATATGTAATGGAAAGAGAATCTTAGAGTTTCGAAAGTAAATGAAAAAGCAAGAGAACACTTTCTAAGAAAAATATGCCTGCAACAGTTTTCTAATTTGATTTTATAAATTATGTCTCGATGATTAGAACTCATAAATCCAAGGCAAATAATGAAAATGAAGAAACCATGCCATTGTGCAAAAGCTAACACTACAGCATAATAGTAATATATGGAAAATGAAAAGTGATATTGAAAAAGTTGATTTGATAACTGATATTAGTGCATGGACCCAAAACAAAGACCTGGCACAACCACACAGTCAATAATAGTGTCCACTTATTTCAATTATTGGCTTATCCTACTCTACTTGTGTTTAAAAGTAGCTCCACAACTCCATCATGGACGAAATTTTTCAGAAGTATAAATTAACGGTCATTTTAGTCTTTATGATTGAGATAATGACTCAATCATTGTCAATTTGATAAAAATAAGAAAAAATGAATGTTTTCCTCACAATTCAACTCGCCAATCAGATGTCATTGAGACTTTCGCCATAGCCATTAAGACGAGAGCCGTTAATTTAGACTTTCAAGAAGTATTATTGACCGTCATTAGAATTTCAAATGACTTTTAAACAACCGGTTCATAATAGACTACCTATCAAGGTAATCCACCGTAGAATTTTAGTATTTTGGTGGGGTGTGTACATAAGAAAAAGAAAAAAAATGAAAATATATATAATCTACCAACTGCGAAATTTCGAATTTGTATACTAGTGACATCAAGTGGATAATGAATAGAAGATTTCAATGGTAATATTAATATTCTTGATCATATGAGCGTTCACTTACAAATATGAATTGAGAATTTGACAATGCCTACTACATTTTAATCTTGCTTATGCAGATTATGAAGGATATACAAAGAAGCAGATGATAAGAAAATACAAACTGAATAACTAAGTAAATCCAATCCTGTGGCAATGACAACCATTTTGCTCCTCTCAAACATTTTTACAAGAAGAATCATTACAATAACATGTCCTACTTTTGTCTTCAATTCATCAAGTGAGCTTATTTTCATCCACTTAGGCCTCTCCTAAAAAGGAGACATCAGTACAAATTCGTTAAGATAATTCAACTGTTAGATTAATAAAATTAAATATCTATAAAGAGTTATGAAACAAAGTAATCGATAAGAGTTTTTCATATTTAATAATTGTATCCGATCTATTAATTAGATTCGTTAGGTTTAGAATAATCTATATAAACGAGTTAGTGTCTGTACTGTATTTACAACTTTGAAATATATCAGAAATATTTTCTACCATTACCTTTAGAGCGAACATTCCAAAGAGAGATGATCCTTTAAGGGCGCGATCAACGGCAGGCGATACATCGGGAGGTGTGTTGCTGATGAACAATCCATATAAGCCCATACCAAAAATCAACATAACAGTACCAGCAAGATAAACATCTGCAGAAGCAAGTTTCATTCATTTTATAGGCTTCTAAAGAAACTAAATAGAAGTAAAATTGACCTGTGTGAAAATATATTTTGTTTTCGTTTTCTAAAAGAAATATACCATTTGCATGTTATAGATGATTTAGAGTGTTCTTTTTTATTTTATTTTTCTTTAATATTTTCTTGGTGTAATTAGTTAGAGTATATAGTATAAGTGATAAGTTACCAATTGCTTCAACTAGCCTCAGAACCATCTTTCCAGTGTGAACTCCTTTGACACAGCTTGACCAATAGACTTTGTATGCATCAACAATATAAACACAACCCTAAAATAATTTACATATCTAATCAAATATATGAAGGCTTATTCATGGCATGAATATAATTTTATTAATATGACATTAGCTATATTGTTTCACCAATACTTATCACAAAACCATCTGAAGCAGAGGTAGAATTATCATTTAGGGGATTCAAATAACAGAAAATAAGAGAAATCACTTCTTAGTTTCCCCAATATTAATAAGTCATCGGTCCTGTTAGGGAATGTTTAGGTCGGTTTATTTGGGTTTTTTTTTAATAATTTTTTAGAGACCTTATGTAAACAGTTTATAACATATTCGCAACTGTTTTCATGTTTTCAACTTATGAAAATAGTTTATAAATTATATGAAAATAGTTTGACTTTTTTTTTTTTAACTTTTGTTATAGAAATAGTTTATAGTTTATAACTTACATGAAAAGCATTTATACTACGGCACTTAATAAAATTGTTTATCCAAACAGAATCATTAACTATGTTAAAGGGATAATGAATTATCAATTCCATCGTGTTAAAACTTTCCTTGACTTTATCACATGAAAATTTTGTATCTTTAAAATTATTATTCTTATGTGACTACAAAATTTTCATGTGACACGATCATGTGGAGTTTTAACAAGAAAGAATCCATTCACATGTAAATGCAAGATAAAACTACCTATTATAAAGTATAGAACAACAAAATATATCTATTTAGATAAACCACTTAATTAAGTATTTATAACATCAACGCTTTTCATATAAATGTTTATTTATAAGTTATTTCTATAACAAAAACATAAAATAAAGTAAAACTATTTTCATAAGCTATCTTGAAAAGCCTAAAGAGATAAGTTGAGTTTGCATAAATCTTATGAACAGCATAACAAATGTTTATGCCAGTAGATAATAATCCAATCGAAACAATACATACATTTAGAAAGCAGAGGAGTGAGCCAGCCAAGGAACCTCCAACAGCAAGGAGTGCAAAGAAACGGAAATCGAAAATGATCTGATCAAGATCAACACACCCAAAAATATTTTAATTAGAAAATGGAATGAATACTAATTAATAATGTACATCACTTTGTATAGAATAATGAAAATGAAAAAAATTAATTCTTATGATAAAAATGTAAGTTTCTCATGTTCCAAAATACTTGATCACAGTCAAGCTCAATTTGGCATCAGCATAAATCTGTTTCTTTATTCTTGTCAAATTACAAAGGTTTCTGTTCTGTTCTGATAATTACATTCAATTTTATACAATCTAAACATTAAGACATAAAGGAACTCATTCTGCTTAAAGATTTTCACATAGCAAGCAATCCTTCGCATACACTTTTCAATTCTTTAACCACTTCCAAATTAAATCAATTCCTATATTATTATTTTCGAAAAATGTACTTTTATTGTGAGATCACACATTTTATTTATAATGATGTTGCAATAATTACATTTAATGTCTACGAAGTTATGTTGACTAGGACTACTAACAATTAGTCTAAAACGTTGCACAATCAAAGAGTAATAAAAACATACTCTGAATTTTAACAATTTTGATATTACTTTTTTAAAAAAATTTAAATTTTATGTCTAATAGAATATATATTATATTATCAATAAGACCACATCGTCCACAATACCAGGGACCCTTCATTTGCCTTTTATAACTTTGGTATTAAATAAAGGCACTAATAAACTCACACATGAAAAGAAAAAAAAGTGCACTAAAATAAAAAAGTTACCATGAATAATAATAATAGAGTAATAATAATTTCCTCCCTGCAAAAATATAGTCCCTATAAAAAAATGTTTGACTTTAGTCCTTTTGTAGTCTTTAAAACATAGAAATTTTTACTTTTCGTCTTCATTGTTTTGAGTTAGTCCTTATAATATTTGTTTATCTTGAGTATGGTCTATATATGAGACCATATGGAATGTAGTACATAATATGTAGACCATACAAACACTAATTTCAACACTAACAAATATTAATGGAACTAGAACAATATATCAAAGATCAAAAATAATTTTTTCTGTAGACTAAAATGAAACAAACACTTTTATGATACTTAAAAAATGAAAATTGATATATTTGCAGTAACTAAAAAATATATATTTTCTATATCTCATTTCATCTTATAAATTAACAAAAAAGTATTAAATGACCAAAATACCCTTTCGATGGTTGACTCAGTATTTCGAACCATCCTAACAAGTGGGTTGCCATTGGAGTTGGCATATGCATAGTTAAAGGCAGGCTCAGGTGGCCTAGATTCAACATAAGGAGTTGATGCAGTTGTAGTTGAAGAAGGCACACTTTGTGATGATGATGGTGCTTTTGAATCATTGGAGGAAGATGAAGAAGAGCTTAAAGAAGCATTTGTATAAGAAACTCTATGGGGAAGATGTCTTGAACGATGGATGTGAAGAGAAAGAGAGGGTGTAGAAGGAGTGATGAAGGTGTAACAAGAGAGAGCCATTGAATTGAAATTGTGTTATAGTTAAAACTATAGACTATGTTTTTTTTTTTTTTACTATAATAATAAGATCATGTTGATGGTAGTATCCAATGTGATGATAACCACACATGTGGCTAATGAGGACAAATGTTGGTGGCATGAAAATATCAAACGTTTTGTTTTTGATAATGAAAATATCTGTTATTTTTTTGCTTTTGGTTTTATTCATTTTTTTCCAAACATGTGCTTGTGCAAATACATGACTTTTTCTACGTGTTCAATGTATCTTTTGATTGATTTTGTTTTTATTTAAGTGCATTTCAAACTTTTTCAAACAAAAGAAAGAAAAGAGGGGTATCATAGATTAAGCTAGTGCTCTGACATATCTAATGTTCATCCTACTAGCATCCTAATGGTACTTATAAGACAGTTGATATTTATGTTTGGAAACAAATTGCAAATCTTTGTTAAAAAATACATTTAAGGAGTTGATTTATTATTAATTTATTTCTCAATGTAAAATAATAATAATCAATTTTATAACAAAAAATTATTTTAATTTATAACATCTAGTTTTTGTGGCATAGAGGAAGTTAATTAAGGTCGTACTTGTAGTTGTCATGGGTCTAATGAAATAAAATTTGGAAGAGATCACAAGTGATAGCATATTTTTGAACAAAGATGAAGCTCCAAATGGAGCGGAAAATAAAAGGATGATGCTCCAAAAAGAGAAGAAGAATGAAATCAAATAAATAAAATTCAGGCAATAATTTTTAACATTTACCACAAACAATGCTTATAATGAATGCATATAATTTAGTGAGTATACTTTTAACTGAAATTTCAATCCCTGAGATATGTCATTACCACAACCAACCATTGGCAGCATAATTGCAAATATTACAGGAACACAACGATAAGTGCTTTAACATATGAGGGAGCTTGGAATTACTTGTGTATCAAAGATATGGAATAATGTCAATAGTTATGTGCATTGAAAATCTCCAACCTTACTATTTTTATGCAAAATACTTTTCATAGAGAGATTGCGCGATTGTTAGAGCGTCTCCTTTGGCCTTGACTGGATATAGCTCATTACCTTCCTGCCATTTGTTCGAAATTGAAATCCATTGTTTTCGCCACTCAGTCAACTTGAACTTCTCATTCCGTCTCAAGCTTTCTGATAAATGACTAAAATAGGTTGAAGCTCGTGGGAGATAGTAATTTTCCAGAATCCCACTCCAAAATTTGTTTGCTAATCAGAAACCATGAGTAAACAGAAATCGTCAAAACTAAAATTAAGAATGAAACAGGCGTAACAAAGTTCAAATGATGAGTTTTACCGTAATCGTGGAGCTTGCTCTGAGTAGTTTCATTTGTATCATACCACATAGTCACTTGTGTCCTTGCATTCCATTCATACTGAGGAGAACAAAAAGGTAAGCAAATCAATTTATATACTAGAATGTTATGTAAGCAGTAACAAGATCAGAATTACTTGATTCAATGAAAGATAAAAAAACAAAATGGGATTTTTCTAGTTAGTGAAAGCATTAGGCATCTTATATTTTAATGTAGCCATGATTTGAATATGCACTGTCATGGCTTATTATATGCAATATAAGGATTATCTTCAACTTAAACCTTCTCAGCAAGTCTCTCTTAGCTACACTTGAAATGAGATATATTTTCTATGCTTGTGAAGTCAGTTCCTTAACTCTCCTAGTGGAAGTCATTGAAATGTTGTAAAAATCATGGTGTCGCATGGAAAAGGGTTGGTTTATGTAGACGGGTCACAATGATTGTTAGATACGCAAATGTAGATCGTACTGGAGATGCTACTGATAGGAGGTCTACTTCGGACTACTATGTTCTTACTCAAAGGAATCTAATATCTAGAAAATGCAAGAAGCAATGGTTGTTTCAAGGTCAAATATAGAGATTGAATATTGTGCTATGGATAACATGTGAACTTTCGTGGCTAAAACACCTTCCTCCAAAACTAACGTTTAGTGAGTTAGGTCCTATGAAACTTCTATGTGCTAAAAAACTACTTCCATTCCTCTTCTTTGCTTCACTTCCTGGTAAGGCTCATCAGTCTTTTGTGTTATCATGGAATGATTTGTTTCCTTAATTGTAAATTTCTACCTTCCTTATTAGGCTAAACAAATAAGGCAACATAATATTTGTACTAAACAATTGTAAATGTACCTAAATGCTGAGACTATTATTTATAGTAGAATAATAGAACGACGAAAAGCACAAACTACCAATTTTGCTGACATGGTATCAGTAGGTTTACGACCAAACCTGCGATTCCTTGGCTGAAATCGTGTTTTCCTCGTTGGTACTTGTCGTGGTTCTGGTTGCGTTTTCAATTTTCTGTTTCGTGACTTTGTGGTTTGCAATTTCATTTTTCTGTTTTGGGAGTTTGTGGTTCTGATTCGCATTTCTAGTTCTAAGCGTCGTGGTTCTGATCGTCGTGCTTGACCTGACTTCTCTCTTTTTTTGTTATTGCTTGTTATTTTCTGCACGGGTTGTGGTTCTGACTTGCATGCTGTTGGCTGTACGGGTTGTGGTTTATTGGCTTCTCACTTTGTGATTGGTCGTGAATCTGATTGCAGTTTCCTTGTTCTTTTAGTTTCTTACTGCTTTATATTTGTTGCATGGGTATTTATTCTCTTTGCTGCACGTGTACTTGCTTACTATTTGGTACTTGTTGCTGCTTGCTATAATGACATGTTCACAGTGTGAAAGAGAACCTTTGTGTCTGTTTCACCAATAAGAATTATGCTTTATGGGAATTTCAACATTATGGATTCACCTGGATGAAGTTTGTAAGGCACCGACAGAGAAAGTTGCTTTAGATACGTGGAAAGTCAAAGATACTCAAAGTACTACTGATCTCCGTACTGATCTCCATATGATCAATAATATGTGCTCTTTCTCCACAGCTCAAGAAATTTGAAATTATTGCGTGTTTACAACCAAGATAATACGGCCAATGGAGTTGGAGATAGCCAATTACAAACAAGGTAATTTTTTCATTAAAGAGTATTATTCTAACTTTTTAAATTTGTGGACTAAACATTCTGCAATATTATGTTGTTCTCAAGATTTCACTCTTAGCTGTCCAATAAGTCTATGACACCAATAGATGGTGCATTGGACCTGTCCAATATCACGAGAAATTGATAAGCAACAAATGCTCTTATACAGTTGAACAGTCAATAATGAAGTTGTGGGAACAACAACATATAATATGGTAGAGTGTTTGATCCATAAATTCAAAAACCTAGAATAATACTATTGAATGGACAAATTAACTTATTTGTAATTGGCTATCTCCAACTCCAACAGAAAATGTTTGGCTGTATTATTTTGGTTGTATATACACTTCAAATAATTTCACATTTCTTGATCCATTGTAAAAGAACACAAATTATTGATCATCTGGAAATCAATAGTAGTGAGAATTTAAGAAATAATTTGAGGATCTTTAACTTCCCACTTATATAAAACAATTTTCTCCATCGATGCCTTAGAAACTTCACCTAAGTGACTCCGTAGTCCTTTCCCTCTGACATACATCTTGAACTGAAATTTCCAAACAGCGTAACTATTGCTGGTGAAGCGGACACAAGAATTATTTTTATCTGAAGTTGTCATGATGGCAGAAAGATAAGCTATGGAATTTCTTTGACTGAAAACAATCCTTCACAAGTGTGTCATCCAACAACACCAACAAAACTGTTGACTTGCGACCAGAATCGAAATCCCAAAATCACAGAAGCAGAATCACAACCAAGAAATCATGGAAGCAAAAATCGCAAGAACAAAACACAGAATCATGATCAAGGAGCAGCACCGAGAACAAAATAATCGGCTTCACACAGCAGTGAGAATCCAGAACAACAATTAAGCAACAGCGAGAGTACAGAACCAGGATCAACTAGAGTGAGAACAAAATTGGAACTCATCCATGAATCAGGACCTCAAAGGTCAACAAAGAGCCAAACAAGAGCGAGAAAATAATTACAATTGCAACCAAGACGACACAGATTTGATCGACCAAATTGATACCATCTATAAATAATAAATAGTATGAGCAATTACAGATAATTACAACTCATAATGGAAAATATTCCATTGCCTAATTTATCTAACCTATTCAGTAAATTATTTAAAATAAAGACTGAAATGAATTCCTCATTACCAGTGTTGATTTATTTTCCCTTTTCTTCGGTAATATGATTTAGATTCATAGCTCAGATTTTTTTAGTCCTAAGTTTTGGGGATTTCCTTTTATGTGGAGCTTGTAAATGTATATTTGTACAGTAACATCAAATAATGAGATGAGAAATGCATTCAGTTTCAAGCATGTGTTATGAAAACAATTTGTCCTCACCTGCTTCAGCTCAGGTGGATTCACTGCCAGTTTCTTGGCACTCTCAAGCCAAGTTCCAAGAAGGAAATTATCATCAGCAGCAAGCAATAAATCAATATCTTTTATCATTTGAAGGAACTTATGGCTGTTCAAGTGCAAATCATCAATATTCTTCTTCTGAAACGAAGAAACAGCGTCGATGTATACTTGGTTTGCAAGTTTTGATAATACTTGCCGTGTCAAGTCAACCAGGTCATACCTGTCAAAAACATAACATTGCTATTATTATCTCACATATTCTCTTTGTGTGTGGTCCAATCGATAGACTTTAATACCATATTAGGTTTTTCTATTGGCTCTAACTCACCTTACAAACCCAATTTCTAAGGTGGCTCTGTTTATAAACTATGTTTAAGCCTCATTTCTTCTCAATGTGGGACTTATGTGTTTCCTAATAATGTTTAACTTTGCTCCATTAACATCACATGGGATGATTAAAGTACAATAAAATTTAGCATATACTAAGTTGAATAGATTACCTATATGTGAGACTTCCGGTGAGATTCTTTCCGCCGGCTAGGAATAGTTGTAATGCCTTGATCACATCTTCAGGAGGATACCACAAATGAGCCTGTGGCATATCAGCCGGTGTTCGCTGGAGTAAGTATCTTCTATTTCCAGGGGGCAAGAAGTAAATTTTCTTTTCATAGTTCGATATGTCAGATTCAACATTTGTGGATGGATCCCAATCAGGAAGCATTACAATATAATCATGGTTATGATCCTGCCATAAATTGACAAATTTGTCCCAACCAGTATCCAGGTCAGATGCTGATGTCAACAAAATGAAATGTAACATGTACTCATTCCAGTAGTATATACATGAAATGAGCTACCTTAACTTTGTAAAATAAAATTTATAAGAGATTTACAGCAGATGGAAAAATTCGAAAGGAAATCTGAAATCATGCTACTTAAACAAAGTTATAAACCATGACTAATTATCATGAAAATAAATTGTTATGAGTTATTATTGTTTTTATACTCGAAGGATGGCAAAAAAACTGAATAGTATTTCTTATTTTCAATGTGTACAAAGTTTGTAGTTATTATTGTTCATTATACTCGAAGACAGAATATAATATATAGAATAAGGTACATAAATTCTTGTAATGGCTATCTGTGGATTATAAGATCAAAAATCAGAATCATAGGATTCTGATTTGTATAGTTATTAGTATGTATTAATTAAGATTTCAGTTTTATTTTTATTTCCATTTATAGGGAACTCAGTTTCCTGATTTCCAGCTTTATTTTAGTAGTAAATTACTTGTACTATTTATAATCAGTTTCCTGATTTAGGATACCATTTAACCATCCCTAGTTTCTTTCATCAACCCAGCCATGGAAGAAGACAAAACAGAAGTCACACCCACAGAGACTGGCATAAATCTTGTCAGCTCAATCGAAGGGACTGAACTTCTCATCACTGGCAAAGGCAAAACTAGATTGTTTCCATCAAAGCGAAACAGGGTTTATCTCCATTCAGCAAAGAACAAATAGAGACTCTGCAGAAAATGCTCTGGCAGATTGTTCTTATTGCAGAAAAATGTGGTACAGCTATGCTAGTTCAAAAATGTAATTTTCTACATGCTTTACGCACTAGCAAAAGAAAACCAAAATCATGGATCATAGATTCAAGGGCCTCGGATCACATGACTGGAGATATAACAATATTTGACAATTATTATCCTCGTCATGATAACTCCTCTATTCGGATTGCTGATGGTACCTTGTCAAAAGTTACTGGTATAGGTGTTGTTATTATTTCAAAACACATTTCTTTGGATTTTGTACTGTATGTGTCCAAACTTGATTGCAACTTGTTGTCTATTAGCAAACTAATCAGAGACTTGAGATGTGTCGCTAAATTTTTTCTCAATCTGTGTGAGTTTCAAATTTTGGAGTCGAGTAAGACAATTGGTATTGCTAAATAGTGTGCTGAACTTTACTACTTGCAAGTTGAAGATTCCTCTAAAAAACTAAAAGCCAATTCTTGTGCAGTGGTTTCTCCAAATAGTGAGGAGTCTGTAATGTTGTGGCACTATCAATTAGGTCACCCAAATCTCATGTACTTAGAAATTGTTTCCCTCATTATTCAGTAAATACCTAAGGAATTTTCAATGTGAAGTACGTCAGTTATCCAAGTATACCCGAAACACATACTCACCTAAACCATATAAATCATCCTTATATGATTTACCACACTATGGATGTGACCTTTAAAAATCAACCTTATTACACCAAAGAAGGAATTTAGGGGGAGAATACCTTAATCCCGAAAGAAACAACAAAATTCCAATTTTTGGGTTTGGAATTTTGTCCAACAAACTGGAGCAGCAGAAACAGAAAATCTTGCACCTACTGAATCAGTCGAACCAGTAAATTCTGCACCAACAGAACCAGAAAATTCAACCAAACAATCTGAACCTATCCTTGTAACTGCACTAGTAGAAAGTACTACACAAGAAGTTGACTGGAAAGTTTACACTTGGAGGAAGAAAAACAATCTGGTGGTAGAGTAAAAAACTGCTCCAGTACAAAGCCATGAATCTAACCAGGCTCTAGAAGATGGAATCTCCTTGGGTAATACTCTTCCTAACTCAGAACCTATCCGTACGAATTCAACTAAAAGTGATGTTCCTATTGCACTAAGAAAAGGAAAAAGAACTTGTACTCAACACCCAATTGAAAGATTTGTGTCGTATGGGAAACTATCACAAAAATATTGGGCATCTGTAGCAGCACTCAGTTATATATTCCAAGAGATGTTCAAAAAGCCCTTCAACAACCTTCGTGGGCAGCAGCTGTAGCAGAAGAGGTTCATGCATTGATAAAAATAACACTTGGGAAATTACTGCTCTACCAGAAGGAAAAAAGCAGATTGGATGTAAGTGAATATTCTCTATCAAGTAAAATACTGATGGGAGCATAAACCGATACAAGGCTCGACTAGTAGCAAAAGGATTCACCCAATCATATGGCATAGACTATGAAGAGACATTTGTCCTAGTGGCCAAACTTAACTTAGTATGAGTCATACTATCCATGGCTGCAAACTAGGATTGGCCACTACACCAACTAGATATTAAGAATGTTTTGCTACATGGTGAGTTAGAAGAGGGAGTATACATGCAAACTGAAGTCCATCATTTCCATCATATTATACAATTTTGTGGGAAATCCCTTGGTGAATAAATATGCTAACTGAAGTCCCAAAAGGATGTAAGTCGTAGTTATAAGACCAATATCCAATTTCTCCTTGATGAAGTGCCATTTTATCTCTATAGGCTTCGTTTTCTCCTGATGATTTCGGTCAAGTGCAATTCTAATGGAAGACTTATTATCACACAATGCTAATGGCATGGTCTTAGCAATATAAATGTCTAGTACTTCAACTAGTATAAGCCCAAGCCCACAAATAAAATATAAAGACTAATCCTAATTAAATGAAAAAATTACAAAAAATCTAGAAATCATTCCCAGAGATCATGTAAGATGCTTTTAAATATTTGAAAATACAATCAAAAGATATTATGAAGTAATAATCTTAAACAGAAATCAGTGCATAAAATAAATACATACAGCAATTCCATCAGTACAGTTGTATATTGTATGATAAAGTATCTCCCAGGCAGCGTCAACTTGATGAGTGGCTTTACCATATCGTCTATGGGAATAGCTCTTGAGCCACTCCTGCAAGAAAAAAAAATTTATGATTCTTCACTTAAGAAAAGTCTGTATATCAAATGCTTAAAAATATTTGTCAAGAATTAAAAGAGAGACTTTCTCACAAGGTTGAGACACGAGCACCTAATGTCCAGTTATATTTGAAGCTAATACATAAAAAACTCATAGTTATTGCAAGATTATTCTAATGCTTCTTTTTGAACAAGTGCTTCAAATTTTAGAGAAGTTTATCCAAACTGACTACCTTGAAGCTATACCCTTTCTAACACCCATATTTCCATTTTTCTTTTCCTAGTACCATAGCATATCTACAACGTGTATTACGTAACCGATAAGAATGTGGAAAAAGAGCTAGTAAATACAAATTTCAACATATGAACATGTAGAGAGCATATGAACAACATTACCTGGATTTTAACTTTCTCATCACGAAATGCCATTTCAGACATTAGCTCATAAACAATAGGATTGTGCTCTATTCCTTCCATGCACATACCAACACCTACCTGCATAACACATTAGTAAGATAACCTTAAAAATCAGAATGTATAAACTAAAAATCAGGAAACGCAACTGCTAAATACTTTTCCAGCCGTAATTCTGAAAGAGAAAATTATGATAACAAAATGAAGAATAGATAATGCATTAACCATATTATATACACATAAATACATAGGGTTTAACAGCATTTCTCATGTTATTCAAGCTTCAAACCTATAGAAACTTGTAAATTATTGTTGGCTAAACATTAGCTGTACCATTGTCGAGTTTGCACTAACACGAGCATCAACAGGCCCTGAAGCAATTGCATCCAAAACACCGTACATTTCAATATTACCACCAAAATTATGTAGCATGCACCTGCATAAAAGTAAGATTGAGAAAGTATGATTCTTTAGAATATTGTATATCTTTAGAGAAAGTAGTAAAATAAGCTATTAAAGAGCTAATTACCATATATAAGGAGTACCATAAAACTGAAAAGAAGTTTGCCATATTGGTTTTACATCGGCAAATAGATCAAGAACAATCATCTTCCCAGATGGAACAGACTGTAAAAGTGCCTGCCAATAGTATCACACAGTCAAAAAAATGTTTAATTCTTTAATTCTTGGTGCTAGCTAATGAACCAAGCGAGGAGCGTGAGGGGACCATTAGTTATATAGATCTTGCGGAATATATGGATTCTAGATAAAACGAAGAGAGAAATAACAAGAAATTTAACAGCTAAAGAATAATTACTAAATTTTAATTTCAATTTTCTGCATCCTCGCATAAAGCACCATTCACTGCCATATATACACACATTCTCACACTAACTACCCAACATACAAACCACACCTCAATGGCTAACTGCATCTCCTTGCCCTAATCATACAAGAAGCAACACCTTCATAGCTTCCCTGTTCTGCTGCTATGAAAACCAGAGAAGTAGAACTCCGTGTCTGGAACAAAGACAATAAGTGGAGAAGATAGAAAACAGAGGCATGTAAACTTGTAAGATCAACTCCAACTGTAAGAGTTAACTTGCAATTTTGACTACCTTGAGCCAAACCATCAACAAAGGTGTAGAATTAAATGGTTTATCTATAGGCATAGTAAATGACAGAATATTATGGTGTCGTTTGATCCATGTAGCTGACTCCAGCTAGTTGGAAAATGTTTTTTTTGTTGTTTTTGTGTGAATTTTGACAAAATTGAAAGCATCTATTTGAGGTATTATGATCTAACTAGTGTCTCCGGATACCAAGAAGAAAAAAGAAAAACACACAAATATTCAAGAAGATGGAAGAAATATGGTTATGTATCAGCATTTCATACTTTCATTTGAGGTGGCTTCCAAAATGATGAATCAGAGTAGAAGAGCCAGCCCTGCATATTTCATTTATATTTGTCAACTAAACATCATTATACAAATGGCACCAAAATATTCATGAATAAATATTAATGTTTTGTTGTCTTTAAAAAACATCAAACAAATCCTTCACATCAATACCAATATAATTTTATCATTCTGAATATTCCTCTCTCTCCCTCTCTATTACCTAAAAGTCATTCATGTATCCTTCACCTAATAGCTTAAACTTATGAAATAGTTGATACATAAAATTCACGATAGAGTTGTTTCCAAAAATGAGATGCTTATAAAGAGAGTATATGTATTTATAGGATATATGATATTATAAGGAATTAAAAAGGAAATAGAAAGATCTATAGTCAATTGAAGCATACTTGCATTAACCACACAGCATCTTTGTCACCCTTGGAGATGCCTTGATATACTGCAGCTCCAAGAGTTGATATATAAGCCGGATCACTGGTAGGTGGGGAGTTTTCGTTAAATGTGTCACTGCAGTAAACAATATAATATGTATGTCAACAACCGAGAGTAATCAAGAATAGAAACAAACTTGAGTCTTGTTAAAAATAGTGTAAGCACGTGGTTGAAGTCAATAAAGTTCATAAACAAGCGAATATGCCAAATTTAATTAATGAACATGTACATCATCATATAAGAGAAAATGCAAATCAAAGGAAAAATGACAAATAGATATGGTATATCATCAACTGGCAACCTAATAGTCCTAGAAAATAATAATATTAAGTGTTGAGGACAAGTGAATCTACCAGTTATAGATGTCTGTTACATCCCCATATTCTGTAAAATTGAAGAAAATAAGTCAAAATAAGATGGATAATGAGAAAGAAATAGAGGGAAGAAAAAAAGAATATTAGGGCCATCATCACCCAAAGACTAGAAGTTTTGTCCTGTTAGGAACACATAATGGTCGAGTTTTCAGAGATTTGAGAAAAACAAATGAATGTGTATCCTGCATTTAGGGTACCCCCTTGTGTCCTTGTATGAGTAATGGTTGGGGAATTCTTTACTAGGATTATGAAGGTTGCTGACTTCTTTACTAGATTAGGTTAGTTCACCTAAGTTACCTCCTGTAGTTTTTATTAGATTCCTTCTCTCGCGTAACAGACTTACCCAACACATTTCCATTAATAACCTTTCCTTGTCTACCTTTTTTTCATTCAATGGTAACACAAATTGAAGGCTCAACAATCTGAGAAAAATATGTAAATAATAAGAAAGAAAGTAAGAAGAGAGAAACTAGGCATACCTTTAATTTGTTTCCTGATAAAAGCTTCCCCAATTTCAACAAATAGAGGGTCGGAGGGATCAAGAAGGTATGTGCAGCACCAGCGAGGATCAGCATCAACAGTGTTCCTGGAAGCAATATTAATGAAACAACTTTGTTGATAAATACATGGAGCGATGAACCTTTAAACTGGAAAAAAAAAAAGTATAAGCTGTGGATGCCAAAAGAAAAAGTATTATACACTTGTTTCAATGCAAGGAAAACAAAGTCAAGCAATGGATGCTAAAAAAACTAACACCGAAACATGAGTTACCTGAGAAATGAACAATCTTACAAAAGAGAAGTGAAATACCAGTCACCAAGTCTAGTTATTTTTGCCGAAGGAAATATCTTTGCCAAAGCAGCCGGAACATTTCCAGAGAAGGATGGTAAGACTTGAATATAAAAAAATTCAATGTAAATCAGATCATTAAATTCAGAAAAACGTATCCAGGAATTTGAGACTGTAAAACCATTTTCCCCTCTGTAAATCTGAATGCATTATAGAAATTGACAGATCATATATAGATACATGTGTTGGTGCCAAAAGGAAATTCATGAAACAAGTTTTCATGTTTTGTGGCGCGAGTATACCTGGAGTCATCCCTAGCTCCAGCATTCGAGAGATTATCTGTTTCTGTAACACCAATTGTTGATCTAACCAGTTTTGAGATAAAGGCCCACCCCATCTGTGAAAAGGTAGATCTCATTAGAAACCAAAGCACCTGAAAAGATAACAGCTACCTTTTATTCAAAACAACCAGAGAATGCAAAAACAAAAATTTATTAATAGTATCTATGTCACCTTCAACAGTAAACAAAGATGGATAAGGAATGAAAAGTGTTTTGACTTGTTGGATTCTGATCCCAATGTCTGAAGTTTAGGTATCAAATTACAACAAACAACCAAGCCTAAATGTTCTATCGTATAGCATCTCTTTCCAAATCGTTAATTTTTAAGTATTTCCTAATAGTTTCTCTTATAGTTTTCCTACGTCTTCCCCTGCCTCTAGCGATATTGTAGGTTACGATTTTGTCCATTGAATTAGTTTTATCGTAGGAATATTCTCTTACCATTAATAGCCGCATAATATCTTTTTTTTATTGTAAATAATTGAATTAATTAGGTTTTAATTAGCTTTCTTATTTACTTGTCTCTCTAGGCTATTTATACCATTCAGTACAAAATCAATAAGAAATACAACATATTCACATGGTATTAGAGCTACACTTCTGATCCGATAAAAAAAAATTAGGATTTCCTCATGGAAGAATAACAGAGCCGTCCAAGCATCCTAGATGTTGACCCTGAGGCAGCAGCGACTGGAAACACCACCAGTCATCATGAAACAATTATCATTACTAGCTACAAACTCAATGGACAGAACTACACACAGTGGTCCAGATCTGTCCGCATCTTCCTCCAAGGAAAAGGAAAGGAAGACTACATCACTAGCGAGGCTAAGCAGCCAAAAAAGACTGATCCAAGCCATGAAAAATGGAAACTTGAAAACCGTCTAAATATGACATGGTTGCTCAACTTCATGTCTAATGAGTCTGGTGAAAATTTCATGTACTATGACACTGCTGCAGAAATATGGAAGGCAGCCAAGGAGACCTACTCAAATGTGGACAACACCTCAGCCATATTTGAGATTAAAAATCTCTTACACAATCTTCGACAATGAGATTCTTCGGTCACCGAGTATTATCATACACTTACAAAATATTGACAGTAACTTGACATCTATGCAGACATAGAGTGGAAGTGCATAGATGATGACAAAATCTACAAGAAATTGGTCAAGAAGGACAAAATCTTTCAGCTCTTATTGGGACTGAATAAAAATTTGGATGAAGTGAGAGGGAGAATTCTTGGAACTAAGCCTCTCCCTAGCATTCGTGAAGCATTTGCAGAAGTGAGAAGGGAAGAAAGCAGAAGGAAAATCTCGTTGGGAAGTCAAAGTGCAAGTTCAACCATTAAAGGCTTTGCACTTCCAGTAAGAGGGTGGTGTGATCACTGCAAGCGACCTGGACATACGAAAAAAACATGTTGGGTGCCTCATGAAAAACCCACGGATCTAAAATCATGATTCAAGGACGCACGCGGATATGCTGCTGATGATGATGAAAGTAAGCTCAGAAACATTGTAGAGGTCAGTCCTTTCAACATAGAACAAATAGAGATGTTGGAGAAACTGATGCAACAGACACTGCAAAACACTAGTACCTCTTCTGCCATTGCTACTCTTGCCCAAAAAGGTAATTTTTCTGTTGCCCTTCATGTAAATCACCAGAAAACAAACTCTTGGTTTGTTGATTTTGGTGCCTCAGATCACATGACTGGGGACATCAATGTATTTAGTAAATACACTCCATGTCAAGATGGATCTTTTGTCCAGATAGCATATGTTACCACCTCCAAGGTGGCTGGTAAAGGTTCGGTGGTTATCTCTAAAGATATTATTCTTGATTTAGTTTTACATGTTCCTAAACTAGATTGCAGTTTATTGTCCATCTGCAAATTAACCAAAAACATAGGGCGTGTTGCTAGGTTCTTACCACATGTGTGTGAATTTCAAGATATGAATTCGGGAAAGATGATTGGCAATGTTGAGAGAGTGCATGCCTTTACTTCCTTAGAATTGAAGACCAAAACAAGATATTCTATAAGGCTGCCTTTATGCGTTCATCAAAGAATGATAATGATGTAATGTTATGGCATTATCACCTAGGACACCCAAATTTTATGTATCTAAAAAAAATTGTTTAATCCTTATTTAATAAAGACTTTGGTTCTTTCAAATGTGAAGTGTGCTAATCAGCCAAGCACACCAAATCCCATTATTCCATACAACCTTATAAGCCGTCTAAACCTTTCACACTCATTGATAATGATGTGGGTGGACCTTCAAGAGTGAGCAATGTTAGTGGATCAAGGTGGTATGTCACTTTTATTGACGACCATACAAGAGTCACTTGGGTGTTCCTCATGAAAGAAAAATCAGAAGTTGGGAGTATATTTGAGAACTTCCATAAAATGGTCAAAACCCAATTTCAAAGCAACATTCAAGTACTAAGACTGATAATGGAGGGGAGTACTTCCACCACACCCTTGGTAGTTACCTTATCAAAAATGGTATTATACACCAAACATCATACCCATACTCCCCACAACAAAACGGGACAGCAGAGAGGAAAAATAGGCACCTAGTGGAAGTCGCTCAAGCCCTCATTTTGTCCATGAACGTACCTAATCATTTTTGGGGAGATACAGTCCTCTCTTCATGCTACCTAATAAATAGAATGCCCTCCAAAATGCTCAACCTAAATACACTGCACCAAACCCTCTTGTCCCCATATCCTTCGACCAAACTCCTCACAAATATTCCACCAAAGATTTTTGGATGTACTGCCTTTGTACATGAACAAAAGCCTAACCTCAATAAGTTGGACCAGAAAGCTATCAAGTGTATCTTCTTAGGATGCTCTCCTACCAAGGAAGGATACAAACATTGCCCCCTAAAAAGAGGAAGCTATCACACTGTGAATGTTACCTTTTTTGAAGACAAGGGTTTTTATCCCGAAGTTGGCATTCAGGGGGAAAAAGTTACAATTGATGAACACCAACCTTGAGAAATTACAATACCAAAATTTGTCCCACATGAACCTGTCTTAACCACCCCATCAGAACCTATCCAAATCCCACATGAACATGTCCAAATAACTAAAACCACATAATCTGTCCCAATAATTGTTGAACCTGAACTGGACCAGCAAACAATCACTCTTAAGGTTACCAAGCCAACAAATGGATTACCAACAATTGGCCCAAAAGGAAAACCAAATGGAGGAAAAGAACTGCAAACAACCACTTTTGAGGTTACCAAGCCAACAAATGGATTACAAATGATTGGTCCAAAAGGAAAACCAAATGGAGGAAAAGAACTGCAAGTATACATAAGGAAGAAGAACAATCAGCAAACTCTTGAGGAAGTAGAAGCATGCACTCTTCCAAAGCAGAACCAAGACTCTGCTCAAAATTCAGATCATGAACCTACTCACAAAGGTAGCATACTATGCATTAACTTTTCCTCTAATTTATCTAATAATGTCACTAATGACAAAGTCTTAGACTTACCTATTGCTGTGAGAAAGGGAGTAAGGTCTTCTACCAAACACTCAATTGCAAACCATGTTTCTAGTGAAAAAATATCGAGGGGTATAGGAACTTCATCAGCTTTGTGGACAGCATCGAAATTCCTCAAAACATTCATGAAGTTGGCCTAGTTCTAGAATGGAAGGCTGCTGTAATTGAAGAAATCAAGGCACTAGAATAAAGAATGGCACATGGCAGCTCTCCCACCTACCAGAGGGGAAGAAGACAGATGGATGCAAGTGGATATTCTCAATAAAATTAAGTGCAAATAGGTACGAAGCTCGGCTGGTGGCAAAAGGATTCACCCAATCCTAACGGGTGGATTATGAAGAAACCTTTGCACCTGTAGTAAAGTTGAATTTAGTCCGTGTACTCCTTTCTCTGACAGTAAATTTGGACTAGCCACTTCACCAGTTAGATATAAAAAATCCTTTCCTAAATGGTGAGCGTGAAGATGTCTACATGAGAATACCACCTGGACTTGAAACATCAAAAATTTCATGCAAGGTATGTAAACTCAAAAGATCACTATACAGGCTCAAGCAATCCCCTCGAACTTGGTTTGATAAGCTCACACAAGTGGTTAGGATACATGGCTTATCCCAATGTCAAACTGACCACACAATGTTCTTAAAGCATTCAAAGGAAGGCAAGGTAACCCATCTTCATTGTCTATGTGGATGACATTATTATTACAGGTGATGATTATACTGGAACTGAAGGGCTGAAAAATGATTATAGCTAAGGAATTTGAAGCCAAAGATCTTGGTCACTTAAGGTATTTTCTGGGAATGAAAATAGCACGGTCCAAACATGGAATCTATTTATCTCAAAGGAAATACATACTTGACTTACTTTAAGAAACAGGGATGTTAGGATGCAGACCAGCAGACACTCCTATGGAATCCAATGTGAAAATTGGAGAGGAAAATGAGAGTCCACCTACTGACAAAGAAAGGTATCAAAAGTTGGTTGGGAAACTTATTTATCTAACCCACACACAACCAAATATTGGTTTTTCTGTTAGCATGGTTAGCCGCTACATGAATGACCCTAGGGAGGCTCACATGAAAGCAGTTAACCGCATCCTGCAGTATCTGAAAAAGGCACTAGGGAAGGGGTTGCATTTCAAGAAGGACACAAGCAGCAAATAGAAATATTCACTGATGCAGATTGGGTAGGCTCAGTGACTAATAGGAGGTCAACCAGTGGGTATTGCTCCTTTGTATGGGTCAACTTAGTAATCTAGAGAAGCAAGAAACAATTTGTGGTTGCTAGAAGCACTGCAAAAGCTGAACTTAGATCCATGGCACATCGGATTTGCGAGGGGATATGGCTGCAAAGGATGTTTGCAGAACTTCACATTTACACTAACCATGAAGTAAGCCTGTTGTGCGATAACAAAGCTACCATAAGCATTGCTAAAAATCCTGTGCAATATGACAGAACAAAGCATGTGGAAATGGATAAACACTTCATTAATGAAAAGGTTGACAATGGGCTAATTTCTCTCCAACACACACCCTCAAGCCACCAAACTGTTGATATCTTGACTAAAGCACTTCCTGGAGCCACCAATAAAAACTTAAGATTCAAGTTGGGCATGATCGACATCTATGACCCAACTTGAGGGGGAGTGTTGGTTACAATTCTATCCATTAAGAGACAGTTGTACAACTTTCATTAGTTGTATCATAGGAATATTCTCTTATCATTAATAGCCACATAGTATCTTTCTTTTATTGTAAATAATTGAGTTAATTAGGAATTAATTAGCTTTTTGATTTACTTGTACTCCTTAGACTATTTATACCATATAGTATTATGTACAAAATGAATAAGAAATACAACATATTCATAGAGATTAGGGAGGAGTGGAGGACATGCCTAAGAAATACAACATATTCATTGAAGGGGAAAATTTATCGCTAATTATTTGCAATTTTCTCATTCAATTTTGTTTAGTTAGCCTTTTAATTAAGAGATTAGGGAGGAGTGGAGGACATTTCCCAAAACCTTACAAGCCTGAACTTTTTCTTAACTTTAGGAGTTTCAATGCTGAAAATGTAGGAGAAACAATGTGAGGCTTGTTGTGATGCCCATTTTCCATCCTATGTATTGATGTGAATTTCCAAACTTAAATTTCCAATCTTCTACCCAATTTAATCTTAATTTGCAGTCCTTTAAAAATTGACCAAGGGTCTTAACGGCGTCACTGATTTCTTTTAAAACAATTCTGAATTATGAGCTAATTTAACAAAGGTTTAAGCATTATAATTCTCATAATCTTTTGTCATTGCATAAAATGCTCAACATGGACCACCCACCTTTTTCAAAATATGAATGAATAATAAACACCAAACACGAGATTACTTAATTTTGCAAGCCCATTTCTTTAGATATGTATACATAATGAAATCAATGACTGGTTTGAATGACTACTTTTACCTACCCATGTAAATTTCCCATGCGCGCCCAAGCAAGAAAAGCAGGTCCACCAAAGAAACTGTTCAAATCTTTTGAACTAATATTAAAATCCTACAGTTAGAATATACTAGTCAAATAACTATTGAAGGAGAAAAATATATTAAATAGATATTTATGAGAATAAATTACACCAATAAGAATGAAGCAATGTGTGTTTTAGGGTGCAGCTAGGTTAAAACAAGACAGAAGGAAAATTTCTTATTATATCGAAATTGAAACAGTACACACACATATACATACAATGTTGTCAGCTATCTAATGAATGCAGAGAATAAAGGAAAAATAAATTAGGAAATAAATCAAATTAGAGTGATTTGATTCTTTTCCAAAATGCAAATAAACTTAAATAGAAAATCAACTAATAAACACAATCATATCAAATCTGATTGCTATATGTCAACACCCTCCCTCAAGTTGGTGCATATATGTCTAGCATGCCCAACTTGTTTACAAGAAATTCAAAATTGGGCCTTAACATACCTTTGGTAAGGATATCAGCAACTTGTTGTGAAGTAGGGACAAAAGGTATGCAAATCAGACATGCATCTACATTCTCTTCTATAAAATGTCTATCAATTTCAACATGTTTGATTCGGTCATGTTGAACAGGATTTTGAGAAATACTAATTGCTACTTTGTTGTCGCAATACAGCTTCATTGGAAGATTTATAGGAAGTTTAAGCTCTTCTAAGATTCTTTGAAGCCATAGGATTTCACAAACACCTTGGGCCATTGTCCTATATTCTGCCTCAACACTGCTTCTAGCTACTACATTTTGTGTCTTGCTCCTCCAAGTAGCTAAGTTTTCCCAAACAAATGTGCAGTAACCAGACGTTGACTTTCTATCCATGATGCACCATGCCCAATTTGTGCCAGTTAATACCTCAATGTATTGTTAATCAGTTTTTTGGAAAACCAGTCCCCTTTTGGGGGAACTTTTGAGATACCTTAGAATACGGTAAACAGACTCTAAATGTTATTCGTGAGGTGAGTGCATAAACAGACTCACTAAGCTAACAGCAATGGCTATATCTTGACGAGTATGAGGTAGATAAATTAGTCTTCCTACTAATCTTTGATATCGAGATGTATCCACTGGATCACCACTGCCATCATTACCAATATTCTAATTAGGATCTATTGGAGTATCAGCTGGCCTAAAACCCATTATCCCGGTTTCCTTTAGAAGATCTAAAATATATTTTTGTTGTGATACAACAATCCCTTTCTTTGATCATGCAACTTCCATTCCCAAAAAATATTTTAAAGACCCAAGATCTTTAATTTCAAACTCAGTAGCAAGAGATGCCTTCAAATTTTTTATTTCATTATAATCATCCTCAGTAAAAACAATATCATCTACATAAACGATCAATATAGTCATTTTACCTTCAAAAGAATGTTTCACAAACATGGTGTGATCGCTTTGACACTGAGAATAACCTTGCTTCTTAACAAATTGGGTGAATCTTTCAAACCACGCTCGAGGTGACTGTTTCAAGCCATAAAGAGACTTCTGAAGCTTGCAGATCTTTTGGTTGAATTTAAATTCAAATCTCCATTTAAAAATGCATTTTTACATCTAGCTGTTGTAATGGCCAATCCAAGTTAATGGCCAAAGATAAAAGAACTCTAATGGTGTTAAGTTTTGCAACAAGAGCAAAGGTTTCTGAGTAACCGATACCATAAGTTTGTGTAAAGCCTATGGCAACTAGCCTGGCCTTATACCTCTCTACTGATCCATCAGCCTTGTGTTTTATGGTGAACACCCATTTTCACCCCCACAGTTCTCCTTCCTCTAGTTAGACCCACCTCTTTCCAAGTTTGATTTTTTATAATAGCACTCATCTCCTCCAAGACAACTTATGAGAATTACTTCTCCCCAAATATACTTTGGAACCTTATTTTGAAACAACAACACCCTAGCAACTTCAAGGAGATGTTTATTATTCCGTTCAACCACTCCATTTTGTTGTGGAGTATCCACACATGAACTTTGATGAATGATACCTTGGTGTAGGAAAAACTCATTTAAGTATTTATTAAAATATTCCCTTCCATTATCACTACAGAGAATTTTGATTTTTACTTGAAATTGAATCAAAATCATTTGAAAAAAAACTTTTGAAGATACTTTCAACTTCAGATTTTGATTTTATTAAGTAAACCCAAGTTAATCGAATGAGATCATCTATGAAGGTAATAAACCATCTTCTTCCATAGGATCCTTACAAGGTCCCCAAACATCACTATGAATTAATGTGAATGGACTAGATGGTTTATGCACCTGAGGAGAATAGGAAGAATGATGATGCTTTGCAAATTGGCAAACTTAACAAAAAAACTGATATGGATTTTTATTCTTAAAATACTCCGGAAATAAGTGCTTCAGATACAAAAAATTTGGGTGTCCTAGCCTATAATGCCATAACATTATTTCTTCATTATTATGAACCAAAACTGAGTTGAGACAATTACTATGAAATTCCTCTTTAAGATCAGCCTCATCATCGAAGAGATAGAGACCATTGACCTCTTTAGCACTGCCAATTATCCTCCCTGATTTCAACTCCTGAAATTGACAATTAACTGGGTTAAAAATAGCCAAACAGTTAAAATCTTGTGTTCATTTTCTTATGGACAGCAAGTTACATGACAAATTTGGAACATGAAGGACATTGTGAAGAGTTAGAGTTTTAGAAATAGAGATAGAACCAACTCCAGCTATGGTGGAAAAAGTAACATCGGCTATCTTTACCTTTTTATGACCTACCAAGTACTCTAAGTGGAAAACAATTTTGAGCAATCTGTCATATGATCAGTGGCTCCAGAATCGATGATCCATGGAGTTTTTGAATTTGGTTTGGAACTCAAAAGAGAAAAAGAGAAAGAGATACCTTTTAGAGCAAGAGAGGATGAAGAAGTAACTGACATAGAAGTAAAGAGCTTATACAGGTGCTCTAGTTGTTCCTTAGAGAAAGGAGATGCCTCAGAGTTGACTTTATTCTCCACATTTTCTCCATTTGCAACGGAAGTCCCTACCCTCTCCATTTGGCTTCTTCTTCCAGTTGGGTGGTCTTCAATTAAGTTTCCAACAAGTTTCCTTAGTGTGCCATGGTCATCTACAATGATCACACCAAGGTCGTTTTTTTCTTTCTCCATCTGCTTCGTATCCCTTTGCAGCCATAGCAAAACTCTTAGTTTCTTGCACCCTTATACTGTCACAATTTAGGGTTTGATACCTTTTGCTTTGATATTTCTCAGTATAAATAATAGTTACAACATTTTCCTCTAATAATTACAAATTAAGGGGATCAAATCAATTTCCGATTTGTCTAACTTATTTTAGGAAAGCTAATAAATAAAATTACAAATTAATATTATTTCCTGATTCACATCCCCCCTCAAATTGATGCGGCTGGTCAAGGAGCATCAATTTGCTAACTAGAAACTGATGTCGCGGGCGAGGAACAGCTTTGGTAAGAATGTCTGCAACTTGAAATTGAGTATTGATGTGAGAGATGGAAATAATCTGATTATCATAGGCCTCACGAATAGAGTGACAATCTACTTCAATATGTTTGGTGCGCTCATGAAAAACAGGATTTGCAACAATTTGAATAGCACTCGTATTGTCAGCATAGAGAGGCGTCGACTCTGTTTGAGGGAATCCAAGTTCAGCCAAAAGACCACGAAGCCAAATGATCCCAGAACAAGCAGTAGACATAGCACGATACTCTGATTCAGTTGATGATTTAGAGACTCTGGTTTGTTTCTTACTTTTCCATGATATCAATGAAAAACCGAGTGTCGGGACACCCAGCCCAATCGGCATCACTATAGGCACTCAATTTTGGCACTGTGTCAATGGAAAAGAAGAGACCTCGTTGAGAGGTTCCTACCAAATAGTGAATTATGCGTTGAACTACTGCCAAGTGAAGGTGGCGACGAGAGTGCATGAACTGACTTACTTGCTGAACAGCAAATGATATGTCAGGTCGGGTAATTGTCAAATAATTCAGACTACCCACAAGTTGCCGATACAATAAAGGATCTGTCGATAGATCACCCTCAATTCCCGATTTGTCTAACTTATTTTAGGAAAGCTGATAAATATAATTACAAATTAATATTATTTCCTGAAGACATGGTGAGCTGCCACAGGATCAGAGCCGATGCTCTAATACCATGGGTTTTAGGGTGCAGCTAGGTTAAAACAAGAGGGAACGAAAATTTCTTATTATATTGAAACTGAAACAGTACAAACACATATATATATATCTAATGAATGCAGAGAATAAAAGAAAAATAAATTAGAAAATAAATCAAATCAGATCTGATTGCTATATGTCAACACAATGCATGTAATTTACTAGCTGCTTTTACTCTGTTGTGAGGAAGTGAAAACAGAGTTTCTACTATTTTCTGTACAGCCATACCGTGCGCCTATTAATAATGAATCAGGAGAAGAATTTCAGTGAAAATGCGGTACTTTATATCAATTTCTGGTTTAGTTCTATCGTAGTAAAATACATATGCTTCAAGAAGTACCGATAAAATATGTTTGCTCTATTATCCATCCAAACTTATGCACATATTGCATTCGAATGATTGTTAACAAAATCTAAATAAAAACAGGCTATGCACTATATATATGAAGCGGCAAGTGATGAGAAGTTAGAAAGAGAGGCCAGGAAAGAAAGAAAATAGTAAAAAGTTGTGGCGAAACTTGAATTTGAAGAAGTGACATAATAAAAAGCATAAATAAAACATCAATTTCAACATCTGGAATAAGTAATCCATTAAAAAACCTATTAAGTAAATAATAACTATAACTATTAGGAAAGAAAGCATCATTTAACCTAAAAATATCTTCAAATTTTATAGGTTATATGAACAAATCGTTGACACAGTTAATGTCCTCAAACAAAAACAAAAGTAATTTTTCCTAACCCTAGCTTTATCCAGACATACGCGAACATGTAACTAGCCCTTACCTTAAAAACCTTTTGCCAGATAGCTTCCTGGCCGGTGAATGCCAAAGGCAGGTTCACCCCTTGAAGTGCCATCCAGTCTACCTCTTTTTCCCATCTTTCCCAATCCCACCAAACAAATGAATCTGCAAAGAACCAAGAAGAATGTGATTTTACATAACCTCTCGTTCCTAAATCCAAAATTTCCTTGGCCTGAATCGTTTTAGGGCATGTTTGGATTGGTTTATTTGAACTTATCTATTAGTCAAGCATTTGTGAAACTATTTGGGATAACTTATAGAAATAGCTTATGACATGTCCATAAGTTGTTTTTTAGCTTATTTCTATAAGTTCTCCACTGTAGATTATGAAATTTATTTGACTTCATTTTTTTGTTATACAAATAACTTATACATAGGCACTTATATTATAAGCTTTTAATTAAGTTGTTATCGAAATAGAGCCTTATATGGCTGACAAAAAAAAGACCAACTCACCCAACTAGATATTATTATGTTTTATCAGTAAGAGGAATTCTAGGATGTTTATTCATAACAGTCTAAGGAAAATTAGAAACACCTTTGAACTTAGTTTCCTTCTGATTTTTGTCGATATCTACAGGATATTTTACATCATTTGTCAGGATAAATTAGGTCTAGGGTCATCTTTTTAAACAGACATTTGTGCATGCTACCTATAAGATAAACTATTAACAAAGACATAGAAATTAATGAGCTGGAAAGATATATGTTATATGGCGGTGATTGATCCATAACAAGTTTTAGGCATTGGCACTAGTCACTATTGAAATATATCAGTTCAAATTCTCATTCAATTGTGCATTGCAGAAAAATATGAGAGATGTATTGTTCCGTGGAAAGCAGATTTTGGTACTCACAACTAGAAGTCACGACATTTTGGTAGTAGTTCCATGGAACGGGACGTTTAATCTTCACACCCTCGTCTTTCAAAAGGGGTAGTGACCCTGGCTTGGGGATCGAAGTTGTCTGAATGCCACCAGTTTTATCCCATGACACATGAGCACCACACCAATACTTAAGATACCAATGGAGGCCAGATGCAATCTCGACACCTGTGGTTCCTCTAATGCTGAAAAATTTATATACAAGACAATGTCACTTAAAATTAAAGAAGGAAGAAAAACTGATCAAGGGACCTTATCTATGAACAAAACAAATAACTTATAGAACAGTGAAAACTAACCACTGCTTCAAGAACCTTGTATGGTTTATACAGAAATTCGATGCTAGAATTTTGTTACCACGTGATATACAGAACATTAAAGCACTTCACCAATTTAAGATTTTCAAACAGTATTGTCATCATGAGATTCCTTAGCATTTTAAACTTTAAAATCAAGTTTAAGCACATGAAAACGAGCGATGAAGAACCCAAATAAGTTGCAACAAAATAAATTCAAGAGTTTCGTAGTTTTAAAAAAACCAAGAACCCAAAAGGAATAACGAGTTTGAATCACAGTCTCTGCGGTATAAAATTCACTTGACATACATAATCTCAGGCCCATTCTGACTTGAATTATTGTGATTGTTTATCATAAAACAACTGTCTCCACCACAGACATCCTGAAAACATAAAAATCAGATTTTTACATTCAATCATGAAAAATAAGAACAGATGTGAATGCTAATTTCTTTGGTAGGATATCATAATAGTACAGTTAAGTGAAAACGGCAATCCTCTGAATAAATAAAAATAAGGATTAAACATTTTTTATCCCAATAAAATTGCCAAAATTTGATTTTTGTCTCTATAAAACTTCATTCGTTTCTAGTTCCTACAATTAGTTAAAATAGTATCTTTTTAGTCCTCAGCGGTCGCTTATCAAAATTAAAAAACACACATTTTTTGTACATTTTAAGGACTAAAAAGTTATAGGACCAAAAAACAAATAAATTTCTTGTAGCAACGACATTAAAATTTTCCAATTTTATAAGACGAAAAAAAATAGTTAACTCTAAAAGAAATAACATAACTCATTAACACCTACTTTGGCAAGATAACATGACAGCATAGTCACTACTGCTTCTACCAAATGTAACCTGCAAAGTGACTATCACAAGATCAAAACATTGAGCCTATTTGAATTGACTTATTTGAACTTATTTACTGGCATAAGCACTTCACTTTTGAGACTGTTTGGAAGAGCTTCTGAAAACAGTTTATGACATGTTCATAAGTTGTTTCAGCTTATTTCCATAAGTTCTCCATGGCAGATGATTAAACAGCTTATAGCCAATATAAAAACTATTTTACTTTATTTTATCTTTTGTTATAAAGTAGTTTATACATAAGAACTTATATGATAATTGTTTATGCTATAAGCGTTTAATTAAATTGTTTATCCAAACAGAGTCATTGATTGAATGGATTATATTATACAACCAAGTCAACAACTAATACAAAATGTCAGGTAAAGAAGTAACAGAGCAAAAAAAACGGTTTGATCTCTGATTCAATTTTTAAAACATTGAGATTAACACACTAATTGAATGGATTATAATGTGCAACCAAGTCAACAACTATTATATAATGGCAGGTAAAGAAATAACAGGAAAAAAAAAACTGTTTTCTATTTTTTGTAACCCTCTAGTTTCCAGTGGAACGCAAACTAGTAATCCAGAGTTTAGCCGGAAGGTAAGTAAAGGCTAGCTATAAATTATTCCAGCCAAGATGAACTGAAGTACTCCTAAACTATTTGTCCTTAACTGAAATTCATTGACTACTTGAATCTAATTACTGGATAGGGCTTTCTATTCTTACTTTGTATTAATTGAGCATAACTGTAAAAACAAAAATATAATCAAAACTAAGAAATGGGCAACCAAAACACAAAATTGAATTCATAAGAAATTCATTGATCATCCAAAAGAATCAAGTCAAAAGGGAAAAGAGAAACCACCTTAGAAACAATCTTGAACTCAAAACTGGAGAAATGAGTGGGAAGCAATCTTTTGAGAACACCTGTAGCTGCGGCTTCTTGCACGGACGAAAGTGCCCTTTTGGAATCCAAACGATTAAGCAAAGATTCTATGGCTTCATGCTTAGATAGTGCTACGGGAAATGAAAACGTTGGAATCAAAATTAGAAGTTGAAGAAATAGATACTTCAATTTCAACATTCTTTTTCTTCTTCTTACTAGAAAGGAATCACTGATCTTTCTTAACTATATCTGGTTCGTACTTCTTTTTTTTAATGGCTTATTCGGTTATCTTTATATAACAATAATGATTTAAATATTGTTTTATATAGATAATGCAAATATATTCTTTTTTTTCTTTTTAATGTTTTCGTAAACTACCAAAATATGCACGGTGGTACCGGCTAAAATATGTTTTTAGTGTTTGGAAAATATCAATCATTTCGATTTTAGTCTAAAATTTATTTTTTGTTTTATACTTTTGTAAATTTAAAAAAAGTTAAAAAGGTGTTTCGTGTAATTTTTTATTTAAAATTGTTTGTGTATCAATTTTTAATTGTTGATGCATAGGGATGGCAATGGGTAGGGTTTGGGTAGGGTACTATAGTACCCGTACCCATACCCGCAGTTTAAAAAAATACTCATACCCGTGCCCATACCCTCTTGGGTATCAACTTTAATACCCGTACCTTTACGGGTACCTAAGTGCCCGTACCCGTACCCATTACCTACACTTTAATTAAAATAAATCGATAAATAAATATTATTTTGTGATTAAATTTAAAAATAATAAATACCACCTATAGTTCCTTAACTTAATTTCAGTTAACGTTTTAGTCCATTAACTTTTTTTTTTCCCCGATTTTGTCCTTTATTTTAATTTTAAGTGATAATTTAATCTTTTTTTGTTTTAAAACGTTAACAATGTTATCTTTTTTTTTTACAAAAATTCATCAAAATTTTCAAACAAAACTCATAAATTTAGTTATATTCTTTAATATAAAATAAACTTTATCAAATTTGTAACTCAAATTTTCAAATAAACTTATATTTGTCATTCTTTATTTAATGTTATTAGAGATAAAAATATTTGTTTATTTAAAAATTTAAATTATAAATTTGATGAAATAGCATTATATTGAGGATGATAATTAATTTTATGTGTTTTGTTTGAAATTTTTTATGAATTTTTTGAAATTTTGCATAAAATAAGGATAAAATTATTGACATTTTAAAACATAAAAGATCAAATTGTCACTTAAAATTAAAATAAAGGACCAAATCTGGGGAAAGAAAAAGATAAAAGACTAAAACGTTAACTAAAATTAAGTTAAGGGACTATATGTGGTATTTACCCATTTAAAAATTATCCAAATATCATAAATTAAATCATAAAATATTATAAACCAAAATATTTTCTAACTCAAAACATTTCAAGGGAACACTCGTTACAATACACATTCAAATATCCATAATAATATTTTATGAAGTTGCAAGTCTTACGACAATATTATTTGAGATCAATAAAAACAATTTATAAGTTGCAAGTATAATTATAAAGACACAATTAATAAGATATAATTCTTAGTTATAAAGTCACCATTATTTAACTATTAATCATAATCAAATTCTTAAAAAGTTTGCAAACGTTTATCTTTTGATTTGATTATAAATATTGTAATGGTCCAATGATATTAATAGATATTAAAACATAAAGGAAAACAATTAATTAAACTAAATATTAATATAATAAATAAATAAATAATATATTTATATAAGTGCGGTTGCGGGGCGGGTACTATAGTACCCGTACCTGTACCCATACCCGCTTAATTTTGTGGGTAATTACCCGTCCCCGTGCCCATACCCATTATGCGGGTTTTTACCCTACCCATTGTGGGATTTTTTTGCGGGTACCCACTGGGTCTGGGTCTAATTGCCATCCCTATTGATGCATAAGTATTATATTGATCACGTAATATAATATTTACTGCGTCACGTAAGTAAGTAGTTAATATTTATGTTAATCTCTTTAATAAAACATATTAATAAAGATAATATATTGCTTGACATTCTTTCATTTCAAGAGGATATTTGTCAATTTTGAATTTCAAGGGAAATAAATGTCTTATTGTTACAATTTCAGTAGAAAATTTGAAAATTTACTCCATTATAATATTTAAATATTTAAAATTTTATTGGAAATGTTATCAATTAAATACAAATATTTTTTTTATATTTTTTAGTATAATTTAAATATATATAAATTTTATTTTGTAGAAACATTATATCAATATATATATATAAAATAACTTTATTTAACATAAAAAATTCTCTAACTTTTTTTACAATATATATATATATAGTATAGCATAACTATATTATTTTATTTATCAAGTTTTACAATATATTATAA